>JAUPMG010000001.1:14120845-14135307 GCA_031762675.1 Pachysandra terminalis | reverse complement strand
CGATCATTAGACATTATTACTACTAATTAAATGACACTTGTATATCATTCTAACAAATATTTTATCATGCATTAACATATCAAAATTCTTGCTTTTTCAGATAAATACGGTTTCTGATATTGCATAGAACATACAAGAAATAAAAATCAGGGGTAAATGCTGTGAACTCAATTTTGATGGAAATGTACTTGTTCTTAGTTTCTAATGGAGATGAGAATCAGAAAAAAAATCCTACTGTATCTTTTCTACTATTCCACTGCACAAGCAAGCCAGAATCGAACTCAAAATTCCTCTATTCCTTCTTTCCCTATTCTCTCTCTCTTTTTCTCACATGTGAAAACGAACGAATGGTGAGAGAGAGGTTAAGGATATAACCTCTCCCTAACTCTTCTCCTTCACTCCCCCATAATCAGGCCACCTCACCCCACACACGGTGAGCTCGTTCAAAGCATTGTTCGGGCATTGAACAGTTCCAATTCGGTTTGAATTATTGCAAGACAAAACCCCATTTCAAATATATTTACATAAAGACCCCCAACTTCATTAATTGATTTCATTAATACCCTTAGTTAATTTAAACACTTAACTATATACACATATGCACATTAATTTAATTCAAATATTTTAAATTAGAGGCAGAAATTAATTTAGGGAGTTTAGGTCATTACAATTTCAGCTCTGCAGACTGTACAATTTGAAGATTAATCCAGCCAAGTGTGTCTTTGGGATCACTATTGGTAAGTTTCTTGGCTTTGTTGTCCACGGGCAAGGAATTAATGTGGATCCCACCAAGTCAAAATCAATCTTTGAGATGGCTCCTCCTTTGAATCAAAAGTAGTTGAAGTACTTCCGCGGACAGGTGTCTTATATTCGAAGGTTCATCCTTGGTCTCTCAACCTATATTTCTCCATTTATGGTCTTTCTCTGAAAAGATGTTGCGTTTGTCTGGTCTACAGAGTGCCAGCCGGCCCTCAAAAACATTAAAGGTGTTTTGAAGCATCCACATACCATGGTTGCTTCAGTGCTGGGAAGCCCCTTCAAATGTACCTAGCTACTTCAGATGATGCTATTGGAGGACTGGTCGCTCAAGAAAATGATCAAGGATGTGAGAAGTTTGTCTATTATATTATTATACTTTTGTGCAGAACAGAATTGAAGTATCCCTAATTAGACAAGTTTTGCCTTGCTCTTGCTCATGTAACGTTAAAGTTACAACATTATCTCTTGGCATGTTCCACAATTTTGATTACTCGAGAAAATACTTTCAAATACGTTTTGTCTCAGTCAGTGCTGACTGTATGGGATATGAAGTGGTTGTTGCAGCTATCAAAATTTGATATTCTATGTGAATCACCTCGAGGTATCAAAGTCTAGGTGGTAGTTGAGCTACTGGCTTCCTTTTCCAAAGTCCACGAGGAAGAATTGCATGAATTCGAGATCGCTTTAGTTGAAGATCAAGAATGGCAAATGAAGGTTGATGGGTCAGCCAACTCTGATGGAGGTGGGGCTGGCATCGAGTTTATATCTGGCGATGGACAAAACTTGTATTTTTCCTTTAGGTTGGACTTCTTGCCCTCGAACAACAAGGCCGGTTATGAGGCTCTGCTAATTTGGTTGTTATTGGCCAAGCATATAGGCATGCAAAGGTTAAGAGTTTTTGGAGACTCGAAGGTTATCATCTCTCAAGTCAATAAGGACTCCTTGATCAAGGAACAAGAGTTGATGTCATATCGAACAACAATTTGAGCCTTGATGAGAAAGTTTACTAAATGCACCTTGACACATATCCCCGAGGACAAAAAACGAACAGGCAGATCTCTTGTCCAACCTCGGGAATAGACTTAGTATGGAATCGAACTCATAGTAGGTCAAAGTTATTCGAAAAGATCTTACTGCTACCATGGACCCTGTGGTCAAGCAGGAGGATATCTCTTCTTCTGACTAGAGAGACATTATATTCTATGCTAGCTTTGATTCATCCCCTGAAGTTCCTATCTGTAAGTTGGCTAATTTTATTGAAGTTAGTCATGCATTATATGTCAAATCTTCGAATAGAGTTTGTTACAATGCGTTGGGAGTGATGAAGCCCAGCAATCCCGTTATATAGAAGCTTGCAAAGGTTCGGGGTATATTAGCTCACCATGTCCCTTGATGCCACAAAATTACAAAGGGAGTGTGCCAATTGCCAAAACCTTCCTGATGATGTGGAAGCCTGGCCTGCATGTTTACAAAGGAGGAAGATTATTGGCATCCCTTCACTCAATTCCTGCTAGATGGATTTTTGCCTAGCAACACATTTAAGGCCCCATCAAATTTGAAGGAGGTCTGCCCGTTTTCATTTTCAAAATGATGATTTATTTCGAGTAAGTTTCGATGACTGTCTGTTCAAGTATGTTATCCCTCAAGAAGCTATGGTTGTACTTCGAGAGGTGCACTCTCGCTCGTGTGGGGCTGACCAAGGGAAGCAGAAGTTATTCAAGCAGCTTTGCACCATCGGTTATTATTGACCTTCAATGAAGGAAGATGCATTTGATTATGTCAAGAAATGCTCGATATGTCAACTTCAAGGAGACATCCCACAATGGCATCCTTGAAGTATGTAGTCTGTTATCACTCCCTGGCCTTTCCATACTTGGGGGCTGGATTTGATCGGTCCGATCAACCCCCAAAGTAGAAGAGGACATACTTGGATCCTGGTGGTCACTGAGTATTTTACTAAGTGAGTGGAATTTGTTGCACTTCGAAGGGCGACTGGGGTTGGTGTGACTCAGTCCATTAAAGAGAATATCATCATCTAGTTTGATGTGCCTCAAAGGATCAATACTGATAATTGCTCCTTATTCCCGAACAGGCCAGTTTGAGAGTTGCTTGCCAGATTTGTTGTTATTCACAGCAATTCAATTCGGTATTATCCTCAAGAGAATGCACACGCAGAAGCTACAAACAAATCTTTGATCAGACTGTTGAGCAAGAAGACATTTGATCACCCTACTCAATGGCATGAACACTTGCCCGATGTGCCTTGGGCTTATAGTGTGTCAAAGCATCGGGCTAATAAGGCTACTCCTTGCTCCTTAGTCTATGGAGAAAATGTTGTTCTCTTAGTCGAGTTGCAAGTCACCTCAGCTCGAATTCTACTAGCAGTTGAGGTTGATCAAGATTCTCATGACTTGGTCACAATTCGAATGCATCAGTTGGATGACTTGGATGAAAAGAGACAATGTGCTTTGAAAAACAACTTGCAGTATCATTAAGTGGTCTCGAAGGCTTACCAAAACTAAGTATCCCGTCGATATTTTCAAGCTAGAGACTTAGTCTTGCAAGCTTCATGGGATGAATGAAGCAACACTATCAAGCCTAAGTTCACACCTCGATGGGACGGTCCTTTCAAGGTCATTGAAGCCCATCCTTCTGGTTATTACAAGATTTCATCCTTCGAAAAGGATGCTCATAAAGATATTGTAAATGGAAAATGGTTGAAACACTATCATTATTAATTGTATTAAAACCATTTTCAAGCAAGTCATGGATGTAAACAGTGAAGTAATTTCTAATTCATTTATTCCTGAGAGTACATTTCTTCGGGGAGCAACCCCAATGTTACAAATGTATTGATATTTGGTGAAATTTCAGCAAACTACTCCTCATCCTTCTTTATTTCTTCCTTGGATATTTTCATGAGTTGCTCAAGATCACCAACCCCCCTTTCCTTCGCCTCGATGTATTTCTTATAGTGACCTAGATCAAAATATGTTTTAAAATATTTAATTAATGACTTTAACTTAATTTAAAAGAATTATAATAGTTATTTCTAGTATTTTTATAAGCAAAGTATGTTATTTGGTTGATTTGAGGTATTATGAATTTAAATTATCAAAGAGCGATAATTGGATTATTTTTACTAATTCTGGGTGTTAATTTCAAATTTTTATGTTGGGCTTGGACGGAGACTAGTGGGCTCATAGCCCATGTTGGAGCGTTTGGCCCATGTGGCTAAACCCTGGACACTTTAGTAATTCTACCTCTGATTTGAATTTGGAAGGTGGTAGAGAGGGAGTACACGACTCCACCTCTCCTTCCTCTATTCAAGGAAGTAATTTCGGTTATGGAAGGGCTCTAGAATCCTTTCATATCCTTTGAATTTGAAGGGTGCAACCAAGTCTGTGATTGAGAAAGAGAGAGATAGAGAGAGAGAGAGAGAGAGAGAGAGAGAGAGAGAGCTTGTGTGTGCTATAGAAGAAAGGTGAAGAAGAAGACAAAGAAGATGAAGGACTACACATTTTCTGAAGGTGTTTTTACATAGAAGAGGTAAGTACAATTGTTTCAACACATATAGATAATGGTGTTGATGTGTTTACAAATTTTGGAATGTTTGTAGAATTATATGGTAGATGTTAGAGTTCCTTCTTTATGATTTTTGTGCCATGGTAGGTATTTGGATGCTAGTATGAGTAGAATCATTATATAAGTTTCTCATCTCTATTTTAATTAATTGTATGCATGTTGGAGATCCTATGTTTTGAGTTTGGAGTGTTTCAGATAGGTATTGCATTACCTATGATGGAAATACTTATTGAATCTCGAATCTGGGAAGTGTAGATTCCCAGGTTCCGATCGACCGGTTGGGTGTTTAGGTTGACCGGTCCAGTGATCAAATGGTCCCGGTCGATGAGACCCCTGTTCTATTTTGAGTTGACTACCGGGTGTTGGTCGACCGATTTGGTATGTTAGGTCGGCCGGGTGGTCTAACCAATCGACCGGACAGCAACTAATGGGTTACCCCTTTCAATTTTTGTAACTTGTATGGGGTTGGTCAACCGGTTGGTTTGGTCCAATCGACCAAGAAGGCAATTTCTAAGAGTTTTGTTTATATGCCATGCATGCTAATTACTATGTATAGAAATGAGTTTTTGAGACTTGTTGATGATGTTATGACACCTGTTTTAGTATGACATTAGTGGTGAATATATTCTTAGAACATGCGAAGCATGTGTATACGGAATGAAATGATATATGTATTTGTAATGAGTGTGTTGGTATGCTGATTTCTAAGATGTATTATGTGGCATTGGGCACTTGGGATCGGTTTTGGTTTGAAGACACAGTGGAACTCTTTACCCTTGCACTTGCTCCTAGACCTTGTTATCTTGCGCTTCGCCGGTTTGGCTAAAAGCGCAGTGCTGTTAGACCTTGTGATCTAACGCTCTACCTAGAGCTCAAGATGTTGCGTCAAGTCATTGAACGTTTTAATGTTCTCTTTGTATGTCATCGTGAGCTTCATGTGCTCCCACGTCAAGTAGGGATCTCAAAACAGCGAGAATCTATTGTTCATCTATCAGGATGTTCCCGGCAACTTTTAGATCTCATATCATAGACATCTTCCTAAGATGCTCAACTATTCTTACGTTGGGAGCCATCATATAGGTCTCAAATTTTATTGTCAGTGCACGTAATCCGGTAACCAAAGCACTTGCGAACGTGAATTTCCATACGTTCCACATCTCAAGTACAATCTTATAGGCCTCAAATTCGCTAATAAGGTCATTGTGCATACTACTCAGCATATTAAAGCATGCACAATGATTCTTCTTGGCCCAAGCCTGATTAGTCTCCATCTCTCAATGATGTTGGACAGTGGTCCCCTCAAGACAAACTAGGCTATGTGATATAGTCTCTAGGGCCCCAAACTCATTGAGGAGCCATTGGATCTTCCTACGCTAAAATCATAGTTCTTACAATCCAATTTCTCACCACTGTTCAGGTCAGCTACTAGACTCTTAGCAGCCATATCACTACAATTAAATTGCACATGTAATTAAAAACATACTCTAATCTCTTTGACCCATCATTGTTTATTTGTTATAAACTCATAATTAACATCCCAAAACAATGGCAATCACAACTTATAGTTGCACAAACAATCTTCTCTTGATCGTTAACGCAATCATGCATTGTGCATGCTGTTTTCTACAAAATAACAACTAGGTTGCTTCTTAAGTGAGGTTTCTCAACATTCCTCAATCCAACAAAGACGCATCGCAGCGGTAATGATACCAAAGAAGGTTGTAGATGATCCGAATCACATACCTCGATGCCCACGAACCCAAATTTGCAGCAAAAGATTTCTATCGAACCGGAAAATGTCCCATGTCAGAATATGTGATTACTAGAATCACATACAATATTATCAGACTCAAACGACAAGATCTCTGTATGGAAATCTGAGCCATCCAGATCTCAAGGGGAAGAAGAGATGAAGAGAGGAGAGATTCTCTAGGTTGAAAACTCACCAAAATGTGGAGAGCTTATTTGTGTAGGGTGGTCTATATATAGAAGACTCAACTCTACCCAACCTAGGACTATCTCCTAATCCTATTGAAAGATGGAGTCCATGTCTCACTTAATCCCATGCCAAGCATGGATGTCCCATTAAGTACAGACCCGAGTCAGTCCAAACGGGTCAAGTCAACTAGGTCATCCCGTCGTATAGATCCAACACACGGATTAAGTGGTTGGGAGAAGGAGATTTAAACACCAATTTCTTCTATGCCTCGACAATCAATAGAAGACAACGCGACCATATAACGGTGATAAAAGGCCAAGAGAACAATTAAATAACAGATCTGAAGGATATTGAAAAGTGTTTCATTGACCATTTTGATTTCATGCTTTCGACGTCTTCTCATCCAATATGAATTACTTGATTTGGTTCAACCTTGTGTAACCGGACTTGGACCTTTGAAAAAGTCCTGGTCTGGACTATAGGTCCTGATTTCATCAACATTGTCTAGGACTTATTTAGGATTGGCTATTTCCCACCTGAGTTAAACCACACTTATATTACTCGTGTACCCAAGATATGTGGCCGAGTGTAGACCGATCAACCTATGCAATTTTGCTTACAAAACAATATCTCGGATTAAGGTGAATTGGCTAAGGCCTATGATAGAGCTATTAATTTTATCCCATCAAAGTACCTTCATCCCTAAAAGGTCTATACATGATAACATCTTGGTATCTCTGGAAGTGTATCACACCATCAGCCACCAAAAAAAAAAAAAAAATGAAATATATGGACTTTGTGCACTAAAATTGGACCTAAGCAAAGCCTATACTAGGGACAAACTGTCATGCAATCACACACTTCATGTATGCTGACGATTTATTTTGATTTGTCCGGACAAATCTGATGGAATTAACCAATCTCCATAGTACTCTTGTAACTAACATAGAGGACATTCACCATCTTTTCATTCATTGCTCCATCTCTCGGCAGACTTCGAAGTTGTACCCAGCAGGTCACACTTGGTTTCAGCAAAGTGAACTCACAGACAGTCCTACTTTTCCTCGGAGCGTATGGAAATCAAGAAATGCTTAGTTTTATTTACTCTGGGAGTCATCATGAAAAAGAATTGTCACTGATTGGATGGCGGGCACCACCTATGCCTTTCTACAAGTTAAACTTCAATGGATCATGCAGGAACAATCAAGGAGCATTTGGAGCTTTGCTGAGGAACTATGATGGTGCTTTCATCAAACCATTTGCAGGTCCAATTTCTAATGATTCAATCAACATGATCGAATGCAATGGAGCTTTTCATGGACTCAAAATGGCTATACAGCTGAACATCAAACACTTATGGATAGAAGGAGACTCCATGACTATCATCACCCAGAATTGTGTAGTTTTTTTCCTCTATTCACCAAAAAAATAAAAAATACTCTTAAGAGGAATTTTGCTTAGACGCCGGTCACCAGATCAACTGAGGAAATCCCACTTCTTTACCAACCTAAATGCCCCAAAAAGGACTATGAACAATGAACAATGGACCAAAAAGCCAAAATAATATCTTGGGGTTCCCCTTTTCTCAGGTATGTTAACTAAAGGGCATTTTGCTATTCTCACCTCGAATATAGAATAGACTATCAGGGTAGAAGGCCAAAACTCCAAATCAAACTGGTCCTTGACCCTAACCAACCCCTGAGCTTAATGTGAGAATGGTAGCTGATCTGATTGAACCCAATTCTGGCACCTGGAATGTTCCCTTAATTGAAAAACTATGGGACCTTGACATAGAGCAATACCATTGCATATATCAGATGAACCGGACACCCCAATTTGGTCCTCTTACAAAATGTGGGCAGTTTTCTGCTTCATCTGTATTATATAATGCTTTGTCATCTACCAACATTGAGGACAGAAACTATGGCTTCACATTTGGGATGTTAACTGTCGCAAAAATAAGGTTTTTCCTTCGAAAATGTGTGCAAAAAGGTGTTCCCACTCGGGCCTTTCTACATAACAGAACTGGTCTCCACACAGATAAATGCAGCAATCTTTGAAAGCAAGGGTCCAAGCATAAGTTCAGCAAAGAGTTTAATTCAAAGACCAAGGCAAGACTCGAGTAGGATGACGGAAGTCATACAGATACTCCAATGCCCACACTTGTAGAGATCTCACAAGGATTTCGTGTTCATTAGACGGCTCCAGCTTGCATGAACATTATCAGCTGATAACTCACAAGGAATTCGTGTTCATTAGATGGCTCCACCATGGAAATCAGCTACTCTTGTACTTTGAATCAAACACCACCTGCTTTTCTATTTCATCTGCTTAAATCAATACAGTAGCAAGTGGTAATGTTAATTTTGGACAGACTCACCATCATACCTATTACTACAAGCAAAGTAGTAGCATAAGAACAGCCTAGATGCACAAGTAGCAGATTTAATATAGAGATATTCCAACAGATGTATTATATTCCAGTACCATTAACGAAGTTCAAATCCGCCCACGGGCTAAACAAAAATAAGTAGCAACACTTATTAGGTATTATCATAGTACTACTACTAGCATAGGTAGTGTCTTAAATCATAAGCAACAGCTAAAACTTGAATTGACCTCCATAGATATAATTCTCATACGTCATTTACTTATTGCAACTATCCAACAGAACTTCACAAACTCGAAACCCTTCCAAGGATTAAGGCCTTCCAATTGCAAGCTCTGAAACTCAAGATGCAGGAACTGCCCGAGTTATCTATCTTATATATCATCAGCTGCCTACTATTGATGGTGAAAAGGATGATTAATAACACTCCTGACAGCTAGACTGTTCTTACTGTCCAGTAGAAAAGCAATACCTCCACCACTCACCAACCTCATGAAACATTGGCACCAAATGCATCCACGAGAACCAGAAAAGGTACTTATTTGACTCGTAGTAGAACCTTCCCATCATTTTATCCCTTCCATGATCACTTCTCTGCTCTGGAAAGCTCGGCACAAGCTGCATACAAAAAATAAACAAAATATGTTGTATTAATTCAACATTTGCAAGTGAGCTTCAGTGGAGAACACTGTGGTTAAGACATTTTTTTCTCTACAACAACATGATTTAAACACAACTCCAAAAAAAAAAAAAAAAAGGAGTCATCAAGCTTCCCAAAAATTAGATGAGCAAAACCCTTTGTTACACATTAATTTCAGAATTAGTTCAATCAGACTCGAGTTGGTTGGTTTCAAATTGACTCCACAAATTTTCAGTCTTTGAGTTCAAATTAAGACAAACAAAGATGCCCAGGATTTTAAGCCACAAACCCTATTTCCCTTTCCCTTTTAACCCGCACCAAGTATTTAGGTCTTCTTTTAACACGGGTAGAGGTTGTTAGTTGTGTAACCTGTTGTGTTCAAACTTCTCTTATTTTGACTTTATTACATAAAAGAGGCCCAAACTAGGACACAAAATTCAATCCAGTGTTGTTAAAGGTGTGGTCACCTAGGTGACCAAGTGTTTTTCCTAAGGACCTTTAATGCTTGCCTGGATGACTGCCTGGGCATGATTTTGGACCAGACGATCGTCTAAACTAATTAACTGCATAATTTTAAACTTTTTAATCTTACAAACTTTTGTTAGAAAGCAGTAGCGTATAAAGTTATTAATAAAAAATTATTGTTTAATTATACAACAATAACTCATTGATTAACCATTCACTTTCTCCTTAATTAACCATCCATTTGATCCCCCTTTTTTTGGTCTTTTATTTATATGGACTTCCTACTCTCTCTCCCTCTATCCCCTCCTCTTGTCTAGGGGTACAACTTGGGTCCGTCAACAGATCAACCCAAACAGAACTTTCTAGACATCCTGTTCTGTTTTTGGTAAGGAAATTATAAAGCCGAATTATTATCGGTTTGGTTTTGGGTTGAAACTATGGATCGACATTAGACAGATACCGGCTTGGTTTTGGGTGGGTTAAAGCCGAATTATTATCGGTTTGGTTTTGGGTTGAAGCCGAATTATTATCAGTTTTGTTTTGCATTGAAGCCAAACTATTATAGGTTGGAGCAAACCGGGCAATAATAAGGGTTGGATCTAGAGTGGACTGTTTCATCACATGCGAATACAAGTCTGGATCTTGATCCAACTTCGATCCATAATATAGGACCAGATCCCACATTATAATTAGCTAATCTGGGCTTGAATCTAAAAATAAAATTCATATTGTGGTGCTAATATGGGTCAAATGGATTTGGATCCAACCTATATATTTTAAGCATATAAATTATTCAAAGAACAAAGATTACGTATGAATTATATTTATAAATATATACTAATAACATAAATAAAAACATTGCTCATAACAAAAAAATTTCTTATCACTACCAGCCTACTTATATACTAAAATAACTAACCTGTTTCAGAGGCTGGTGCCTGCAACACTTCAAGACCGTCCATGCTCCAACAGAAACTTAATAACATTGACAGGGCTGCAACTATGGAGGCTGCCCCTGTATCCCCAGGGTGCATGACATTCACCATGATAGATTCTTGACAACCTCAATAACAAAGCAAAGTCAGATCAGCAAAATTTCTGAGCGCAGAAACGCCAAGGCATGTCAAGAAAAATTTGAACCCAACTTGAAAATATTTACTCAATCACAACTTAGAAACATAATAAAGCTATTGGACATACCTCAGAAGTGATCAAAGAACAAGTACCACAGAATAACAACTTGTAGACATGATATCAGAAGTGACAGATGAACTATGATACTTACCATTGTGCTTTATGACAACCTCACACAAAGAAACGGCCTGTCCAGAGAGACGGTCCTTGATATTGCTCTGGCAGTGAAGTAGACTGCTGATTTCCATTCAGGAGTAGTTGCTGCTGCTGTTCCTGGTACAGTTTAAGATGCTCTTGGACCTGATAATCTTGCCAGCCTTTCTGGTTTTCTACTGGAACCTGCATAGCCGGGACTTGTTTTCCTGGAAATGGAAAGCTGATTGTTCCAGTTGAACTATTGGTGTTACTCATAAGATGGGGGTATGAGTGTGTTGTGCTATTCACATTATTGTTGGCAACCACACTTTTCGTTGATGATGGCAACTGATACCCATCCAACCAGCTATAATCATCCATTGGCTGGTTCTCATCTTTCAAATCTGACCCAGAAAGAGTCTCATCGAACTGTTTAGTAGGAACAGCACTAAAACCAGGTGGAGGACCAAAGTGTCTAACAGGTCGACTCACTGGATTCTTTTTCGAACTTGCCGGTGGAAAGGCTGACAATGGCTTTACAGTTAAATTAACGGCATTAAATCCTGGAGACATAATTGAATCAAGCTTGGATGGTATTAGAACTTCTGGGGCTTTTGTATGATGAGACAATGTATTACTAGCACCAAGACCGACAGATTGTGGAAAAGGAAATAAAAGAGCAGAAGGTTGAACACCCAGACTTTCTTGAAACCCATGTCTCATAGCAGACCCATTCTCCACAAGGTTCAAACTCTTCAGGCCACTATCAAAAGAAGCTTCTTGTTCCGCAGGCCACTTAGAAGCAATTGGTGGGATTGTTTGCATAGATGGGGGTACAATGTTAGCAAAAGATGCGGCCGGCCGTGAACTTGCATCAAGAGCAGTCTGCAAATGAATATCACCCAGAGAGGCTGAAAAAGACCCAACATAACCTCCCAATTCAGCTTTGAACACATTCTCGCCAGGCTTAGGAACCTCATATGAGGTCCAATTTGGAGCAATCACATCAGTGTTCTTCTCATTCGGCTTAGGAACCTCATATGAGGTCCAATTTGGAGCAATCACATCAGTGTTCTTCTCAGTCGGTGTAGGCTTGAAAACAATCACCTCATCCTCATCTTCTCCTTCCAAATATGACTCTGGCTTTGACTGCACAATCCCAAAATTCATTGTTTTCTCTACAGGACTCTCTAGCTTCATACCATTAGATGTGGGCATGTCCAAAGAACGAGGCATAATACTGTCAAATATTTGAGGCTCAATACCTATAGCAAATTTCTTCACCTTTGGATCAAAATATATTCCCTGCTGATCAACACGAACTATATTTGCAAGAGCCTTTCCTGCTGCTAGAATCCTCTGTACACGGGCTTTTTTCTCCTTGAGACCACCATCTCCGAAGGAATACTTCCTTGAATAATCCAAAATAATTTGTGCAGGGCAAAGCGGCAAAAATCCTCTCAACTCCATGTCCTCCCACAATGCAAGCCGGTTACCAGTTTCCTCTTCATCGTATCTACTCATATTGAAAAAGCAAGTTTCATCTTCCTCAACAGACACAAACCCACTTGACAATAGCTTGTTCAACAAGGATATACAATGGTTCCAAAACAATGATCTAGCAGCAGCTTGCTTCTCCTCCACATCTGTGCCAGTTGCAATATCTGAATGACAGGCCAACCACTCCAAGAAAACCAATGTTCCAGGTAAAAGATAGCTTGAAGGACAATCGTGCAATTGTATACACCTCTCAACAATATGCCCCATAAACTCAAAAACAGCAGTAAATGCATTCTGAAGAAGAACCGAACGTTGTAAGATTTCAGCATATGACTGGCTTTCAGTCTCTCTATTAACATTATGAACTGTAAATATGAGAATGGATATGAGCCTAACAATAACAAGTCCATTCTCAGTTGCATCTGAACCAAAGTTCAATTCCTCTTCTGGCCCAGAAGATAGAAGGACATGTAGATCACTGCTAACCAAAGAGAATACTTCCGCAAATGTTTCCAAGCTGAAGAAAGGCAATAATACCAAAAGGATGTTACTTCTTAAAGATCGCATAAAATTTAAATACCAGTGCATACAACTGTTCAATAAATAAATAAACACCTTGTGCGTGTGAAAAGAATGCCATTTAGTCGGACAAACCGAATGCAGAAGGCCTTATAAGTTTCAGGTATGTTGCACACTTTTTCTTTCGCTACAGTAGCTTCCTTTTTTGTATCTTTGGATAAAAGCCTCGCTTCTCCTTTCCCTCTACCTTTCCCGGACATCCGCGCAGTCACAGTCTTGACCACAGAAGTTTTGACTTCCCCAAGCAGTTGAGAGTAACTCTGACGGTTCTGACAAAAAATAACAGATAAATTGATATCTTAAAATCTCCAAATAACCATAGACCAAGTACAAGTTCCATTCAGGTTTCATGTCATATATAACCTAATCTTTAGTTTCAATACATATTAGAAATTATTTAGAGATGACAATACAAAAATAGAAAGAAAAAAAATGATTTCATACTAACAAATTGAATAAAGCTGTGGTAGTAGTACATATAGAAACTGACAACAATAGCAAGGTAATTGTCTATATTTCACAAAAACAAAAAAAAAACAAAAACAAAAAAAAAAAATCAAACTCGTCAGACTGTAACAGGTAGCCAGAAGATCACACAGGAACGGTGAGCTATACAAATACAAAGAACAAATAGATAGGGGTTAAAGAGGTGGAAGATGATGCAGGAACTTTCAAATAAAATGCTTAGTAGTAGAACCTTTTTTTCATGAAAATCAACTTACATAAAGGTTATTACATATACCCATCTAAAGTAAAGCATGTTTTATCTGTACTTTAGTCATAGCACATACAATTTAGTTAAGTAAGATCAGAGCACAGCACATTTGATTAGTGCAAGTATATGTAAAAGATAAAATTAAGTTAGTCCATTCAACTTAGTTAGCTACATATTTTGTCTAGGAAAGTGCCAGTGATCTTGCTGACAAGAGTAAAGTCATATGCAATGGAGGGTCTTCTATCGACGCGCATGCAACAAGCTCCCTACAATGAGTGGAAATTGTTTTGTGCATGAATGATCTTGTTGACAAGAGACAGGCCCATGCAATGAAGGGTCTTGTACCCTTCCACATGCATGCAACAAGCTCTATCCTACAACGCGCTGAAACTGTTTTGTGCAGTTATCAACAAATGAATTATTATATATTATACAAGTAGGCAAGGTTGTCAAACCATTAATCAAAATGAAAATAGTTAGAGGGCCACTAGAATTGAATCATAATTTTGAAATGGTAAGATTAATAATAATTTAGTAGAAGTAGGTTAGGGTTTAAGGTTTGGGATGTGAAAATGGAAAAGGGTATTTGTTTTTTACACACACACACACACACACACAATAT
>JAUPMG010000001.1:14109581-14120745 GCA_031762675.1 Pachysandra terminalis | reverse complement strand
AAACAAAACATATCTATAATGGGGATATCTATCATGCTTCCATTCTTTGAATTACAGTTCAAAAGAAGACCAAAAAACAGGGAAACGTTTTGGAGAATTTGAATAACTTAAATAGACCTATAAATCATGCGTACACACCCAAATAAATGAGGATACGAATGGACCAACGGTGTACTTACCTCGAATCCGCGAATATGAAAACAATGATCCTTTCTTCTTTCTTCCTTCTTCCTTCTTCCTTCTTCCTTTCTTCCTCTTTCTTTCTTCCCCTTTCTTTCTTCTTCTCAACAACCAACAACCAAACGTGAGAGGATGAGGATCAAGAGTCCTCATCCCTCAATTCTCTCCCTCTCTCTCTCTCCACGCACGACTGCCACCTCCCCTCTCTCTCCGGCGAATCCGTTCACGCAACAGTGCGTGAACGATTCAAACTATTACAAATTAATTACTAACTATTACCTCACATAAACTCCTAATTACACTACAACCCCTATATACTCTTAACTTAGATAATTTTCTCCTAGTTACATAACGCACATCATAACACGCATATGCACTTAAATAAATCACAAAAAAAAAAAAAATAGTTTAATGGGAGAAATAACTTTAGAGGGATTAATTAACATATAATTAAAGAAATAATTTAAATAAAATTTGGGAAATTAGATTAAAGGGTTTAGGTCATTACAACTACCCTCCTTAAAAGAATTTCGTCCCCGAAATTAGCATACCTCAATCTGACAACAAATGAAGGTAACACTCCCGAATCTCGGACTGTGCATTTCCCCAAAAACCTCTCCACTATTCGTTAAACATCCAGTACACACAGAAAGTAAACTCATCCCTAATGACCAAAACTAATTTCGGTTCGACTATTCCCTCTAACCACACAGGCCTGCCATACCCGGTGTAGAGTTGAATATACCATACGTAAAGGTACATCAAACAAATAGGCTGAAGCCCCAAACACAACATGAAACTACTCATATGAATGAATGCGAAAATTCCATAATCCAACAAAACTCTAGCAGAAGTATGAAAAAGTGAAGTGTACCTTTGACAAATGCGTTAGACACACGGTCATCCCCTGTTGTTAATGTGTCAACCTTGTTGTTGGCCCTGCCATCCTCAGTCTGCTGAGATAGTGCCTGACCCCTCACCTCAGACTTCTGAGCAAACCTACAATGCCTCTGCATATGTCCTCGTCTCCCACAGCAGTAACATACCCGTCTATCCCGCTGCCTGAACTACTGCTGCTGCATCGGTAATGGTTGTCGTTGTGGCTGACGTCGTGCCACCACAAGAGTCACAGCTCTATCTGGAACCAGCGCATCAACTACATTCTGCCTCATCTCAAAACTTCGCCTTCCATCTATCCTTAATGGTTGAGGAAAAAACTGCAGGAGATGTGCTCTTTCAAACTTGAATCTTTGCATCCACGGGTGAAGATTAATGCATAGATGTGTTTTTCACAAAAATATTTGCGAAAAACCAAGCGTATAGCAATAGATCTAAGAAATAGGGACACTTAAAGAAGAGAATAACTTCTTTTGGGGATGCCCGAAACGTGTGACACTGCCCTCATGTCATGCTTTGAATTTAGGATCAGAACTTCAAAAAACGTCGACTTGTTGATGAAATTGTAAATACTTCAGATCTAAGGTTAGTTACTGTTATTTTCTTTAAACCTATCCATCTCTCTTCTTATTTCTAATGTTTTCCCATCTGTTCTAATCTTCTTTTGCAATAGTTCTTTTTATCTAGGGTTTTATTCCACTTCTAAACAGTTTTTGTTGTTGCTGAAATTTTCCAGCACCCTTAAAACCCTAATAAACTCAATAAAATACTTATCTGATAGTGTTTTGAAGTCTGAACTTTATCTCCATGTCTAGGGTAGGATATTTGACCTTCTAATTGATTTTGAATGAACCCTATAATAGTTAGGAAGATCTTACTTACTTTAGATTCATTGTTCTAGAAACGGAATGACGTTTTTGCACTTCTTGATTGTGTTTATCTTAGGAATCAACTTTTAATGCTTGATTAGAGGATTTTGGATGATCTATTGTATGAACAGCTTGCTGGATTCATTTGAATTGTTTGCCTATATTCTAAAATCTGGTCTCTAAGCACCATATTACACTGCTTTCATGCATGCTGCATCATTTGACTATTTAGAAAGAAAGCAATTGTACAATATTTGAAGGAAAGGAAAATCCCACGCTAGAGCTGATCAATAAAGCTAAATTGTCTCTATTTTGGTTGGCATCATCATCTCCAGTCTGCAAAGATATAGCGATTGATATCTTCTAGCATTGATCCAAATTGGGGCATGAGTGGTGGTGGATGGGCTGTTTTGTTGATTGTTCTATGCTCACCGTCCTCCTGTTCGGTTTTTATCCTTTTCTGCTTTTCTATTTCTGATTTCTTCCTCGTGTCTATATTTTGCCTCTGTTGTACACTCTTGGTGTATAGTTGCTCTCTTTGTACTCTCCTTTGATCTTATATATATTATTTATTTGCTGATCAAAAAAAAAAAAAAAGATTATTTCTGTTTAAAACCTTTTTCTTATTCATAAAAGGTGAAAGGTATTTTGGCCTGCGTCACTAGGTTTAGTTGGCTGATGAGATAAGATCTTTTCTTTGCTACATGGAAGACTGATGTGGCCAATCCAGACTGTCCATTTGATAGGGGACCATCTAGATATATCACATGGACAGTATTTCAACCCATATAAACCCCCCATTATCAAATGTGGATTAGGTTTTATCATGTGTATCAGTTCCTGTTCCGGGTTTTAAGATTTTTTAAGTTTTACACCAAGAAAGACATTAGCTTTATGAAAGCTCTTCCTTCCATATAGAACTTGTCTTTAGGGTTGAAACTTGACATGTGCCCCAGGGTTGACAAAGCACACTTGGTAGAGTGGGGTCTCACCAATTTGCTTTTTCTGTGGCACGTTTTACTAGACAACCCAGAAATGTTCATTAAAAGTGCATTTGAATATTTGACATCCATATGGGACTTTCATGATTTCACCTAGGTTTTCAGTTAACAAAATCTTAATGGTCTTCATTTCCCCAATACAAAATCATGAAATTTGTGGAATTTTTTAAAATTGAAATCCCCTAGGTTTTCAGTTAATAAAATCTTAATGGTCTTCATTTCCCCAATACAAAATCATGAAATTTGTGAAATTTTTCTAAATTGAAATCCTCGAAATACACACAAGTACATATATATTGTGAAAATGACCAACCTGTTACATAGACAGTTGCCTGCAACATTCCAAGACCATCCATTCTCCAAGTAAAAATAACATCCATAGATGCAATCGTGGATGCTGAACTCAGTAGCACCAGGCCTCAGGCTCACCCCAATAGATTCTTGCCAACCTCAAGAACAGGCAACTCCAATCAGCAAGACTTTTTGGAATGAATGATTATAAAATGTATGGCATGACAACACTGAATCCAATTTCGAAATATTCTTCAACATCAGTTGAACAACTTAAGAGAACATTAAAGAAAAAAAGAACATTCACACCAGAAGTAAACAGAGAAACAATAATTATTTTACCATTTATGCTCTCATAGTGATCTCACACAAAGTAGCAGCCTTCCCAGAGAGACTGTCCTTGATATTGCTTTGGCAGTAGAGTAGACTGCAAATTTCCTTTCAGGAGTTGATGTTTCTGTTGCTCCAGGTATAGTTTCAGATGCTCCTCAGGCAGAGAATCTTGCCAGCCTTTCTGGTTATCAACTTTAACCTGCATGGTTGGGACTTGTTTTCCAGGAAAAGGAAAGCCAATCATCTCAGTCAAGCTATTACTATTACTAGTAAGGTAGGTGTGAGCATGTGTTGTTAGATTGATGTTGTTAGGACCCACGCCACTCACTGATGATGGCAACTGATACCCATCCAGCCAGCTATAATCATCCACAGGTGGATTCTCATTTCTCAAATCTGAACCAAAAAAGGGCTCATCCACTTGTTTAGGAAGTACAGAATTAGAAGAAACAATACCAAAACCAGGAGGCAGCCCAAAGTGTCTAACAGGTCGGCTCACTGTATTCTTTCTCAAACTTGTTGGCAAGATTGAAGATGGCATCAGGGTCAGATTTCCCATGTTGGCTCCTGAAGACATAATCAAATCAAACTTGGACGGTATTACGACTTCTGGGTCTTTCATCGGACCAGAGAATATGCAACCAGCATTAAGGGTGAAAGATTGTAAAGAAGGATGTGAAAATGCAGCAGGCTGGGAAACACTTAAACCTTTTTGCAACTCAGGTTCCATGAGAAACCCGTCTTCCACAAGACTCAAACTCTTAAAGTCGTTAACAAGAGAAACCCGCTGTTCTGAAACCCACTTTGAAGCAATTGATTCGATTGGTTGCAAAGGATGGGGGGCAACATTGGCAAAAGTTGCAGGTAGTCGTGACCTTGCATCAAAGGCAGTCTATAAGTGAACATCAGGGAAGGAAGCTGAAAAAGGTCCACCATAATTTACCCACTCATCTTTGGTGGCATTTTCCCCAGGCTCAAGGATCTCAGAAGAGGCCCTCTTTCGGACAATCCCGTCAGGATTCTTCTCAGGCGCCATTGACTTGAAAACAATCACCTCATCCTCTTCTTCTGCTTCCTTATATGGTTGTGCTTTGGGCTGCAGAATTCCCAAATTCATTGTTGCCTGTGCTGCGTTTTCTTCTATTACACCATTTGATTTAGGCGGGTCAAAAGAATGAGAAAGCATTAAATCATCAGATACTTGAGGATCAACACCAATAGTAAATTTCACCTTTGGATCAAAATATACACCCAGCTGATTGATCCTAACTACATTTATAAGAGCTTTTCCTGCGGCGAGAATCCTCTGTACACGGGCTTTTTTCTCCTTATGACCACCATCACTTCCAAGCAAATGTTTTCTTGAAAAATCCAAAATCAACTGTGCAGGAAGAAGTGGTAAGTATCCTCTCAACTCAAAGTCCTCTGACAATGCAAGCAGGTTGCCAGTTTCCCCTTCATACTTGCTCATATTGAAGAAGCAACTTTCATCAGCATCACCATCAATGGGCACAGACCCACTTGACATGAGCCTGTTCAAGAAGGATATGAAATGTTTCCAAAAAAAAGACCGAGCGGTAGCCTGCTTCTCCTCCGCATCACTGCCAATTGCAATATCTGGGTAACAAGCTAGCCACTCCATAAAAACCATAATGCCAGGTAAAAAAAAGCATGATGAAAGATCATGCAACTGTATACATCTTTCCAGAATGTGACCCACAAACTCAAAGACAGCAGTAAATGCATTCTGAAGAAGAACTGAACGCTGTAGGATTTCTGCATATGACCGATTTTCATTCTCCAAATTTACATTATGAACTGTGAATATGAGAATGGAGATTAACCTAACAATAACCAGACCCTTCTCAGCAGCATCAAAACCAAAGTTCAGGTCCTCCTTGGGCCCAGAAGAAAGGAGTTCATGAAGATCACTTCTAACCAAAGAGAATACTTCTGCAAATGTTTCCAAGCTGAGAAAAGACCGTAAATAGGATGGTAAAAAAGTGTCAACTCGTAAAGCTTCACGTTAAATAAAATACCATTCCATTAAAACATTCAGGATGAAATACCTTGTGCGTGTGAAAAGAAAGCCATTTAGGCGGACCAATCCAATGCAAAGGGCTTTATAAGTCTCATGAGTATCAGACATTTTTTCCTTAATACTATTGGCTTCCATTTTAGTTTCTTCTGATAGAAACTTCTTCGCTGCGAATCTGCAATTGTTCTGTCGAAATCCTAAAAACTTTTGGGTTTTCTTTTAAAAGGTCAAATATTTTCCTTTTTTTTTCATTTAAATCATTGCGAAGCATGTATTTGATAAATTAAAGTGTAGATCTATTGATGGGTTGTGTTATTTTTTTTTTTTATTTCTGAAATTTTTAAATTATTATATTATAATTTGGGATTTTGGGGTTTTATTATTTTTGAAAATAAATGTTAGAATTCTTGTAATTAAAAGGATTGAAGGATTATGCATTATAAAAACTGATATTTTGGCAATGGTATGTGTTTTTTTTTTTTTTTAATTTCTATAATTTTTAGCTCGATATGGATCGAGCTGCTAGGGCAATTAATGAGGTATGTTGTAATTGAGTTTGTAGTGGTATTTAGAAATCCACTTTTAATTATGTATTAGCACCCAGTAGGTATGTTTCTTTTTTAGTTGTCAAAGATTCTCCTATTAATTCGAGATTTTGAGGATGCGATCGAACGGTTCGGAGAGGCAATTGTGGTCAGGCAACGAGATAGGGATCTTCCATGTTGGAGCACGTGGTCGAACATCCATACAAAAACTCGTAGTCATCTGAAGGCTAAGACGATCCATCAACTTGTATGTGTGCATTAAAATCTGAGGAAGTGGGTCTACAATCTAACACAACAAAATAGATGCCGAATACTACAATCTGATAAATTTAGAAAATATTTTTAGGAGGATGATGTACTCGACGAGTGGACACGAGAAAGGGACGAGTCACTACCAATGAGTTGTTACAATCAGATCATGAGGGCTATGAGGCTAGTAGTGGTCCACGTGTAGTTAATATTGATAGTGATCTATAGGATGAGACACCACGTAGATGCGTTGATAATGATGATTACAGTGGGCCTGAGAGTATAGTTGGTGGTTCGACATCGGATGCAAGTGCTTCATCTGGTGTGGGAACAACTGGTAGCGATGGTGGTAGTGAGCGTGTACCACTTACGATGGATAATCACTATATCGTCACACAAAACACTGAGCGTGTACCACTTATTACGTGCCCGCCACACAGATTGCAATCCAAAATTGATCTAAATCAGTAGAATCCTCCATCAACCAGGTGAAGTTCAAGTGTTGATTAAAACAAAAAATAATGTCTTGATAATGTGGGTAAGATTGTTTGCTCTAGCTTCAGTAATTCACTCCCAAATCTCCAGTAAGAATAATGAGTAATATAATTATATATTTAATACTAAAATATTTTATCACTCCTTCAAAAACACTAAATATTAGAATTCTTAATAGTCTCTCAACTACCAAGATACTTTGTTGTAGTTGCTATATAATATTATAAGATAGTGTATTTGATCATAGAGTTTGAAGATATGGGCATAATCCATGGAGCATTACCTCATCAAACATAAAATGAACTTCAAAAAAAAAAATGTGCCATGTATTGCATGAAAACAACACTTCCAGACACTTCAAATAGTGAAAAATAAGTTAAAAAAAATTCAAGAAAATCCAGAAAGTTTGCTTGCTTTAATTAAATCAGACTGACAAAAACAAAGAAAAATTAAAAAAATGAAGTGCCCGGCAAAAAATCTTCTAAAACAAGTAATCACCATCATAGGACAGCAATAAAAAAACAGGTGGAGTCATATGTTGAGGCACACTGACAGTAACTCTTGCAGTTTCTGAAGATAAAAGAAATTTGCAGGAGAGAAAAGAAAAAAAGGCTCCAAATGGTGAAAATCCAGAAAGTTTCATTTTTTCAATTAAATAAGACTGCAAGAAAATAAAAATAAATAGGCCCCATCTAGAAAGTTCATTACAGAAGTATTCACCCCCATTACGATAAGTGTAATCCGTAGTGTTATAGACAGCCCTAAAAAAAAAACAGCCTAGGAAAACTGTCAACTGATTAAATGGTTAAGATCCCAGACAAAAAACCAAAGAGTTTAAATGGTTTAAAATACCAGTGGACCACTACATGACAGAAATATTGGCATGTTGTGCACAATGGTTTTCATATAATGTTTCGGCCCATTATGTATTGTCAACATATCAAGTACCTATGTATCACTGAAACAGAGCACACTCGGTCTGCATGAGCTGAAATAGCATACTTATTGACTGGTACTTTATTGAAAAACTATTATCTAATCTTAGCCACCAATTCCATTATTTTTTAGCCTTTAACCTGATTTTGCAGAAGATTAAGGATTTTGTAACTAGAAATATTCTTACTTCTTTTATATCTATGTGACTTCTATAAATCTTCTATGTTTCAGCCCTTGCAATCTATATTTCCAAGACTCAAAAACATAATATTTATTGCACATACTGTTAGCTGAATCATCACGAATCGATGTACAAATTCATAACATATATGGAGAAGCAATTTGTAAGATAATCAGCCAAATCTATATAACATAACACAAAGGATGGAGAGATAGAGATGTTCTTCTTAATGTTAACATTACAAAGACAAAACTAGACAATCCCTCGCAGTTATGGTCATGTTAAGTAGGCAATGCAATAAAGAAGTAGACAAAAGCTTTGTTTGTAGATGATGGGAGCAAAGGGGCTGAAAGACTAAAGAGGCAACTTTTTAAAGGGAATCTCAGATAAATCTTTTTATAAATTAGAGCATATTTTTGCTTCATCTTTGCATTCCATCATGTACGATTAGGTTATACAGACCAGAGTTATTATATGTACAGAGATGTGTAAGAACAGAGAATCAAAGAGCCAGTGCATCTTTTTGGCAGGAGTAACATTTCATACCATGATCCATTGGCTAAGATCCCGGAGACAAAATCAAAATTTTTATATGGTTTATAACGCCTATCAGTCTCATCCATAAGAATACACAACCAGTGGCAAAGACAGTGGAGAGAGGGAGCGGGGTGGCAGAGAAAACTTAATAGGTGTACCACTCCACTTGCATGGAGTGGCACTACATGGGCCCCCCCCAAGGTTTCTCTAATCCCTATACCAAGGTTTATTTTTTAGGTTTTAAATTACTGTCTTACACCAATGTTTTATGTATAAATCCTTTCTTTCTCCGTTCTTGTTTTTAGTACTTTACCTGAAATTTTATACCCTCTGTTTTGATATATTCTATTTTTCTTTTGGTGCAGATATATGTTTCTATTTATATCTTATATTATCATATTTCGTATTTGTATTCTTACATTTTAAGAATCTTTTGCAGTCATTTTCTTGTCATTAAAAAGCTTCTAGTATCATTATTCAAAAAGTAAATACGACCAAAACACCCTTGTGGTGTGTTTGACACTGCTGCTTTTTTTTTTTTTTTTTTTCTTTTATCAGTATATTTGACACTGCTTCTTTGGGCCTTGGAAGTGATTCTTAGGCCTAAAAGCACTTTAGTCATATGATTAACCATTTGGTAAGACCACAAAATGTTGATTCTATTGAAGCAGTCAACTCCCCGCTTTCCCAAATTGCTTTTGCGAGAATCAGCTTGATCACTGAAACTAAATTTTATTTATAATACCCATTTTGTTGCTTCGTATCTTCTAGACGTAAAAGCATTTCTTAAATATACATTTATCAAAGCTATGTTCTTATCTTCTAGACTTAAAAGCATTTCTTAAATATGCATTTATCAACGCTATCTTTTCATTGAAGAAGTTTTTATGAAGCATTTCAAAAGAATCAATTATGAAGAAATCGCTTCTCCTTATAGGAAGCAATGCCAAACATATGGAACAAATTATCCAAACGACCGTATTGGTCAATACGTATCGTATATCGACCTGGTTGATACACGATACATTCATGTAAGATACAATAAAACTTAGAAAAGCACCGTATCACCCGATACAATTAATTTCTCCATCATATCACACGATACAGTATGATAAATTCAAATTATCGACTGTATCACTCGATGCAGTCGATTAGTACAGGGAACAAAAACGAGAGCAGAAACTCTCATTTAGTTTTGATTGTTCTCCCAAAATCCTAACCTATTCGAAAAACCCTTAAAACCCATTCAAACACCTAAGATTTCGACCTAAAATCTATAGTAATTGTGTGCAAAAGCTGAAGTGTTGTGAATCAAAGCCTAAGTTTGTTATGAAGATACAGATTTCACAGGTATGATATTTACATCGTTTTTTTCATTCTAAATCATCATTTTTTAGTTCATATGTGTACATTTCATAAATCTATGGATTTCAAGTGAAATTTATCAATCTTGATGGTTGTTTCGTTGGAAAAACTAAACCTTTTTTGGGTTTTCAAAAAGTTCCGATTTTGTTTTTTAGAAAAAACCTTTACGAACCTTATGTTTGAGCTTGATTGTTTTATATTTGATGAGTTTGGGGCTAATCTATTACCCCTATCCTTCACCTTTATTTTTGTGAAAGGTAAATATTTTCTAAATTATTTTTGTGATAAAACAGCTAAAAAAATATTAAAAATAATCTTTTATTTATAAAATGTGTTCAAATTTTCTTTGTTTATTTTATGTAAATCCACCATTGAAAAAACTTAGTTTCATAGATTTATATAATTAATTAATAATTATAATTTTAAACTTACTTTATATATTATTTTTAGAAAATGATTGTTTTTGCCTCATTATATTACTTAGTGTTTAATAGTTATCTTTTGCATGTTATATCAACTTTAATTTATTTTTAACATCTTTAAATTTATGTTTTTCATCATGCAACGTATTTTAAAATTAGTTATATTAAAATAATCTTAAAATTAAGTGTTTTTTTTTCTGATTCAATTACTATGTTATTAATATGTAACTTCTAAACTTTTTTCTACTGCAAATATCATTTTTGCATTGTAATTTGTAAAACATATGTTTTAAAGATATGGTGCCTAAGACAAAGGAGAGGAGAACTGTTGATATTGGTTGACAGTGCAGGGAGGTTATAAATGGGAATAATATTATGCACGAGATATAACTACTATAATAAGGAGATGTGGGGGGGGGGAAATCACTAGATTGAAAAATCATCAAGCAGGTCGGAATCCCAATGTTTAGAATTGTTTGAATTGCCCAATGGAGGTATCTTAGGAATTCAAAGAAGAAGGTTGAGGTTGCTATGGAGAGAGAAGCTTTGAGGCAGTGCAGGGAGGTTATAGATGGGAATATATTATGTACAAGATGTAATTACTATCATAAGGAGATGAGGGGAGGTGTGATCACTAGATTGAAAAACCATCTAGCAGGTGGGAATCCCAATGTTCAGAAGCGTTTGAATTGCCCAATGGAGGTATCAAGGGCTGTAGCAGAGCATCTTAGGAATTCAAATGTCACGCCCCGGATCCCGGTGACTCATATCCCAAGAGGAAAGGCACGGATCACGAGGTATAACCTTCGGGAGCTATTGCTCGAC
>JAUPMG010000001.1:14084941-14103852 GCA_031762675.1 Pachysandra terminalis | reverse complement strand
AGATTTTTTGTAGATTATCAAGTTTTGGTTGCCAATGTTGATGTAGCCATTATGGTTATTTAGGTGATGTTTAGTTGTTGGATTAAAAGGCAATTAAATGCATAAGGCTATATGTGGTATAAAATTGCCATTTGGATGACATTTGTATGTAACTTGTTCAGCATATTTAATGTTAGTTAGCATGTAAGATAAAATTCTTTATAATGGTTTTTTTTTGTTTCTTCTTACAAAGTCTTGAATGCATCTCTCATCACCAAATCCTCATCCCTTTCATTTTTAAATACCTCATCATGTTGTAAATGCTTCGTCAGCCACTGCCATTGCTTAGCTGTTGCAGTGACTGACTGCTAACGGTTGCACCACTCATAATCATTGTAACTGCTGCCTCTTTCCATCAGCAATGGCAATGAGTGATGACAACAGTGATGGAGACAGGCAGATAGCCAATGGTGGCGGTGTTAACTTTTTCTCTTTCTTTTCCTCTTTCTTTCATTTCATGATATGAACATCATCAAATTATGATGTATGAAAAATTCATATATTTTAACAAATTCTTGAAGAAAAAACATGTCAAGTACTTGAACCTGATACTTCTTAGCGACAAATGCATACATGAAAATATCTTTCCAAATATTTATTTATTTTATTGATTATTCTTACAAGTTTTTCACGATATGAACATCATCAAATTATGATGTATGAAAAATTCATATATTTTAACAAGTTCTTGAAGAAAAAACATGTCAAGTACTTGAACCTGATACTTCTTAGCGACAAATGTATACATGAAAATATCTTTCCAAATATTTGTTTATTTTATTGATTATTCTTACAAGTTTTTCCAAATTTTTTATGTGCTTGTTTTGTATCTATTGAGAAACTATAAACGCATCTATTCATGACATATCTCTTTAAGATGCTTGTATATCCTTTTGGCATGGTGTGATTACTACCAGTTATAGCTGTGACTTCTGCAACAGGATTAAAATAGATGCATCCATGTAACAATTCCAATTCCCCATTGCACTTGCTTATTTATGCTTTTCCATGATATTTTTGTGCTCCTCTGCTCTTCAAATTATTTGCTGATGTTTATTCACTATTTGTTTAGTTTGACATCAGCACTTTTGACTAAGTATTTTCTTGCTTCATTATATCTTTTTGGTCTTTCCATGCAGCAATGTTCTCATGTATTGATCAAGGGCTTGGTGCCACCATTAAATGAGCCCTACTATATTATTAATGTTTCAATGTTTATCATCTTCTCTAAGAGTGAATAATTCTTATTTCTGCAGTTATCATAAATACTTTTAGACAAGAAGGTCTTGAGGTGCTTGGCTGGAGACCTGTTCCTGTAAATATGTCCATAGTTGGTTACTATGCAAAAGAAACCATGCCCAACATACAGCAGGTATTTGTTAGAGTTTTGGAAGAGGAAAAACTGGGTGACATTGAAAGAGAGCTCTATATATGCCGCAAGTTAATAGAAAGAGCAGCCAAATCAGAGAAGTGGGCTGATGAGCTTTATTTCTGTTCTTTATCTAATCAAACAATAGTTTATAAGGGTATGCTTCGCTCAGAAGCTTTAGGACAATTTTACTCTGATCTTCAGAGTGATCTTTATAAGTCCCCTTTTGCCCTTTACCATCGAAGATACAGCACAAATACAAGTCCTAGGTGGCCCCTTGCTCAACCTATGAGGTTTCTTGGTCACAACGGAGAGATCAATACCATACAGGTTCACTTTCTTCTCATTCCTATATTTATATGTGCTACATCATGGATGCATGAATCACCGATTTCTTTTCATGTGTAAGGTATATCATACTGCAATGTCTTTTCCAGGGGAACTTGAATTGGATGCAATCTCGAGAGGCCACAATCAAATCTCCAGTTTGGCAAGGTCGTGAAAATGAAATTCGTCCTTTTGGTAACCCAAAGGCATCCGATTCGGCAAATCTTGATAGTGCAGCAGAAGTATGAATACTTAACTCCATTTTCATTCATATTTTTTTTTTTTTTTGTGTGTAAAATTTGTATTGCAAGAGTATTTATTAACCTGAATTCATTTGAATGACTCATTGACTGATAAAATTGAAAAAGAAAGGAAAAGACACAAAACTGCATCTGGAAGACTGTCAATATCTGTACTTGGATATATATATATATATATATTCTCTCTTATTTCAGAGAATATATCTCCCTAACTTTTAAAGAACACAATGATGGCATCAGTAGAGATAATAAAGAGGACTAACCTGAGATTGCATATCACAGTAATGATGCAAGAAGCAGGATCATCAAGAGAATGCCTAAACGATAATGAAATTTTATCACTTGAAAGTTTGGTGAAATTGGAAATCTTCTTCTTCTAATTTATGATTAATTTTTTAAATCAATGGCAATGTGAGTGCAAAACCAAGCTTGTGCTATTGAATGGACTAACTATTGATCTTAGTATGTTTCATTAATCTATTTTAAAGCTTTCTCTGAATTTGTTATTAAATAATTTTTCAAGGACCTCTTCTTCTTATTTTGATTTCTCTCTCTCTCTCTCTCTCTCTCTCTCTCTATATATATATATATATATATATATATATATGTTTCCGACAAGGTTCTTTTTTCTTTCATTTTGTTATTATAGTCTGTGCCTTATACACTCTTCTCTGCCTGATTTTGTTTCTTCCTCCATTTTTTCTGATCAGTTATTAATAAGAAGTGGGCGTACTCCTGAGGAAGCTCTTATGATTCTTGTTCCAGAGGCCTACAAGAATCATCCAACATTAATGATTAAATATCCCGAGGTAATTTGAAGCATAGTTTATAGTTCCAAGTTGGTGTACCTGTTAATTTGTTTTTGGCAGATGGCTTTCCTTTTTCTGAGTGGTTATCATTCTCAATCCTTTTTGGTATAACGGTCCTATTTTGTTTAAAAACATTTATGGATGATATCACCTTTTTTATTTTTTATAACTTTTATAGGTTGTTGATTTTTACAACTATTACAAGGGTCAGATGGAGACTTGGGATGGACCTGCTTTACTCCTATTCAGGTAAACAGGAAATGAAGTGGTCTTGGAAGTTGAAACTAAATTTGATACATTTGGTTTTTGATTTCCTTTTGTAGTATAATTTATGATCTGTTTAATGTGATAACAACTATAAGAGAAATGAAAGAAAGGAAAAAAATAAGCGTGTTGAATACGGTGATTCTCCATCTCCTGAAACACCCTATGTTGTAGGAGTCTCCTTCACACAAAATTGAACGAAAGGATAATGTATATAAAAAATTTGTGAAAAACATAGGCTTGCATTCATGGAGCTCCAATTTCACTATTTTTTGGTTATGGTACTTATTAAGTTGCTTATATTTAGAAGATGACCTGGAGATGCAATCTAAGATATTCTTATGGTTTCAGAAAGAGACCATGATGCTCAAAATGTTCCATGAGAAAATAAAAATTTACTAAATCCTGAGCCCATTACTCACCAGAATGTATAAAATCTACAAATATGTTGCAGCCGCTTTTTAGGAAGCTTTTGCAGTTTTGGTCTGTCCTTCATTTTATCTTAAAGATTTGAAAAAAGTTCCACATTTTGTCTGCCTATAAAATTTCTTTATTTTCATTGAATCATTTTGTAATCATAAATTTAACTAAACAGTGACCATTATGTCAACTGCAATTCTTAAATTTCTTTTGCGAGCTAGAAGTGATGTTGATTCAAGTGCAGTGGAAACATAGGCTTCTTGTCAGTGGAATGCAAGTTATCTGAATACATTTCGGTGAAATAGCTGATGAACCAATACATATCTAATGCATCATTTCCATGGCACATGCCGGAGAAACAATTTGGTAGTGGAGTTGGAATGCGTATGAGATCACATTAGGGAGATAGAGGACATAAATTTATATTCTTGATAATGATAAAAGGACGAATTTAGATAAATGTGGGTATTGATGGATATATATTGGTTGTTTTATTATTTATATAACACTTTGTTATAGAGGATAACGAAGTAAGAGACCAACAGAGAATATCTTCTTTTAGTTGCATTGGAATATATTGTTTTCAAATTAGCAATAGAAGACCGAATTTAGCTAAATGTGAGTATTGATGGATATATGTTAGTTGTTTTATTATTTATATAACACTTTGTTATAGAGGAAAACGAAGTAAGGGACCAACAGATTGTATCTTCTTTGAGTTGCATTGGAATATACTGATTTCAAATTAGCAAATAAATGTACAGATGCATGGGATTTATTTTTCCTGAGTTCCTACTGCATGCTTTTGTTTTTGGAATCATCTAAGTTTATTCATATTGGATGATATATTATTTTTATTTTATTATATTGGTCATTCACTATTCTCATTTATATGGTTCAGTGATGGAAACACGGTTGGAGCATGTCTTGATCGGAATGGCCTTCGTCCTGCTAGATATTGGCGGACAATAGACAATTTTGTCTATGTTGCATCTGAGGTTTGCTATTTATCCATACTCTCAGTATGCCTTTCCTTTTTTCAAATTTTTGTGGTTAAGCGATCTGGTTTGCAGGAGATTCACAGCAAATGACAAATAATTAAACACAGTGATATTTACATTTTCTGGAACCCTTCTTTATAATATGAGGTAAAAGCTAGGAAACTCAGGGAAACAGAACAAGCTCTCATCTCAGGTTCTGAAGCCAATAAAGTCCGTGGCCTTATTGACTTGTCCTCTATAAGGAAGAACTTGTAATGTTAGGAATAAAAGTGGGTGTTATTTTCACTTAAGAATTACTTATCAAAGAAAAAAAAATCACTTGCGTGCATTATTATTCATGGTGATATTACCTTCTATGCATTCAACCACATCTGAAGAGTCAACCCCAATAGTGCCATTTTTTTTTGAACCCCATTCTTCAGCAACCTTAAGCACTCTGTGCAATTCCTTCATTACACAATAGATGAGATTCTGACAGTATGTGGGTATAGATGAGGCTAATCACCAACACAATGTTTAGAATAACAACTCTAGTTATCTTTCTATTATCACTGAGATCTTTTTGTATCTAAAACCCAAACTGCGTCAGTTTCTTGGGACAGGTAGATTTTTTGATGCTACATTACAAGAAACAACATGTTTTATCGATTGCTAAGAATCTCATGGTTACCTGCAAACATCTAGCACTGTACATGCCTTGAAAATCATGGGAAAGTTGTTTAAAGAGCATATTTCTGGTCTTAGGTCTGTTGTAGACTGTTAATATCCTAGCAATCTGTATTTCTTTTTGATAAATGATGAATTTTATAAAAGAGAGAAGAGAGCAAAAATATACATGCTCTACGGCTAGAGAGAAAGTTCCAGCCAATGGATCGTAGAAGAACTAGGAACAGTCTAACAGAAACAACCCTACTGACTCAGTCCACACCAACATCACTAAGCTACCCAAAACAGAAATTAAAATCATTAGGATAGTCATAACATCTCCTGTATCATCTCCAAGGATTGAACAGATCACTTCTCCCCGCACCTCTCCTAGCCAATATCTCTGCGGCCTGATTGTCCCCTCTAGATATGAAATGGAACGATATATTCCAATCCCTACATAAAGACCATGCCAACTGAACCAGATGAGTAAACCTCCACCCACACTGCTCGACTCGCCCCAACCAATCAATAATGGATGATGAGGAGCACTCCACAATCAAGACCTGATAACCCTGCGCTCTGGCGTATCTCAAACCGGCCACTATATCACCTCCTCTCTGCCACCACCAGGCCCAGAGAAGGCAAATAGGAAATCCCCACCGCTATCTCTGAACACTCCACCAAAACCAGAGGTACCCGTAGAGACCTGAAAGAAGCCATTGACGTTAAACTTCACACACCCAGCCTCCGGGGGACACCAAGCGATATATACTGGTACAAAATAATTGCCGCTAATTGAAATCCTATACCCCTCTCTCCGAATATCCACCGCTGTGAGACCAACAAACTGAGGCCTCACAGTCGCCCAAGATGCCACTGACGCCAAAATCCCCTCAATCACACTGAAAATCGAAGAGTGAATGTCCTGGAAGATCCCCTGATTACGTTCCCTTTAAATATGCCATAGGGTAGCCAAAAAAACGAGACGATAGATATTACGACCCCTCAAAGCCAACCCCGGAAATGTCCATTGCGCTAAAAGCTGGCAAAGTCCCCTGGGCATGACCCATCCCCTCCTAATGAAAGTGAAAAAGAAACTCTATATCTCGGCGCCCATCGAACAATGAAGGAACAAGTGGTCAAGAGTCTCCTCCGCCTCTCTACATAAACAACACATGTGAGGTGAAATAGCCATATACCTCCTCCGTCTTTGGATCATGTCAGCTCTGTTGATCCAATAAAGCGAAGCAGACCACACAAATGTCCTAACTCTAGGTGGGGCAGGGGAAGACCACACCGACTGGGCAGAAAAGGAGATAGGAGGTCCAAGTCTGTTTGATCTGAACTAATTGAAGAATGATTGACACGAAAAGACACCCTTTGGCTCAGAGTCCAAATCCGCCTATCCGGCCACTGTGACACACGACAAGGTTACCAAGGGACTCAAAAACAAAGCCATCGCCCCTAACTCCACCTCCCTAACATTCCTAAGAAGGCTGACCAGGAAAGGACCTCACTCACCAATGCTGACTCGAACTGGACCAATATAAAGATCCTAGGGAAAAGAATGTAGAAAGAATCTCCCGAACCACAAATCTTGCCAAAAGAACACAGAAGACCCACAACCCACAGAGAACCGAATCTTAGAAAAAAATGACGGGGCTAAGGCCAACACTGCTTTCACGAACTTGCCGACAAAACTAGCATTCAGATTCAAATCCCTTCCATTCACATGCACCCCATATTTGCTGACAATCACCTTGCACCATAGGTTGTCCCGCTTGTCATTGAACCTCCAAAGCTAGTTAGCAAGTAAAGCCGAATTCCGATCCATTGTATTTCTCAAGTTTAACCCGCTAAGGTTCTTATCCTTACACAATCTCCCACTTAACCAAATTATCTCTCCTCTTCCCATTCCCCTCCTATAAGAACCTGCCTTGTCGCTTCTCGATATGAGAGGCTACCGCCCTAGGCATCCGAAAGACCGACATGTAATACACAAGAAAGTTGGCTAGGACGGCCTGGATCAAAGTGATTTTGCCTCCCAGAGATAAATAATTTCTCTTCCACTTACAACCTCATCTCAATCCTATCAATAACTGGGCCCCAAAAACTTCGGGCTCTAGGGTTGCCACCTAGTGGCAACCCTAGGTACGACAATGGCCACTCCCCATGCCTAAACCAAAACTCCCCAACACACTCCACCAAAAGATCCTTCTCAATGTAAATACTTGATATTGTAGTCTTCTCCAAATTAACCTTCATTGTGGACACCATCTCAAAGACTCTTAAGAATACTCTTCACCCATCTCATCTGATCAACATCCGTCTTAATAAACATAAGTGTATCATCCGCAAAGTGTAGATGGGAGATCTCCACCTTGTCCCTCTCTACCCTAAAACCTCTAATCACACCCATATGCTCCGCCTCATCCATAAACCGACTAACTCATCCCCCACTAAAGTGAAAAGAAAAGGGGAAAGTGGGTCACCTTGTCTAATACCCCTAGAAGACGGAGTAAATCCATGGACCGTTCCATTTACCAAAAAGGGAAAACACACATTCCTAAGACACCCCGCTATCCACCTCCTCCATCTCACCCCGAACCCTCTCTATTCATAATTTGATCTAGAAAATCCCACTCAACTTGATCATAGGCTTTTTCCAAATCCAATTTAATGACCAAACCCGGACTTCTTCCTCTAAAGCTTTCCTCCACACACTCTGCTACCATTAGAATACTGTTAACAATCTTTCTTCCCTTAATAAATGCACTCTGCTGTTGGGACACCAAGGGAGCAAGCACATATCTCAACCTAATGGAAAACACCTTGGCATGATCTTATAAAGACTGGTGATCTAGAATCCTTAATCTCTTCCGCCCCAGCCTTTTTAGGGATAAGAACAAGAAAAGTTGCATTAGTAACTCTATGGACAATCCCACTCTCAAAAAATTCCTTAAAAAACCTCATTCACCATATCCCAATTATTTTGAAAGAAACACATTGTAAAACCATTTGGACATAGAGCCTTATCCCTTGCTAATTCCCAAACTGCCACTCTGTTCTCCACCTCAAAACCTCTCTCCACCCATTGCTTGTTACCCTCATCCAATCACCCCTCACTCCTTAATTGAGAATCAAACATCTTCTCCTACTTTTACAGATTTGAATAGTAGTCTGATAATGCACTGATTATATTCTCCTCTGATTCAACTCTCCCTTCCCTTACTTTCAAGCTAATAACTTCATTCTTTCTTCTTCTCCCATTGACCATTTTGTGAAAAAACTTTGTGTTCCCATCCCCTTCCTTTAACCATTTCTCACGGGCTTTTTGCCTCCAACTAATCTCTTCCATCTTCAACACCTCCTCTAACTCTTCCGTAGTCCTCTTCCTCTCCGTTCAACACTACTCAAAGATCTCATCCCCTCACCTTGATCAATCTCTACCAACCTCCCCAAAAGTGTATTTTTTCTATCCCCAATGCCCCCAAAAACCTCCTTATTCCAGACCTTAATCCTGCCTTTCAAATCTCTCAAACCTCTCATAAATTTGAATACAACCCACCCTTGATTCGCACCAATACACTCCTCCCAACAAGATTTGATGGACTCCTTGAACTTTGGATGGGACAACCACATATTTTCGAAATTAAATGGGGATGGACCTCTCTGTCTCGAGATAGTATTAATCTGAATGGGCCAATGGTCCAAGGTAGTTCTAGCCATAAGCCATTGAATGGTATTCAGGAAATGCTCATCCCACCCAAGAGTTGCCAAAAATCTATCTAGCCTACAACACACTGGAGGGATTTGCCCATTTGACCAAGAAAACTTGCCCCCATTCAGAGGATAGACAACCAAATCACACTCCCTAATTATCGACGAAATGTTCCTCATGCTTCTAGTCGTTCTAACCACTCCCCCACTCTTCTCATTAAGAAATCGAGACACATTAAAGTCCCCTATCAAACACCAAGCCTCTCCAAACAATCCTCTAAGGTGCCTAATCTCATCCTAAAAGACCACCCTATCCCTCACTCTATTGGGCCCGTACACCGCCGAAAGAGTCCACTCAAAGTGCTCCTCCCCACACTTGAACTGAATGGACAGACTAAAATGACCCCTAGTAACCTCTCCACCAACAACCAAGTCCAAATCCCAAACCACACCCCCTAATGCCCCGATAGATGGTAAAACTCCCACCTATGGTTCCTATCGCCCCATAATCGTCTCACCATAGCCTAAATAATGTCTTCCTTTTTGGTTTCAAGTAACACCAAAATATCAGGTTTGGTGTTAAGACACAAATTCTTGACTGCCCTTTTCTTCTCTGTCTTTCCTAAACCTTTAATATTCTAGCTAATAATCTTCATTGGACAACTTCCTCTGCTCTCCTGACTAACCCTAAAGGACTCAATGGCCTCCTTGACCGACACAACCTTTCCTTTACCAACTCGGACTTGATCCGACACGCTTGACGCAAAGGTGACCACCTTGTCCCAATCCCTCTCCTCTCTCTCCTCTGAGCTTTGAACTTGACTACCTAAACTACCTTCCACTACTAAAGTCCGATCTGGACACACCTCTTCACCCTCACTACCATCATCTTCACCCTCACTACCATCATCCCCTACCCCCTCCACAGCTAGATTATTTTGGGTAATACAAAATATACAATGCACTGGAACGATCAACTCTTTTTGCCCTGTAGCATTTTTAGAATAAAAAATAGCGGTCATACACTGTTCTGCAAGACAATCATTAGCATAAAGGTGATCAAATGAAATAGAAAGAGATTTGGTCTTTTGCAAAGAAGCTTGCGGCTTATTTGGAGAAGCAGGAAACAAACTGAAAGAGGATGGATGAGCGACTGATTTGAACTTACAACCTACTCCCAGCTTATCGAAACGATATCCCATGGTCTGCATTTGACTTTGAACCGGATGCTCACAAACAAAATCCATAGAGGAGTCAGTAGTTGGTTCTTGCATCCCGCTGTCATCCACGATAGTCAGAACATCACCCAACATCGAGTCTTTCTTCTCTATTATAGCGCCCAAGCTAGCCCCTTGCTTCAAAGAACTTTTTCTCAAGTAAACCTTCTGCACCTTACCAGGCCCCTTTCCTATCTGATCGGACATGAACTTATCGCCGTTAGCACAAACATCGAAGGACTTCTGCTGACCCAAAAGAGACTCCCCCCTTCGAGCACCTCAATTCGCGAGCATAGGCTCTCCAAAGATTTTTCAAATGGAGTGAGAAGATCAGCCAAGTCACCCTTAAGGACAGAAAACGACATCTGCGACTCAACGACTCCAACTGATGGAATATCACAAGGCAGAAACCCACCTGACGTTCTGAACTTTCTAAACGACAACCAGACGCTTCCTCTACCCCCTGGTTCCTGGAATGAGGCGACCCCCTCCCCTTCTCGATCTCGGTTTGAAAAAAGGAAATAGGGCTAGGGCTAACAGGTTGCCAGCCAATCTCGGCACCAAAGCTACTTGCAGACTCGCCTCACTCCCTCCAACCCGAGGCGCCATGGACCCTGAGCCAAGGCCCAGTCCAAACAAATTCTTTGGGTCCGAGCCCCCACAACCAAAAAAGGCCCTATTCTCGCACCCCGATCTCACCCCACCCTCTTTAAGCCCAAACTCAAAATGTTTGAGCGCCATGGGCCCCGTGGATGACACAACCATGGGCTCAATCTGCGGCCCAATCCCCGAAACCCCTACATCTGTATCTAGAAGTTCTATTTCCTCACCAAAAATCTTAGAGGTCATCTCATCTTCCACCTTCCCAAGGTCGGACTGATGTTTGGCTAAAGTAAGCAAATTATTTGAATTTTTTCTCCCCTTTCCCACCGTACGAGCCACCGTGGGCAATGGATGGTGAAGGAGACCATCAATGTCGCCACTAGCTTCAACAGACCCTGCAATGATTGCCGCACCTTGGGTACTGAGCCCACCAAACTGGTCGCACCCCCCACCAACAGCCATGTCACTGTCTTCCTCCTCGCCATTTGCTTCTCCGACGATCTCCCCTCTACAACGCTTTATATTCCGATCTCGTACCACCGTTTAGGCGTCTACTATCTGAAATCCACATAGACCTAGGAATCTTCCAAGCATACTCAATCCCAACATCCATCCTTACTCTAAAAAATTCCTCCCTCTCTACAACTGGCTGCACCTTAGAATGGGAAGAACCCTCTAAAAAGCCTCCAGTCATTTTAAAGAGGTTCTAGCACACTAAATGCTTATGGATACCCTCGATGTCCATGCACCAACCTAGCGATATATGGCCCTCTAAAAACACTTTCCGGCACTAGCTTAGCTCCATCCGACTCAGGAAATGAATTGAACTGAGGAGAAATCCTAGTAGATAAACAACGATCGTAGTATTCTGGTGTGGATCTCTGAGAACCTTGACACGAACCAGCCTTAATCATCTGGTACCCAGTTACCTTGATATATTTCTATTGAACCATTTGATATACATTGTTGTGCCTTTCTCTAATAGCTTGAGCTTTTAGAGCAAACGGTGTTTAACATGGTATCAGAGCGGGAGGTCAAGTGATCAAATCCCGGAGGCCTATATTTCTGTGTTTATTCTCCCACGGATGTGCTATTCCTGTGTGGTTGTGTATTGTGGTGTGTGTTTGCCTCGATGCCCTGTATTATCCCATGGATGTGTTGTTCCCGTGCGGATCCCGCATGTACGGGAGGGTATTGAAACATTTGATATACATTGTTGTGACTTTCTTTAACAGCTTGAGCTTGTAGAGCAAACGGTGTTTTAACAATTTCGACTCGCCTTCCGAAGGGGGGAAGAACAACGCTCGACCATGAGCATTATGGGCCACCGACGAGACCTTCAGAAATTCTCCTCTACCATTCCTTCTGAATTCAGCAATAAGTACTTGGCTATCTTTCCTCATGGATCCCAACACGCATGGTTTCCTCCCGTTCTTGTTAATGGCATCCACCATTTGACCAACCCTGATAATTTCCTCCGGGGAGAACCATAACCAAACATTATCAAAGGGTCTAGATTCTGTCACCTTCACCAGGTAATGATTCTGCCTTCTAGCTGCTTCAAAAAAGAACAACTTGCGATCGGCTTTGATCCTTAAACCTTTCTGGGGCTCCTCCTGCACCATCCAACCTTACACTATCTGTTTTTGTTTTCTGCTTGATAATCAAGATATCTCTAAAACTGCCACCGTACTCTACCTTCTTCTCTAGTCCTGATGACGAATCAGAACCTTCCGTCTTAGTGCCCCATTGTCCAGCTTCATTCAGCGCACCAATAAAATAGTCAACTGAGTATCCAACGTTTAACAAGTCTCCGACTACTCTGTATCAAACTATTACCAACCATCTTATATTTTAATCAGCTAGTCTCTTCTGTAAAAGTAAGAGATGTTGTGGATGCATCCCTAATATGAGCTGAATAGCCAAATATTTTCCGATATATAATTCAATTTGACACACACACACACACACACACACACGCACACACACACACACACACACACATATATATATATATATATTATATGTGTGTGTGTGTGTGTGTCCCACATCAAAGTTTAATGTATCAGTTCTGTGTCGGTATTGGCCTGAACAAAACCAAGTTTATTGGCCGATACAGACCGATATGGACCCAATCCCACTCAAAAAAATCTAAAGTAATCAGCAAATCTAAAAAGAATGTTAATTACTTGATTGTTATTTTCATTAAAACATGAACATTAAAACAAAGTAAAGCATAAATAATATGCAATCTCAATGCAGAGCATTAAATCAAAATAAAGCATAAATGATATGCAACCTCAATGCAGATGAATCTTAAATAGTTTTTAAGAAGTTCAGAATGATTACACTGTACATATAGAGAATTCTGCAACCTTTAGCTCCTGAACTTCTCAGAATATAAAGCTAATGCAACAACCAAAGAATATGCGACCTCAAAACTCCTTTTCTGGAACAACAACCAACGAATATGTGACCTCATACCTCCTTTTCTTGTCTTCAAAATTTGTTGGTTCCTCTCCTAACTTCCAAAGAGAAAAATAAATTATATAAGGGCAAAAACATAGTCGGGTCCTAAACCTCCTCCATCTGTCCATTGTGACCTGGCTTCTAAAATAACTAGATATATTTATAGGCATAGAACAACAGAAGTAAACTTGTTCAAAGATTGATGACATTTCTGTAGCAAATTGGCATTGCAAAATGCTATTTCACAGCCAATGTCCAGAATCCGGATCTGCGATTTATGAGTCTGAAAAACACCCAGTAAGAACTTGAGAGAGGCAATCTCTTGGTATAGTAACCTGTGATCTTACTAATGCTTGGTTTTCAAATATTAATTAGATTTTAATGTTAAAAAATCACCGTTCTACTTGCAACTTGCAATTCATTATTTATTCATACTTTTCAGTTATTATTACCTCATTGCTCCTTTAATATACTAGATACATTCTGTAATCGTGTGTTATATTTGCCTTAAGTGTTTATTTACTTTTAGCATAATCAGTTTATGAACACTTGTTTTACAGACATCTTCTTGTCTGCTTCAGAAAGGATTGAAAATTTTCCAACTCCAGGATCCTAAAAATGACATTTTCTATAGCTTTATTTTGATACTATTTAATCATGTAGGGATTTATGGACAATAACTTTGAGAAAAGGTCTGTTTTGTTGCTTTCACATGCTCCTTGTAGACTCGTAATTGTTCCCTCAATACGAATGGCTGAAAAATTTATTTAGTTTGATAGCTTTCTAGACTCCTTGGAACATAGAATTTAAAACATTTTGTTAGTGTGTTGAGAACTCTGTGAATATCTCTTGTATAAGAAAACATAAAAAAGCTGATTATATTACTCTGTGGATACTCTCTCCCTCTATTAAATTTATATTATTCAGTCGATATCTTTCTCTCTCTCTCTCTCAGATATTTTTGTTATATTAATCAAAGAAATATGCCCTTTAGATTCATTAAAGATTCTGGTGAGATTTTGTATGCGAAAAAGTGGCACTCTTGTGTCGAATAGTAAAAGCTTTATTGGGATCGTTGAAGCTAAATAATTTCTGTGGAACAGATTTGTTTAATTTAATAATTGTTTGTTTGAGCTTCATATTGTATTTTGGAGATCATTTTATGTACCTATTATACATTTTACGTACATTGGTCACTTTAAGTTGGTTCAGAACCATATTAATATAGGTCTTAATAGTTTTATATCTCCTTGTGTAGGTTGGTGTACTACCAATGGATGAATCAAAAGTCATAATGAAAGGTCGTCTAGGTCCTGGAATGATGATAACTGTTGATCTACATAATGGTCAGGTTTGTGGTCAACTTGTCATATTTGCATTTCCTTCATTCCATTGTACACTGCCATTGATAGTTAAGGTTATTTGTTAAAAATCAGTTTCTTCCACAAAATTGTGGCTCTGTTTCCCTTTAATGAATTGGCACAAAATCCTTTCCTATTTGTTGTTATTGCATTTTTTGACATTTCTTTGTGTTTCCCTTTGACCTTGTTTCAAATAACTCGAGGTTAATATTTTGGAATAATAGGTCATTTGCTTGCAATGGCAGGGTTGGGGTTGGGGGGCATGCCTCCCTGCCCCCAAAACTGTGAAAAATACTGATATTTTTTTATCAATATTTTTTTGATATATATTATATATGTGTGTGTGTGTGTGTGTGTGTATTTATTGAATAATGGGTAGTTCCGAATTTTGAGATTTGTTTGAAATTTTCAAAACAGCAATATTCTTGGATAGATGGGAAAAATCTGGATCATCCATTTCCTCATTCTACCTCATTATGAGACCGAGAGGAAGACCAAAAAGAACTTGTATGGAGTCAGTCCTAAGGATTTGGTTACTCATAATCGTTTTTCTTTTTGATCAATTTTGGATACTAATAATCTAACTAAAGATATGGTTTTGACTGGTTGGGATAGAAGAACAGGATTCATGTTCCCGATCCCAACTAGTTGGGATAAGGCATTTTTTGTTTTTGTTGTTGTTGTTGTTGTTGTTGTTGTTGTTGTTGTTGTTGTTATTGATGATGGACTTTTTCAACCTTGACATTACAAGGTGGCAACTGAACCCATTGTTTAAAGCTTTTAGTTATAAAAATTTCTGCATTTTCTATATTTACGTACTCTCCCTCTGTATTTTGCTTTTTATTGTCTCCTTTGTAATTGTGTTTTTTGTGTTAAATCTTTAGCAATCTAAACTCCAAATCCTAATTTATATATAATTAATTTTTAGTGCATTATTTTTTTCAAACTTTTGTAGAGTATAATATTGTTTTGTTTCTTAGTTACAATTATGTATATTTTAATGACATAATATTCATTTTTAATAAAAAATAAGTACCTTTTTCTTTTCTTTTCTTATTCCTTTTTTTTTTTCCCTAAAATTTTAATTTTGTTAATTCTTACTCAAGGGTTCAATTGTTACTCGATACCCAAGATAATAGTACCCTTTTCTAGCTAGCAGGGTTCCACAAAGATGAAACTGCATAAACATTTGACCCATTTCTTTTTATTGGTCATCCGTGTAAGGCACTTGGTTCAAAGACCTGGCAAGTTACGGTTATATAGGAATGTGATGCAGAGTGGTGTGACAATGAGGATAAATGTCCCTGGGAAGTCCACACTCATATCAACGTGCTAATCAGGAATACCCATTATATATATGGTTGTATAGAGGATAGATTTTATTTTACAAAAAAATTATTATTTCCTCTCTTTGATTTTGTGTATGTAATTAAAAAATCGAGCATTATTAAAAAGTTAAGAACTGAATACCCTATACTAGACTTGACATTTGATGGGAAGTGGTTAGAGCCTCCTATTCATAACTGACAAGGATCCTAATGAAATCCATATTTGATCAATAAAATAGAGTTTGGTTCTGGGTAGACTAATACCTGCCTTGAAGCTGATCAATTGATACTATATGTGTGTGTATGTGCGCTCCTCCTTAGTATATTAGCATTTCTTTGAAGAAATTCTGCATGGTAAACACACCCGAGTTAATCTTATATCCCCCAAATTTAGAATGAAATCTTAATCACAGAAATCATGGATCACCAAGCATGGTCCTGGCGTTGATAGTATTAAACTCCTTCCGAGGTTATAGTTATAGTACAAAGTGTTACTTTATTGACGAAAGTGATTCTAAGAATCACAAAATGGTTGGTTTCACTATAGTTCCTTTTTTAAAAGTTGACTTCTAGCTGTTTATTTTCATAGGTGAGGTCGCAGGTTGAATGATTAGTCATATCAGCACCTCACGTAGTGAGGAAGGGATCTAATGTTTCAGTTGTGAGTTTCATAGTTAATTAGATATAGGATATTTGACCACCAATTTTGTTTTCTTTGTCTTATTTGTAGTGCTTCATTGTTTTCTTGTTAGCATATATTAAACTGGATATGTGTGTCCCTAAAACTGGTAGGCCCAAAGGTCTTATTGACTGCAAAGGGAATGGTGTTAGTTGCTTATTTTCTGCTTAATATTTTTTCGTTATCTTTATTGTTATATCCAGTCTATGGGCTTCATAAATGTGCTCCTGGTTTCAGAGGTATCTTGTTCAAATTCTGCTGCTACTTCTACACGTGAAACTTTTCATATTGCAGATTTATGAGAATACAGATGTGAAAAAGCGAGTGGCCTTGTCCAATCCATTTGGCAAGTGGTTAACTGAAAATATGCGATCTCTGAAGCCTGTCAACTTCCTTTCAGCACCAGCTATGGACAATGAAGCGATTTTAAGACACCAACAGTAAGAGTTAATGCATCATTAGTTATTTAAGATGCCAAACTAGCAATTTGGTTACTATAGTCAATGTTGTTTGGCACTGTTATGCTAAGATGTTATACACACACAAACACTTGTCCTCTTCTTGTAATATCTAGTTTACAAATCTGTTCAAACCTATCAATCTTCCTTGAAGGAATCATGTTTCTCTCTTTTTTCTTTTTTGGTGGCTATCATATACATACTACTGGGGTGCTAATTGTTGAAATTGGAATCCCAAATATTTGATATTTTTATGAAAGATTTTCTGATGTAGGACCATGGTTCAAAATATCGTATCGAGGTAGCGTATTGGTCGGCCTGAAAACGGATACGTATTGAGTATCGACACGGATACGCTGGATACGTTGTAAAAATCATGGATACGGTGGATATGCAAGGAAAACGATGGATACATAAACATTCAATACCTATTTTTATGCAAAGATAAGGTCAAAATATGCTAAATTAACGTGTTTTTGATATGATACACATACACATACAATATATATTAACTTAGAAGCCAACCGTTACGTGCACTGGCGCATGGAAAGTGAATAAAACCTCAATAAGTGTAAAGGAAAATCATAAATATATTGCATAAACTATAAAAATTTAAAGAAAATCATATATATGGCAAAGTTCAAAGTTCAAACATAAAAAAATGATCTACAAGCCATTACCTGATATAATGATCTAAAAAGTACAAGAGCATCAGTACCACATAGAGTTTCGTGCAAGCTCATTGTCATCACTATTCTGATGCTGAGTCTAAGGTTGAGCTTGAAAATCTGCCATTGGTACTTGATGCAACTGCTGAACATGTTGGCAATATGATTGCCAATCCATGTAATTCTGGTACCAAGCGTCATAATCTCTCCTAAACTGCTTATATTGTGCTGTAGTGCACCCAACCCCCCTAGTCCAACCTGTCCAGCTCCAGCATATTTCCCCGTCTGTCCATATGAAGAAGAGTGCGATGATGATCCCTCCTGGCCATGAATATATCTAAAACCGGGCTGATATGATGATGTGGTAGTGCCACTACCAGTACTAGTGCCATAATATGGCTCGTATCCATAACCATAAGTAGGTTGATAAGTCGATGATCCCGCCTAGCTATGTCCATGATCATAACCATAGTCGTATGATGATGTAGAGCCCTCCCGATCATAAGTAAATAAAGATCTCCGACTGGAACCCGAATGTGGTCCACCAACAAATATGCTAGAAATCCCAACATTAATCATAACAACCCCTTGTGTAATCGCATCCAATCCATGCGGCGCATCATCGGATCGTCGTCGTCGATGTCCATGGCCATGTTCTGAATGGCGTTGATGTGGTTGGTGTTGGTACGGAGTCCAAATAGGCAGACGCTCAGGGGACGCATTGTCACCAGGACCCTAGGTGGCATGATCAAATCGTCGCTCCTCTATGCCATTGTCGCTGCCACCACCGCCGCTAGCTCCACCTCCATGCTCCCCTTATGGTTCTGCTGCACCAACACCATCACCCCCATCATCATCATCATCATCATCAGAAATAACGGGACACCACTCATCATCATTATACGCCCCCGCCTCAGTCCCAGACCCAGTCCCAGTGGACGTTGCTGACCCAACCATCATCCTCGCAAACTCAGCATCATCATCTATCCCAGCCTGGTAGTGCTCTGCCGTTTCACTTCTCTCACTCCTGTACTACTCCCTACTCCTCAGTCTCCTCCAGGACCCGGGACCCCAGCACTGGAACTACTCACTCCTCTCCTAGCCCGCCTTGCTCAGTAGCACTAACTCTCTCAACCAGACCGGCCAAGTAGGTATTTGGCATCGGCCTATCCTCATCAACCTCATCTAAAACCCCCTCCTCTGGGTTATCCAGCCACTCGGTAAGAATCTCATTGTCTTCAAATATGTGAGCCAAATCAATTGGCTTGAAC
>JAUPMG010000001.1:14042030-14073305 GCA_031762675.1 Pachysandra terminalis | reverse complement strand
CAGGAGAGTATCCAGGGTCAGAAACAATAGCATTCGCAACCTGAGGAGGATGTCCATGGAGTTTCCAGCATGTTTCCTTGCTATGCTCATCTCGGCCGCAAAAAGAGCACTGTCTGGTCTGACCTCTACCACGTCCAGTGCGGCCACCACGAGATCCCCCGCCATGTCCTCCACTGGTGGAACCACCCCTACCAAAATTGGTGGAGGGGTTTAAGTAACAAATGCGGAATGATCAACAACCGGAAGAGGTGAGGGTGTTTTGTAGAACACGCTGATAGGTCTCAGCAAAAGAGGGAAGAGTAGCACCACCAAGTATCTGAGATCGAATCGGCTCATATTCAGATATCAAACCAGTGAGAAATTTCATAACCAACATTTGTTTCCTCTGTTTCTGTTGTTCTTGAACACTGGTAGTCAATGGCATGATGCTATTCAACTCCTCATGTAACCTTTTAAGAACAGCAAATTACTCTGTAACGGACGAATCGGTCTGGTGCAACTTGAAATACTGAAAGGAGAGATCATACATGCCAGTCAAATTGCTAGAATAAAGGAGGTGGACATACTCCCAAATCTCCTTACACATATCCAAGTGATTGAAAATATCCGCAAGCACTAATTCCATATAGTTCTATAGAACAGTTACAAGCTTAGCATCTAACTGTTTCCATGCCTTAATGGCTTTTTCTTCATCGGATGGAGCAGAATTAGTGAGATGCGCGTCATGGCCTAAGCCAGTAAGGGCCATAGTAATGAAATTGGACCATTCAAGGAAGTTTTTACCATTCAACTTCCGAGTGGTGAGTTGGGTGATAGTCTTCGACTCCATAAGTAAACAAATTAGGCCACTCGAGGCCAAAATGAGGCTGCAATCAAGTTAGGCCGCTCAAGACCAAAATGAGGCCGCAATCAAATTAGGCCACTCGAGACCAAAATGTGGCCGCAATCAAGTTAGGCAGCTCAAGACCAAAATGAAGCCGCAATCAAGTTAGGCCGCTCAAGACCAAAATGATGCTGCAATCAAATTAGGTTGCTCAAGACCAAAATGAAGCTGCAATCAAGTTAGGCCACTCAAGACCAAAATGAGGCCGTGATCAAATTAGGCCACTCGAGACCAAAATGAGACCGCAATCAAGTTAAGCCGGTCAAAACCAAAATAAGGCCGCAGACCAGTTAGGCCTCTCGAGACCAAAGTGAGGCCGCAATCAAGTTAAATCACTCAAGACCAAAGTTAGGCCACTCGAAACCAAAGTAAGGCCGCAACTAAGTTAAGCCACTCGAAACCAAAATGAGCCCGCAACTAAGTTAGGCCACTCGATATCAAGTCGTCAACAAATCAAGTTGCATGTCATCAATATCAAGTCGCACACTACTTGAAGTAAGGCCGTATCAAAAAAGGTCACTGATAGCACCTTAAGAATCAAACCATGTGCAGCCTAACAAATAGGATTGTATGAACACACCAAGTTGAGTAACAAGATTCAATCACATGAGATCTTGAGATACGAAGAGCAGCGGCCAGAGGTTTTGAGATCTGGTTTGAGAAAAGAAGGGCTGCGGCTAGGTTTAAAGAACCTACTAAACAGATCTACGGCTAGGGTTAGAGAAAAAAGATAAGCAATCCCAGAAAAATAGAATATAATATAAAATCTGAAAACCCTAGAAAAGTACTCGTGAACAGTAACCTCGCAAACAGTACTTTTGAGCAGTATCAAAGATCTGAGAACCCTAGAAAAGTACTCGTGAGTAGTAACCTCGTGAACAGTACCCGTGAACAGTATCAAGCCCTTGCTTTGATACCATGTGAATGTGAAGAAAGAATAATTATATTATATTCAGCTTTTGAATAAAGAATACAAGGAGCCTATTAATAGGTTAGCACTTAACCTATACTTCTAACACTTGACCAATGTGGGACAACCATATAGGCACTTTACATTTTTACCTTTAACACAATGTATGGGTTGTCTGCTTCATGTCACAAAAAAAGAGTTACAATATCTAGCTTTTTGGGTCTGTCACTTTTCTCTTTTTTGATATTTATCTTTCTTCAGTTACTCAAAACTAGCTCATTTAACATTTCTTTTTTTTTTTTTCTTTTACTAAACTTGTGAGTTATATACTGACCATTATTCATCGCTCATGCCTGTACACCTCTATTATGCATGTTGCGATGTGTTCTCTCATAGAGTCTGATTATGCCCCTCAGATGACTTCTGGAATTGAAAAATGTTTATGACTTATTTCATATCTCTTCCCATTACTGTATATTCTTCTAGGTGTAGCTCGAATGCTCCTTGTTCTTTATTAAAGTGACTTTTGTCTTACGAACTATATATAGTCATTAACTTAACTAGCTTTCTGTCATTCTTTTGGAACCAAATAAGTAGTTACTTGCTGATCCATCCCATTTGTTGAATACATTGTGCTGAATTGTTTATGCTAATCCAGGCAGTGAATTCTGGCCTCCTCAAAATTCTCTCTAAAATGGGCATCTCGTTGCTGTCTAGGTTTGTATTCTGAATAATATTTTGAGCTTTCTTTTGCCTTATATTGTTCTTTGTATATCTTTATCCATTTTCCAACCAGGGACTAGTGTGTATGTTCTGCTTTTATTATCAGTTATGTAGACAATTCAACTTACTAGTTTCCTGTAATCAGTTATTGTGGGGCACAGATATTTGAGATTTATGGATTGGGGAGAGAGATTGTTGATCTCGCATTTTGTGGAAGTGTGTCAAATATTGGTGGTTTAAGTTTAAATGAGGTAAGAAACACGACAGAATCGTCAGTCTGGGTCTCTAATGTTTGTGTTGCATTTTACTCGTTATTGTTATAATAAGAACAGAATCTCTGCAGCAGCCATTAACTCCTTAATGATTTTTCTTTCTGGATGCCTTTTTCACAGTTGGCGAGAGAGGCCTTGTCGTTTTGGGTGAAGGCTTTTTCTGAGGATACAGCTAAAAGACTTGAAAATTTCGGGTTCATACAATTCAGACCAGGAGGTTGCACCTTCTGTCATCACTCATATTCAATTTCTGCTAGGAACTTATCTGATTTCATGATTTGACAGCCACTATCTTTTTCATGCATGCATTGAAAGTCAACTGCTTTCATTCTCTGCTACTGTTGGCAGTTGACATGAGAAATTTTCAGACACTTGTTTAGGGGACAGGAAGTCGAAACAGTCTGAGACATTAACAAGAGTATAGTACTGATTCATGCATTCATTGTCTGACTTTTTTATTCTACTGTATATGATGAGTTTTGAATGAAATGGGAATGCCTAAACCTTTATTCTATTAAGAATATTATCAAAATAATGATGTCATAGTTTCTTGCCTTTATAGGCATCGCGCATGGAACACATGGTTATCATTTCTTAACCTTTAGCTTCCAGGAACATATTGAGCTCATCAATAGAGAAAAAATTGCATTTGAAATCTATAATATTACATGACCCCTAACATTTTCTTGGAGAATGCTAGTCAGCACAACTAGAAAACACTTGGCAACAGAATTTTATCATTAAGAGATGTACAAAAGGAAATGACCTTATCTGTTGCACCATTTTTCCTACTCAAATCCAAGTGTGATCTGAATACTTGAAGATGTCAAGATATGAGTTCATGGCTTCTTTTCTAACCACGGTCTGGTATCATGCTTGGTGGTAGGGTTACCCATCAGCTTTTTCGAATATCTCAACATACTTTTCTGTCTCTCTTTAAAGTTCTGGTTAGGGTGGCAAAAATGATTAAAAAATTTCATAGGGATTTCTTATGGGAGGGAAGGGGAGTGTGAGGAAAGATCAACTGGTTAAGTGAGAAGTGGTGTGCAATGCAGAGAGAATCACAAAGGTGGTTTAATATATTGGCTCATAACTCAATGCTATTGGGTAAATGGTTATGGAGATTCATCAAGGATAAGAACACTATTGTTTAGGGTCATCTCTAGCAAGTATGGCTCACATGACAATTGCTAGGTCCTCGGATAACTAGTTTGTGGAAATCCATTGCTTTGTAGTCACTTTCTTTCCACTCATGGTCGTTTCTGTGTGAGGAAAGGATCCCGTATCTGTTTTTAACTTGATATTTGATGGGTCAGTCTATTCTTTCCTCTCAGTTCCCCTACTTGTTTAACCTTTTATATAGTAATTCCATTTAGCAGTGGACATTTTTTCATGGTCTTTCGAGGGGGTGTATTGGAACCTTATTTTTAGATGGGACCTTGAGCCAGCTACATTCGGGGAGTTGGCAAAAATATTTGAACTTTTTAAGACGTATTCATTGATTTCGATACCCTATAGGATTTGGATCCCAGATGCTAGAGGAGTTTTTTAGTTCTTATTTTCATGTCATCCATTTGAATATGGATATTTCTCAAGAATCCTTTCGTTTTGTTTACTTTGGAAATCTCATTCCCCTTCTAGAGTCCGGGCATCTGTGTGAATCACTATGCTGCACAAAATCCATACTAGTGATATTTTTCAGCGAAAGAAATACCTTGTCTTACTCCACACGTTTGTATCAAGTGCATGAACAATGGAAAGTTGATAGATCACCTTTTCTTACATGATATTGTTTCTACGGAGGTTTGGATGTTCTTTCTTATATTAATTGACGTTGATTAGGTGATGCTTTTAGGCATTAGCTTACTACTAAAGCAATGGAAGTTCCAGGGGTGGAGAAGAGAGGTAAAGTGATATATTAGTACCTTCTCCATGTGTTCTCTTGGTGAAATGAGTGAGGGGAATTGGAGGATTTTTTAGGGCTGGATGCGTAGCACTCGGCTATCTCGAACTTGTTTATGCTGTTGGTGGCTTCTTAGGTATCTTTTCTACAAGAGTTCAAGGACTTCTTGGTGATTGAGATACTTAAAGGATGGACCACTATTGCTTTATCGTCCCCATTAGGCCAGGGTCTTAGCGCAATTCGGAAATCACCTTTGGAGGGTTCATTAAACTGACTTGGATCCTCATTCAGGAACCTTGGACCATCATGGATGGGGGCATTTTTAGAGATCACATGGGCATTTTCTCCATGATTTTTTTTATAGATTTTTTGTTACAATCGAGATTCGAAACGTGTGCGTCCTGAGATATAAGTGTTAGTCACTAGGATGAGGGAGGCAAGATTTCAGGATTTTCCAGTCACTTGTGCTAGAGGTTAATTCTTTCTCGATGATTTCATGGCTTCGTTCAACATAGGAGTGTTCTTGGATAGTCATTCATATAGTTTGTTTGGCTCGTCATTTGGCATCTTGATTTAACATTTCACTTAGGCTCCGCTTGTTTCAATGTAAAACAGGATACAAAATCATTTTCAGTATAAAATGTATTGCTGACTGCATGTCATTTTCCAGAAAATCAAGATTTAGTGGAGTCAACATCATTGAAGTTTTTTCTCTTATTTTGTTTTTATCAAAGTCTTCACCAACATGTGTTACCGCCTCCACCGCCTTTAGTAACCACCTCCACCACCTTTAGTAACATCACAACCACTGTTGGTGGTTGCATCACTACCATCACCACCTTTAATGGTGGCACACTGCTATTTACAACCTTTTCATCACCTTTTACCATGGTACCACCACCACTTGCCGTTACCATCACTTCTATTAGCAGTGCACCACCAATACCACCACAACTCCGGTGGTTGCACCACTACCACCACAACTCCGGTGGTTGCACCACTACCACCACTACCACTTTTGGTGGTGTTATACTATCACTTACAACGTGAACATCATGTATAACAATGGGCTATCACCATATCATTACAGCCACCACTATCACTTCCAATGGTGGGGTCACCACCACAACCAATGGTGGTGACACCACTACTTTTACCGTTGACAAGATGGCCTTCACCTCCAAAAATGATAGCACAATCAAAGTGCCTTCACCACTAGCACCACCATTTTTGGTGGCAACAACATTATCACCACCGCTTCTAACTGTGGCACCACCACCACTATCAACCATAACAACAATATTTACCACCGTAACATAATCAGTAGAGGTGACAAAATCTGACCCAGACCACCAACCTGCTCGAACATGTCGGGTATTTTAACGGGTTTGGGTTGAAAAAAATAGAATTTTCTTGATCGTGTCAACCCAAACTTGCCTGAGTAATAAACCAGTTGGGTTGTTTTGGTGGGTTTGCATTATACCGACAAACCCGAGTGGCCTGTTTTCTAAATGGATGGGTTCGGGTTGACCATATATTGACCTGACCCGTTTCAGGCCCCTCTCAGCACTACCATGTTTTTGTAAGATCTAAAACCACTTTCCTAGCCTATCTCATTTTCATCCAAGCACATGAAAGTAAAGCTGCACATTTTCAATCCTTTTTTCATGTTTTTGACCGGACAATGGAAAAATTCATAGTTTTCAGAAAATCATGTTCAATGTAAAATCTTTTACATCGAAACAAATGGAGCCTTAATCATGTCTCATGCTCCACAAACGAGCTTACAGATAGACTAGCTAAGAGAGGAGCGGAGAGCATCCTTTTCTCGGGATCCCAGCGGAGGAGATGCTTTATGCCGATGACTGACAATGTAGTTTACTTGTCTGTTTTATTTTCTCATTGTTTTGTTTCTGTATTGTCTTTTGTTTCTTTGTAGTCATTGTTCCCTTTTGCTGACTACCTTGGTTGGCTTGCATTCTCTTGAAGACATTTTACAATGACTTGCAATGATTGAAGAATAATCAGCTGGGTATAAGTATAGAGAATTTATATGATTTGTTGAATTGTTAACCAATATGCTGATAGCAAGTAGGAGATCCATCAACATGAACATATGAGCTTTTCTGTTAACCAAACTTCTTTCCAAAAAAAAGTTGGAGATCCGTCACTGTAAATTCTTCAAACTTAAACAGGAGAAAGGTTCCATATTAATGGATAAAAATCATGCATGACCTTGATTGAAACATGCCAATCAACATGAACATATGAGCTTTTCTTTTTTCTGGCATTGAAGCAGAATGTTGAATTAGTGTTTAGCCACTTCTGTGCGATCAACATGAACAGGTGTAAAAGATTAAAAGGCTTTCATTTCTTCAAATTAATGACATAAGGATATGAAAGAAAAAAAGAGCAATTGTTAAAGTTTATACTCAGAATTTACTCAATAGTTGACTCGGAGTTTATGAAAATATTATGATATTATACTTTATCCAGGTTAAATTTAGTTTCAATGGAGTTTCTGCCAATCTTTTGCTAATGTGATTTCTTATGAATTTGTTTAATATTTGGCATGCAGCTTACCTCTAAAGAGTTCTGAGTTTGAAGTATTATTCTGGGAGTCTGATTGCAGTTTCAACTTGATTGTACATTCTGTTGCTAAATATGGAGGTCATTGTGTTTTGCATGATCTTAGTTCATGTACTTTGTGAAGGTTCATTATGCTTGAACGTCTGACACTTTCATCATTTTACAATTCTCAAATCCCAATCTACTGCCAGAAGCATATTTGGGATGGGATTTGATCATGTAATAACTTGCTTCTTTCATAAGTGGTTATTCTTGTCTCCTTATCTGATAAAGATTGCTTTTGTTTAATTTCAAAAAGGGGAATATCATGGAAACAACCCAGAGATGTCAAAACTGCTCCACAAAGCAGTTCGCCAGAAGAATGAGAGTGCTTTTTCGGTTTATCAGCAACACCTGGCTAACCGACCTGTGAATGTGAGTTGATGAAGTTACTGCTTGTTATTTCTTGAAATGTTTGCCTCTCTTTGTTTAGGCGTTCGAAAGGTTTATAAATGATCTTGGGAAATAATCATTTAGCATACACTTCTGAAGTTAAAAATGTTTCTTTTTTCGTTTTCTAGGTTCTTCGAGATCTTCTTGAGTTTAAAAGTGATCGTCCCCCAATTCCAGTGAGAAAGGTTGAATCTGCATCTTCCATTGTTCAGCGCTTCTGTACTGGTGGGATGTCACTTGGAGCAATCTCAAGAGAAACTCATGAAGCAATTGCCATTGCAATGAATAGATTAGGTGGAAAATCCAACTCAGGAGAAGGTGGTGAGGTAATCTTTATGGTGCTTATTTCTAAACATTGGTGTGTGGACATCTTATTGTATATCATTTTGGTACAACTTGTAGCTTCATCCCTTAAACATGATACCCATAGTGAAAGCTAACATCTCCTTATCCAGGATCCTATTCGTTGGAATCCACTTACAGACGTTGTTGATGGGTATTCACCAACGCTTCCACATCTCAAAGGTCTTCAGAATGGAGATACTGCTACAAGTGCAATAAAACAGGTGCGATGCTACTGTTGAATGAGTACATATGACTTCATATAGTTCCCAGTCTAAGTAGCTCATAGAATGAAAATGACGTGAATCTTACTGCAAACCATTTTTGAAAGATATTCTCAGATGTGCATCACTAAATTGCATTTCTTCCAATACTAAATGCCTTTTCTACTTCTGCATACATGAGGAGCCTTTATGCCTCAATGAGAATGAGGCATGACTTATGAAATTTGTTCCCACATTTTTTATTTTTTCAGGTTGCTTCAGGGCGTTTTGGAGTTACTCCAACATTCTTGGTAAATGCCGATCAGTTAGAAATTAAAATTGCACAAGGTGCAAAGCCTGGGGAAGGAGGCCAGTTACCTGGGAAGAAAGTTAGTGCATATATTGCTAGACTGAGAAATTCTAAACCTGGGGTTCCACTCATTTCTCCGCCTCCACACCATGACATTTATTCTATTGAAGACCTGGCCCAGTTAATTTTTGATCTTCATCAGGTGAAATTTGTTGCACCTTAATTCTTGTTATGTTCTTTTTCCATATTGAATTTTCCACTTCAATGAATCTTGCCGGTTGTTAAGTTGCTTCATGTGGTCTAGTATGATGGTTAGCAGATATGGTGCTATACTTACTAAAATCATCAAGGGAAGGGTTACTGATTTTACCAAATAAACAGGTGAACCCTAAGGCCAAAGTGTCTGTTAAGCTTGTGGCAGAAGCTGGGATTGGCACTGTTGCCTCTGGTGTTGCAAAGGCTAATGCTGATGTCATACAGGTATTCATTCCTGGCTAATTGTCTACTTATGACCGTCAGTAGAATTCTTTTTGAGCTATATCTGAATATATATCTTGACAACCTAGTATCTGTTTATCTAAATCTGATTAGTTCTATATCCTAACTGTTCTGTGAAGGTTATGAGTTGGAAATTTGGAATCGAGGGGAGCTGGGTTGTTTAAGAAAGAAGTACGTCAATAAAACAGCATATGAAAGATCTATATGAATGTTTTGATGATTTAAGTAACCGAAGGCAGCTTTATTGACAGATCTTTCATATGCTGTTTCGCAAACTAGTTCTTGTGGAGCATTCTTAACGCTTATTGAAGATAGGAAATTCCTGAGTATTACAGATTTAACTTAAAGATGTTTCCTTCAAGGATTAATACAAATAGACAAGCAAACATAGCATCACATGAGAAGAAAACTAGGGAAACATGGAGTTCACCGGTAAAATTGGTGTTAGATTAGTTGGATAACTCCATCTTTCTATTAACTTGATTTTCAAAGACAAAGTTTCTATTTCTGTCAAGATATCTCTAAAGAAGATATCAAGTCTTGCTCAAAACATGCTAATTTTGCTAATTGAAATATAGACAGAAATTTACATTAGATATAATGGGAAAGACCTGTCTTGGGAAGTGTGTACAAATTCAGTTGTTTAATTTCCAAAATTAACCTTAGAATCTCCTCCTTTGATATTTTAAAGACCACTTTTGTCTTTTCAATATATAATTACCTACCCAATTCTCCCGAAAAGGTACCCGCTAAAGAATTTTTTTAGCCTCACTTTCAATAGCATCATGCACATGCCACCCATTACTTGACTGTTGATGAAAAACAGAAATCACTTTCTAAACCTCTGGGCACCTTTGAGAATCAGGCTGGATCTTTTCAGATTGTATTAAATTTTGAACTTGAATTTTACATATTCACTTTTGAAAACAACCTAGGCCTTTCTAATCTTTTTGTTTTTTTTTTCAAGATTTTCATAATCTCTCACTTACCCACTTCTGTCCTTTACTGCCAACCCAATACCCTTGCTCCCTGTACCAATGCTTTTAGTTGGATTCTGGATTCCAAGACATTAATGATGTCCTCCAAAGGAGAAGGAAGCAAGAATGTCAAAATGTGAATCGAATTCATAAGGGACCACTTAGAATCGAATCATAATTTTGAATTGTAAATCATAGGGTTCATAACGATCTTCATAGAAGAAGGGATTGGGGTTTAAGTTTTGGAAATTTTCTTACATATAGGTTTTTCTTTTCTTAAGATTGACGACATTGTAGTACCACATATAAAAGGCATTAAACAAAAAAAGGGAGGATTTTAAGTGAAATTAAGAAACTGACATTTGTTTTAGAGTTGCAGAGACAATTCATTTGAGTTTTATGAATCGTATGATTTAAACATGAATAAAAATTTTCCTTTGATTTGAATCGACCAAGGTTACATTCAAATTTAACTGTATGGTTCATGCAATGAATGGTACAAATTTAACAAGAAAGGAAGTAAATACTCCATCTCCCCTGGTTTCTGTGATGTGCATATAAGGTAGTATGCAGTGATTTCAATGTTGTCGACATGTCGACGATTTTTGAACTGGCAACATAAAACGCAAGGGAAATCGCTAGATTTCCCTTTTCCTTCATGTTGCGAGACATGAGGGAAAAAAATATTTATTTTTTTAAAACAATCCTACAAAATTATGGAAACATATATAAAACGTTTGTAAAAATTATAGAAAAAAAACGGCAGCCTATTCTTTGCATAATTATATTTTGTAAACTGTAAAAGTAAAAGAAAATATTAATTAAATATTAAAATTTAAAAAAATAATAAAAAAATCAGAAAAATATTAAAAAATTCAATAAAAACAAAAAACTTAGAAAGGTGAATGGAATCATTGTTTATGCATTTTTAATGCATGCACAATCATAATTTGCACTTTTATTTTTCTTTTTTTGTAATCAAAAATTGTAAAAAATAAAAAATAAAATAAAATTGATAAGGAACAATCTATCTACTTTAGATTTATAGCTTATGATCTTTTTCATGCTTTTGCCTTGTAGCTTGAGATTTATTTGACTTATGACTTACGATATTGAATAAATTTTTTATAATTTATATCATATAATGTATAATTGTATACATGTTGATAATGATTATTTGATTAGCCCTACTTTACTTGTTACACTTATTTGTTGAAAATTTTGTGCCTGTTGCTTAATTGGATGTACTGCTTTATGACTTTTTGTACAACTAGAGTTTGAAACTGACAGCTCGACACTACAGCATCAACCCTAATCCCCCTCAACAAATGGTCTTGATTGAGGGAGTGATTTGTTTTTGTGCATATTTTGACGTATTTAGGTGTATTTCGGCCTCAATTATGCTTACCTATGAGTTGGGATCAAAATTCCATCAAAAAACTAAAATTTTTACGCACATTTCCCATTTTTCCCCCAGATGTCACAACATGTCGCAGGGAATGACCCTACAACATGTGTTACGACATCAACATTGCAAACCTTGGGAGTATGGGGCTCTGCTATAGTATCTTGCTTCATTACGATACTGCTTGTGTATTGGGTGTCATTTTTTTTCTCATTCGGGTATTGGGTATCCACTAGATGATGCTTTCAGATATACACTATATGATATGTCTATGGAAGTTTAAGGGCTCAGTGCTAGGGGAAAATTCTTTGTAAATGCTTCAGTCATGTAATTATGTGGTTTCTTTAGGGGGAGAGAAAAGTGAGAATGTGCAAAAGTAGGTCATCTTCAATTCCTTTGATTATTGAGAGGAGGTAATGATATCCCATTGGGCTAACCAAGAAATTCAAAGGTTTAAATGTTGCTATTGCAAGATATATCGACACTAAGGGAAAGGGGAAATATCGCTAGATATATCGAGGGAAATATTGATCTCGCCCAAAAAGTTGGTGAAAATGGAGGATTGAAAAAAAAAAGGGGGAAATTTCTAATGAAATTTTATGAGATACATTTTTAGACATGTTTACATCTAAATAACTTAAAACATTACAAAAAATAATGATATTAACCAAGTAATGCATTTACATGTAAGGGAGGGAGTAACTGTCTATTTAATCAGTCACTAAACCATAAATAGAAAATTTAATATTTAGTATATAATAAAAATAACAATTATTCAACATTCATTAGGAGGCTTTCAACCCAAATACATGATAGTATTCATTGAAAACATGTAACTCGATACCACTGGTGTTCCTTCCTTATAGACTCAAAGTTTTTAAGATTTTTTCTCTAAAAACTATTTTGTACTAATAATAAATTCATGATTTGCTACAAGCTTATCGTAGACCATTAGTTAATAATTATCTAACTATTTATCCATTACAAATTTGTCCGTTTGAAATTTCTTCATGTTTAAGATATTTTAAATTCTTTTTCAGTTTTCAAGTAGAAATAAAGCTTTTAATAATTTGCTAGTATTTATTTGGTAAAAAGTTTGAACCGATTGGTAATATTTTAGTGAAATTATTACTTTATATATCAAACATTTCAAACCATTAACTTTTTTTTTTTTGAAAAAATGATATACATTTTAAAGTTTTATAAAGTAATTAAAATATATACTTTTAAAATAAATTCATTTTTTTTGCCTAATGCATAAAAAGCTTCCAATATATGCACATAATTATTAGAATATTAGAGGATCAAACATTACATATTAGTTGAGAATCCAAGAAATTACAAATTGACGAAGAATATGGCAAATTTCACTAAATATATGTCACCAATTTCCAAAATAATGATTTAAAATTCAAATTTCAAATGTTTAGAAAAAGATTTGTGGATATTAAGCATTTTTGATTGATCGAAATAAAGGGATGCTATCCCTATTCGATCTCTTATAATGACCTACACACGATAGCAAATGGAAATATCGCAATATATCGCTTGATATCTTGATTTATCTTGTAAAATAAAAATTACACCCTGGATTTATATCGCCCTCTAGGGAAAGGGGATATATGGCTAGATATATCTAGGAATATATCTTTATTTAAAACCACGATTATGAGGGATTGAGAAGGTATTATATCTTCTTCTCGATCTCGGTCTAGAGGAGCTATTCAGGCAATTTGGCACCTTCTTTCAGTTTGAAAGTTGAAGCATAATTTTGACGAATGCTGTTTGGGATCCCAGTGATGTTGAGCATAGGTGGAGTTGTTAAGAACCACAATAGGGACATAATTCACACGTATCAGGACCTTATGATCTTAACTGAGCGAAGGCTCTTTATATAATTTGGGATTAGGGAGATTAAGAAATTTAACATATAAAGCATAGAGGTGGAAGGTGATTGAGCTATTGTTATTGCATGAACAAACAGCATGTATTCTGTCCCTTAAGTTGGTCAAATATATTGTTTCGACAATGAATGCCTCATTCTCTAATGTGTGTCGATATGCCAATGACTGTGTATAGTCATGGGATGTGATAATTTGTGACTTTTTCATTTTTGTAATTAATTGTCGTGTGTAGTCTTTTTGTTGGTTTTACTTTTTCCCTCTTGGTTGGTTTTTTCATAAAGCCTTTTGTTTTATTTCCTCTCGTCCTTTTCGAATAAAATTCTGTGCTCTTTACAATAATATTTATTTAGTTATTATTATTATTTTTAATAAATTACACTATCGACTGTAACTTACACTATTAAGGAGAATCCACCTGGTCAAATTTCTGGCCAGTCAGTCAAACTTTGTGTATTGATGAGAAATTTTCCATAGTCTTGGAAACCTAGCAACACAGTCCCTGATAGAGACACCCAACTGACTTTTAACTAGATCCATAAACTTAATTTCCCTAAAAAGTTCAACTCAAATGACGATCAAAGGTTTAGTTATAGCTGGTTAAAGTTGGTCCTGTAAGCATCATTGCACTAGCTTTTTGACCATTTTTCAATATAATACATGCCTTGTTGTTTCTCTTCTGCTTCTTTAATATACCAATATAATTAGACTTTCAATTTACATCAACATCATATATTTGACCTAAAAACCTAAGAAGATTGGAGTAGCTTTTGAAATAAGTTGAAGCAACTCAAGCAGTTTGGAGGGTTGATTTGGTACTTGGAGGTGACGTTATCGTCATTTATTTTTTAAGACAAAAAAGGTAGTATAGATTTATGTTAGTTGTGTAAAAGCATTTGTTGATATATTTGAGAATTAAGGAGACTATAAAAAGTCATTCGGAATCTTGTGGGTTAGAGGTAGATTCTTCTCACATAGTGCAAGTTTATACTTGCGTCTGGGTTCTTACAGCTATTTATTTACCTGACAATTTAAGAAATTGAACTAGTTCTTGAAGAAGTTGAAGCCATTCAGGTGGTTGGAAATTCAAGTGGTGCTTGGAGGTGACTTCACTGTCATTCAATTTTCTCAGAAGACAAAAAGGAAGCTGTAAAGTTAACACACTAACTGTCTAAAGGCATTGTTGATTGTTCGAGGAGTAAGGATATTATAAAAATTTCCTGAATATTGTGGACATCCTACTTAACAAGGTGTGAGGTTCGTGTCTCGAAGAAGATCCTGTATATTGTAAGCTGGACAAATATTGAATCTTCAAATTAGAAAGAATATTTTTGAAACTATTTGGAAGAGGCTTTCTCTTCTGTAGAGTCCCAAACTATTTCCAAATTGTTATATCGAAAGTTTCGATTTTCATTTCTGATGAAGATTTCATCCACTTAAAAGAGTGAAACTCCAATTTGGCCAGGAAAAATGTCTTGGGGAAAATAAGGAAAAAAAGGCTTTCAACAAAAATTCAGCATGTGTTAAAAGAGACCTGATTATACATTAATAACTAAGACGATACAAAACCAATTATGTACAATAGTTAAGACAAGTTTAGGAATAGAGATGTCAATATGGAAGGTTTGCGGCAGGTTTTGGTCACTCCTACTTCAACCTATTCTATGTGGCCCCACCCTTCTCCACCCTAAACCTGTCATGGGTTCTAAGTATGGAACACAAGAACTGCAAAAGCGTGGGGTCAGGGGTCAGGTTGGCGTGGGTTCATTAGGTTATCTTAAATCGACCCCACCTGATAGAATCAAAATGTAATATTTGTTGCAAGAAAGCTATATAGGTAATGGTATATATTTATTTGTTGAAAAATAGGTGTGACGGGCAGGGTGCCTTGAACCAACTACAACCTTCACCTGACTCAGGTTCATATTTGCAAACCTTACTCAGGATACTCTCTAAAAACTAACTACTCAAAATTGCCTTAATAAGGGCAGGTAGGGTTACTTGTTTAACCCTCTACATTCATGGTTTGAAAACTCACTTACACATCAGGTTTTGGATTTGGTACATATCATCCCAAACCAGCTGAGAAAAACTGAAAAAAATAATCCTTTTTTTTTTTTTTTTGAAATGAAAACTTATGTTTTGCAAATTCAAAACACACAAGTTTAAAATTAAAATGCCCAAACAGACAGTTGAAGTGTTAGATATTGAAGAGTTGGGATTAGAGAAGGAGAAGAAGAAGAAGAAATGAAGTAGAAGAGAAAGAGAGAAAGATTAGATAATAGGTATAGGCAACTTAATCAGCCCCTTCACCTTAACACATATTTATACTAACGATGAGAAAGTACAAAAATACCCTTGGACCATAACAGAAAATAACCTAAACAATAATACTACTCTAACATGCCCCCCTCAAGCTAGAGCATACAGATCAAATATGCCTAGCTTAAAACATAACCGCTGAAAAGAAGCACGAGCTAATGGCTTGGTAAGACTATCACCCAGCTGATCAACCGAGCGAATATAAGGAGTTACAATCTGTTTTCTTATCAATACCCTAAGTGGCCATGGAATATCTCATTCATGAGTGTGTAAAATATGTTTAGTGTATTTGTCAAACCGAACAATACCATCAAGAACTTATATGTGCTCTACCTCATGATACTAAATAATCTTAGGCTCATCATCCTCTGCAATGCGAACCTGGTAGTAGCCTAACTGGAAGTCAATCTGATCGAATAATTGGGCCATAAGTGTGATTGGATACTTGTTCCTTATTAAACACCTTGTAATCAACAAATAGCCTAAGACAGTCATGATGCTTGTGTTGAAAGAGCAGTGGTGTCATATGGTATCAATGGCACAATGAGACCTGACTCTAACAAGTAACAGCTTACCTAAATGCTTACAAAGCTCTACCCACGTCATAGAAGCCATATGATAAGTGTCTTTGGCTGGTGGTATAGCCCCTAGAACAAGCTCAATCTGGTAGCCCACAGACCTACATGGGGGAAGCGACTTGGGTAACTCCTTTGTCATGAAGTCAACAAACTTCTTGTCTATCACTGACTTTGGTACCACATCTTGACAATCAGATACATGCTCCTCTTGCAAGGTGGTTAAGTAAGGTATCTCCTCCTTTTTGAGCTGGAGGATTGATAAAAGCTTCTCATTGCCACTCCCTTTGCTAGCACCATGCAAGGAGTGTCTCCAAGCACACACAAAGACTCCAAGTGTGGCATTAGAATCACTTTCATGCTCTGCAAGAATTCTGTCCCATTGAGGTGCTAAAGTCATCCATAAAGATTGTTGTCAAATTGGCTTTCCCTATTCGCTTCCCCATCTCAATGGGCTCCCCTCTAGCTACTTCATGAATAGGTCTGGCTACTGAATGGATTGCCTTGATGCATTATAACTTTTAAAGATTCAATCCCAATTTCTTGGCCTCATATTTTATAACAAAGATATAAGTGGTCCCCATTTCTACCATGGCTTGGATGGCCTTGCCAGATTTGCGTGTCTAGGAATATAAGCCCTTTAAAATTTTCCTTCTTGTCCTTTAGCTTAGCCTTTAAAGCATTGAGTAGTCGAAAGGCCCATCCGATGGTCCTTGTCTTCTTCCCTCTCTGACACGTCTACATGTGTGGTTGCTTGTGCAACTGCGACTTGCAAGGCATTGAGGACCTGTTCTGTGGGTAATCCACATCCCTCTGAGGTTCATCGCATAGGAAATGTTAAGTTTTCTTGGAATCCACTATGGTCCCAGATGAGTCCTTAGCTACTGACTCCTTGTGCCAATTCTACCTCCACCATTCCCCTTATTGTGTTTGGATGGCTTCCGAAGCACACATAGTATGCTTCTTTTTGGTGGCATCCGTTACTACTACTAGTGTATAGTCTATCAACTGCTCGACACTCTTCCTTTACAGCTCCATTTGTGCCTACGGCTTAAGCCCTTCCACAAGGAGAATAGCCTGTCTTTCTCTGACGCATTCTTAATGTCTAATACAAAGGCGGAGAATTACTTGACGTATTCATGCATGATGCCAATGTGATGTCGCTATCACAAGTTCTGCCTAGCAAAGAACTTCACATTCTACGGCAAGAACTGATTCTTGAGCTCCCTTTTAAAGGTCTCTTGGGTGTCAATCTTGCACTGTCCCTGTTGAATCTCCCCATATCAAGTATGCCAGCATAGCTTGGCATCACCTAGCAAGTACATGGTTGCTATCGACACCTTTGCATTGGATTCTTGTCTGATTGCCAAAAGTACTATTCCATTTCAAACAAGAAGTTCTTAAGTTTCTTGGTATCTCGAGCACCACTATACACCCTAGGCTATGGAATTTGCACGCTATTATAGACCTCAAAGTCCTTGCTAGCATTAGATGAACCAATGGCCTTCACTAGCATATTGACCTTGTTGTTGAGATCCTTGATTTATGCTTGTACAGCACTCATTGTGCCCCTCACTTCCTTATCAAGTGCCTTTAACTGTGCATTTCATGCCTTATTGCCCCCGCTCCAAGTTACCCACATACTCTTGCAACTGATGCATAGTAGTCGCCAACTATCAATCCCTTCCATGCGTTGTTCCAACACATCCGTGTGCTTGTTGAGTTGAGCAATACCAACACTAATGTACCATCACCAATGCTACTTCTTTGTGATGTCTATGCCTCGCCCCCTGTGCCTTTCTCCTTGTTTCCCATCGCACCTCCCTTTGCAAGCTCCATAGCCTTGCTTTACTACCAACTATCACAAACTAGTCTTTTTCACTAAGCCTGTGCGACACTCACACTCCCATGAGTCACCTTGCATAGTGCAAAGATAAGAATGCAAGCACAAAGACAAAGACGATGGAAGTAAATAGAATGCTTTACCGATTCTAGAGAGGTAGGTTGGATAACAATGGGTCCCTTACAAGGCGACTAGATTAGTACTAATATGCCCTCAATCCCTCTACATGCTGAATGCTAAGCTTTTACTACTCTACCAGAAGGAAACATCGCCTCTGCTGGTGGAGTCTTACTGGAATATTTACAACACTTCTGAGGGGACGAAACTATCCCCATAAACACAAAACCTACTTATGCTTTTTTTTTATGAATAATGAAAATAGTATAAAAAGATTAAGGAATATACAGGGCAATAAGGCCACAAAACAGTGAACAAACTGCCATAAAAACAAAAAAAAAAAACAAGAAAGAAAGAAAAAAAACACAACAACAAAAACAAAGACAAAAAAATTATATCGCCTAGTCCACGAACTCCAACGGCACAACCCCACTAAAAAAGGAGTCGGAAACAGATCCTTCTCTAGCCAAACGATCCGCCAACCCATTAGCACTTTTGAGAACTTTAAATGTAAACCCTCCCCAAGAGAGAGTGCCAACATGAAAGAATGATATAGTCTCCACGAGTTACAACTTATCTCCCTCATCCAATATATAACAACCACTGAATCCCCCTCTACCACAAGATTACGGAATCCCCGACTCCAAGCTTCCCTCAATCTCATAACCAAAGCAAGTAACTCAGCCCTCATAGCGTTACCTTCCCCAATCGGCCCAAAGAACCCATGTAAAATACATCCAGTATGGTCCCTAAACACTCCACCAACCCCAAAAGGGCCCGGATTCCCCATAGAAGATCCATCAAAATTTAGCTTAATCAAACTCGCCAAAGGAGGGATCCACCTTGCCTGAACCTAGGAATGTGAGGTACGAAACATCACCACCGAGCTCCAATCTCTTGTCATGGGCCAAGGCCATTCAAATGATGCTGGACAAATGGTCATGACAATGGGAATTAGCATGATCACTCATGTAGTGTTCTTCAAGTTTTCAAATGTTTGTAGGCAGGACTTCTACTCTTTGTAGGATTGGCTATTTTTGATGCTATCCAGTAGGGGAATTGATGTAAAAATATAGGAAAATCTCCTCCCCTCGTGTACCTTCTCCACTTTTAATGAAAACTTTGTCTTCTAAAACAGAATGTTTAAAAATATGATGCAGGTACAAATACAGCTATCATCTATCGTCTGCGAGGTACAAAGTGCAAATACAAAGCTCAAATTCACATGGAAATACGAGGTGGATGAAAATTTTCATCTCTATCTTCATCACCATGTCTGCATGGGTGGAGATATGGGCAAGAATCTTGAAGCAAGAAGTTTATGTACTCTCTTGCCAAAACTTGAAACCTTGCTATTGCACAAGACCAATCTGTCTAACTAGACCGATCATGATTGTGTATCTACTAAAATAAAATGACTAGTCACTTCAATAACTAGTGGACTGATAATAGTAATCTTCATTGGACAAACTGTAGCTCTAGTAAAAAAGGTGTCCCATATCCATAACTACCGAATCCTAACAAACTCAATACTCTTCTTTAAGGTCTGATTTGTTCCTCCGGGCTTGGTATCTTATTCCATCCTTCTGGAGGTTCAGTCCTATCATCTCTGTTTCATAGCAATCATCCATCCTTCTGGATGTTCAGTCTGATCATGTCTGTTTCATTGCAATTATCTACTCCGAGTAGGACAGTGGTTTCTTGAACCCTATTGGCTATCTTGCCTATGGAGATGGTCATCATTCTTAGTCAATGGCCTCCTTTCATCATCATCGCCATCAACATTGTGATCATCATTACCATCACAATCTCCAGTCCTAACCACCACGATCTCCAGTCATAATCATTAAAATCATTGTAATGGAACTTTCTCTGGTGGAAAAGCTCCTTATCATCATCATCAATGAGAACATGCTCTCATGACATGGTATCCCTCTTTGATGGACCTTCACCTAAACAACTCAAGTCCATGGTTCAAAATATTGTATCGAGGTAGCATGTCGGTTAGGTAAAAAATGGATACGTATCGAGATACATATTGGATACGCGTGGAAATGCTGTAAAAACTATAGATACGGTGGATACACATGGAATGGTGGATACTTAAAACAAGACTAATTTAGATGCGAAGATAAGTTAAAATATGACAGATTATCATGTTTTTCATATCATACACCATACACATAAATATTAATGTGGAAACAAACCGGTACGCGAGTGGTCATATAGAAACTTAAACAAATAGGCATCTAGACCGTTACTTGAAATTTGTTGATCCATAAAATAGAACTCTAAAACATATTTTAGGCATAAAAAAGTATAATTTGGAATGGAAAAAGTACTTTTACAATGCATACCTCGAAAAGCTATGCATGAAGAGGAAAAGTGCTTTTTACGCTCCAAATATTAGATGTTCTCAAATCAAACTAAAAAGATTTTTGAAAGAAATTGGCTATATTTCAATGGGGTTTGGTTTTTCAGTCAAGGAGAGAGAGAGAGAGAGAGAGAGAGAGAGAGAGAGAGAGAGTTGAACAATGAACCAATGATTTTTTTTTCACACTTTTACATGTAAAAAAAGCAGAGGCATTACATGTACGAGTATATCAGTCGAATACACCCGATATATTGTAACATATAGGCCTTATTGACTGTTATGGTCAGTATATTATATGTACCGACTTATACAATGTAGAAATTAATGTATCCTAAAACAAACCTGTGTATTGTGTCGACACTGTGGATACAAGTTACGTATTGACGATATCAGCGGATAAGATAAGATATTTTGAACCATGCTCAAGTCATGACCATCTAGCGCTTTTGTGCCCTCACACATCCAAGAATCAAATACATTTTCACCTTCGAACATGTGATTAACGTTGATAGGGTTAAGATACATGTCTTCATGGGACCAATCGATCATATTGTGTGCCATCAACCACATGTTATAATGAATAAACACTAGTTGATTCAGCTGTGCTTCATTGTCAATCATTTGGGAGGCTCGGGATATATTAGTCTGAATAGTCTCTAGTTATGCTCACACCATGAGCAATGGGAAGAAGGGAGCCAAAACCCATAGTCAAACTTGACCATGCAGTTTTTTTTTTTTTTTTTAAACTGTTATATATTGTGGATACATATAGGTGACAAGCTGAGACCTACCACAATACGTAATAGAAATTCTATCACTTTTTCTTAAACCACCGATGTATCTCAGGTTTTGGCCGATAAATCTCAGGTTTCGACTGAAACATTGATTCAGTTGTTTTTCTTATGAGTTGAGAAATGGTTTCAAATTTGGGACCTGCGTAACTGATACAATTTGGCAAAATTGGAAACCATAACCACACTTCCATCCCTATTTATTAATCTAGTATGTATGTTGTTAGGCATATTTGATAAGTGCACATACAGCCAACAACTAAATAGGAGCCAAAATAAACAAAAAACGTGACGAAGTTGGAATCTGAGATGGCTTGACGTAGACCATGCATGAGTAGGACAACATGTGTCCTACTATAATTACACCACAAGTTTACACTACTATGTGCAGCTCATGCACTCACAGACACGTCTTTCACACTTAGACACCCTAACATTGAGGATGTCCACTGATGGATACTGTGAATAATGAGCTGGTATCATCCTTGTCAAATCTGAAAATTGGCCTTCAAAGTTACTTGTATATCTTATCAAGGCATAAACCTTAGGTTTCAAGGCAAGGCAAAACATTTAAAATGTAAGATTCCACAACAATGCAAGGTCGGAAGGAGACGATCTTAACCAGTATCAAGCATTAATCATGTCGTACAATCTTTGGATTATATACTTTTCTGATTCACATAATCGAACAGTCACATTATTTGTTAGATGAAAATCAAAGTTGCTTAATTTTTTTACGTCTTTCACACTCATACACCCTAACATTGAGGATGCCCACTGATGGACACTGAATTATGAGCTGGCATCATTACTGTCGTAAATCTGTTAATCGGCCTTAAAGTTTAATTGTCTATCTTATCAAGGCATAAACCTTAGGTTCAAAGTCAAACACCTAAAATGTAAGATTCCACGACAATGCAAGGTCGGAGGGAGATGATGTTAACCAGTACCAGACATTAATCATGTTATACCATATTTGGATTTTATACTTTTAGGATTCACATAACTGAACAGTCACGTTATTTCTCAAGTAAAAATCAAAGCTGCTTAAACTTCTCAATGAACACTATCTTAACTACACACTTAATTCCAAATATATATATATATATATATATATATATATATATATTACAATTGTCAAAAGAAGATGTGGGGCAGCAAGCAAGTATTTTTGTATAAAGTTCTGAAGATTCTTTCTTTGATAGGACTTTAAAAAGGTTTGATGGTTGTCACCCGTATATGTCTCTTGGTTTGTAGATATCAGGTCATGACGGGGGAACAGGAGCGAGCCCCATAAGCTCAATTAAGCATGCTGGTGGTCCTTGGGAGCTTGGACTCACGGAAACACACCAGGTTTACTAGATGTTTGTGAATGAAATAATTTTTTTAATTATTTATTTATATTTTTTTTAAGGTTCTCTCTGGAACCATTTGTGCTATTTGATACTGATACCTTTTGCAGACACTTATTACAAATGGACTCCGAGAAAGAGTAATTCTCAGAGTTGATGGTGGCTTCAAAAGTGGAGTTGATGTTCTGATGGCTGCAGCAATGGGTGCTGATGAATATGGTTTTGGTTCTGTGGCAATGATTGCTACTGGATGTGTTATGGCACGCATTTGTCACACAAATAATTGCCCAGTTGGCGTTGCTAGTCAGGTATCAGGACTGATAAATTATTTTCTTCTTTTCTGAATTCTTATCCAAGTCTAAAAACTTTGAATGTGTTTGTGGTTTTCTGTTTTCTTCAAAAAAAATTTGCATCAGAGAGAAGAACTGCGTGCCCGCTTCCCTGGTGTGCCTGGAGATCTGGTCAACTTCTTTTTGTATGTTGCCGAAGAGGTGATCCATTTTCCTTCCCTGTTGATGTATAAAAAAGATTACTACCATAGTTAGAGTCCCTGTCCAGCTTATAAATTTTTCTATTTGATCTTATTGGTCAAATGATTCGAGAATTGTCCTCTATAAAATTTAGCCAATAGTTGATCCATATTCAAGGTCCACTTTGTAATTATGTTGGCATCATTTCATTTTTGGCCAGCTAAGAGGCATGTTGGCTCAGTTGGGCTATGAAAAGTTGGATGATATCATTGGACGGACGGATTTGTTAAGGCAACGAAATATCTCATTGATGAAGACTCAACAGCTTGATCTCAGCTACATTCTCTCTGTATGTAATAGAACATCTATCAGTACCCACTATTTGTGTGGAAATGATGCATCAGTATCTATTTGTTCTTACAAGATACAGTTTCCTTTGAAAATTCCCAGAGTGTTGGACTACCAAAGTGGAGCAGCACTGCAATCAGAAATCAGGAAGTTCACTCTAATGGTGCTGTTTTAGATGAGGTTTTACTTTCAGATCCCGAGGTACAATTGTCTTATACTTGCTGTTTACTTTTAATTAACTTATTTTTTTAATTTTTAATTTTTATAAATAAACAATGTTACAATCCTTTATCCTGGGAAGTTTGCAACTTTCATGTTCTTCTGGAAATACAAATGCTTTATGTCATACTCCAAGTTACAACCGTGATTTAGATGTTACTGAAACTGACCGCAGAATTTTCTAAGAATGACAGATAATAAATTTTATGCATACATGTAAAAATATATACATGCATGTCATTTACTTTTCTGGATGCATTATACATTGACTTAGAGTCTTTTCCTAGTGTCACTGGCAGAAGATGTGATCCCGTGCAACATAAAAATGCTTCATCTGTATAAGCTCCTTGACCAAAATTTTTTGCTGCATTGATATAGGTCAAAGTGTCAGAATTTGACAAAGTTCCGAAGGTTCAGATTGGAAAGTTTTGCAAATTAGGATTCTATATAAATGATTAATTTCATTGGATACTAGCAGAGGCACATGCTATGCAAATGCATAAAAGTGCACGTGCGTTGCAGGTAATGATACAAGAAAATATGATCTTTAGAAATATATAATAATTCATATATTATCATCTTAGTAACTTTTATATTTTAAAAATATTTAACTCAATATAATTTATTATATTATATTATCTTATCTTTTTTTTTTAAAACTTATCTATTAGCCCTTTAATTATATTAAAAAAAAATTATATTCGATCTCCCTTTACCTTTAATGTATGAATAAATAAAAGGACATTATTGTACATAAATTTTTTAATGTATTAATACATTATGCTAGTATTGATTATGTAATTAATTAGGATTCATTTTTATAATTAGTTAGAATCTTATTTTTATAATTTTAATATGATTTCTTCCCTTAGTTGGATTCTTTAAATCATTAGATTCTAAATTTTGATAATTAGATTCTTGATTTCTCTTATTAGTTGGATTCTTTAATTCAATAGTAAGATTTTCATAACTAATTAGATTCAAGATTTTAATAATTAATTATATTCTTGTTTTGTTAGTTTTTTAGATTTCATAATTTGTTATATTTTTATTTTGTATAACTAATGAAAATCTTGATTTTCTTTAATTAATTATGATCTTGATTTTCGTTTGCAAATTAGATTCTTTATTTTCTATTATAATTTTTTTTTTGGATTTTTATTAATTTGATTATTTATTTTACAATTATCTAATCGAATAATACTAATAATGTACTCCTAAATATTAGTAGATAAGGGTCTCTTATCTACTTAGCTACTAGTATCCTATGATTGTTAGGATAAGGGTCTTTTAGTCACAAAAATGGATAAAAAAATTCATTAATTTTCTTAACTAAAAACAAAGAAAATATAGGTTTGAAAAGATCATAATTTACATTAATATAAAAGATAATTATTTATAGTGTTAAAAAATAATTCATTAAATAAATATATTTTATAAGTTCAAAAGAGATAGTTCAAATATTTATAATTTATAACCATAAGAAACCCTTAAAAATTGCATTCTCTTTTAATAGTAATGTGATAGGAGTAATTGTAGAGAATAAATTTTTGAAGATATTTTAATTAAACATAGTGAATTAATTGTTGAACAAAAAAAACTTAGAAATGGATATAATTAGAGAGGTCCCTATGCTTTCTAATGGATCCATTATTACTTCAAACCAATTTATTAATTGGAAGATATTAACTTTTGAAAATTCTTATACAAAACTGCTTCAATTCCCTAAAAAGTGTGGAGCGTTTTCCGTTTCTAAAACTGAAAGTTAAAACCAAAATTATATAATTACCCCATTATTACTATATTATTAACTTCAAATAAGAGCACTAAGGGGAAAAAACAAAATGTCAGGCCTCAAGAGAAGTCGACACGCATAAATGCAGGAAGGTCATTTCTACTATGGTAGTATAAATGTAGGATTACACAATATTAAATGTTATGAATTATCTTATATATGTAATGTTAAGGGTTTAACTAAATTAATAAAGGTAATTTATCCACTTAGAAACTTTTTATAGGAAAAACAGAGCTCATACTTTATCTTAGATGCTATTTTGTAATGTATAAACCAGAACCTGTCAAGTGTTGAAAAATGGTAGTATGTCACTTATTTAGAAGTTTTCATGCAAGATAGCAAAAAACTATGACATGAATGAATGCTGGAGAGAAAGATGTGTGTTGCTTAATTCTGCATTTCAATTACCATATCCAAAACCTAAAAATGGATCAGTTTAGGTTGATGTACAAAAGCATTAGTTCATTGATTTCGACAAACCAAAAAAAGATACTAATTTGGGGTGTAAGCTATGTTACATGGACACACCCATCAGCCTGCTGAATCCCGTGTTCATACGTGTGGACACAGATTCAGACATTGACACAGCATGGACACACCCATGCAGAAGAAGAAGAAGATGAGGGTTTAATAAAATTTTAAAAAATAAAAAATAAAATATATAGCCGTGTTCTCAAATCCTATTTTTTTTATGGTTTGCCGAATCCGACACCTCGTACCTATGTCGGACACCGACATACGTACCTGTACCTATGCCACAGAGGGTGTAAGTGAAATGTAAAATTGGTTTTCCATCTCTTCCACCGATGCTTATATACCTCTCTGAAGTCTGAATCTCTACTACTGAAAGCAAAGTCTCTCTAGGGTTTGTGGTGATGAATTCACTTGCGTTGAATGTTTGCCATCATATTGTGTAGACCTGTCTTTTCCATTGCTGCCTTCTAAGAGATTGTATGATAGGAGCCTGTTGAAGCCTAATAGAAAAGTAAAGTTGCAAAATTCGAGAGGTTTTAGCCCACAGACACAGCCATTGAAAGTTTCTCCTGGTAGCACTGTCTTTTGTGGGCTTTGTCCTGCTTCCAAGTCTGGCAGTGTTATTGGGAAAGGCGGGCACCATCATATTGCAGATACGTCAAGAAACTGATGCAAAGGTAAGAATGGAGGATACTATTTCTGGGTGTGATGAGAGAGTAATTATCGTTGTAGGTTCTGATAAAGAGACAGAAACGAGGAAGAAGCAGATCAAGAAGGATGTTGAAGATAATAATGTGGCTGAAGAGAGTGATGATACAAAGGAACGTGATGATAAAGATTCTGCTCTTCTGGAAGATTCACAATCATAAAAAGCAATTTTATCTGTGCACAAATATCTGTTACTTGTCTTCGATAGAATAGTTGAAAGAGAATCAAAATCTTATGGAGGGGAGGAAGAGAGTACAAAGTCTATATTTGTTGTGAGGTTACTTGTTCTTTCCAGCCAAGTTGGCTGTCTTTTGGGAAAGGGTGGAAGTGTAATCAAGCAAATGTCGACAGAAAGTGAGGCATAGATTCAGATTCTTCCTAGAGACAACCTTCCTCTTTTTGCATCACCTTCAGAGGAACTGGTCCAGCTCACAGGGGGCTGGATGCAGTTAGAAAGGCTCTGCAATCTATTTCTCAACAGTTTCTGGAGAATCCACCTCGTGATCATGGCTCTTTTTCTGCACAGGATAGTGGGTCATCACCTTCCACATGGCCTTCCTCTTCCTAAGCCATAAGTGTATCCACTGCTAAATTATCATTTTTACTGCTGAAGGAGTACCATCGGCTATTTGGCCTCATGATGGGGGTGATTCTCATTCAGCTGTTCCTACATCAATTCCTAAATTTTATGAAAGCACTATCCCTGGCCGAATGAAACCTTCTGAGGACACACTATCCTTCTGGTTTTTGTGCCACGATGAGAAAGGAGAAGGTATAATTTGGAAAAGGAGCTTCTATAATTAAGACCATTCAACATGAGTCAGGTTGTGATATCAAAATTCTGGAAGGTGTTCCTGACTCGGAGGACCAGATCATTCTCGTATCTGGTCCAGCGTACCCTGATGATAGGATTTCCGCTCCTCAAGTTCATGGTTTAAAATATCTTATCTTTTCCGTCGATCCGGTTGATACGTATCTTGTATCCACTCTGTTGGCACAATACACGTGCATTTTAGGATAAGTTAATTTCTACACGGTATCGGTCGATACATGTAATTTATCGATTGCATCGCTCAATACAGCCTATATGTTACAATATATCGACCAATACACTTGATACAACATTCACTCCTTTGTTCCACACTCCTATCCCTAACCAAAAAACCAAACCCCCACTAAAGTACAACCAATTTCGCTTAAAATCTTCTTAGTTGATTGACATCATCTATTTGGAGCTTAAAAGCACTTTTCCTCTTGCATTTGTTTTTGTAGTATTCATTCTAAGAGTTTTTGTTTTCATTCTAAATCATATTGTTTATGTATAAAGCATCTTTTGGAATCTTATTACATGGATCTATGGATTTCAAGCCATAGATCTAGCTGCCTATTTTTCAAGAAATATGCAATGTTCTTAGAGATTTTTTGAAAATTAATAAATTACCTTTTTGTACAAAACTATTAAACAATATTTTTTTGACCTAAAGCTTTTATATAAGATGAATCTAAGGTAGATATATCAGCTTAAGAGATTAATCATAATGTTTGGATATAAAATAGTTTAATATTTCTAAATAAATGATATAATAGTTTCTAAATTTTTTTTAAATAAAAGTATACAGTGCCATCCTAGATTGGGTTTTATACTTGATTGATCATAAATTTTGTATCTTAAAAATAAAATATCATCCTATGACAAATATTAAGAATTTAATTTAGTTAATATATATACACCACTCCAAGAGATAAGAATATTTTTTATGTTTTATTAGTTTTTGTGATATATTATGACTTTCCTTTACATTTATTGAAATTTTTTTTAAAGTTTTCATGTGTTTGCACGTTTAACGGTTGGTTTTCACGTTAATATATGTATTATATGTGTGGGTGTGTCATATTAAAAACATCTAAATTTATCATATTTTTAGCTTATCTTTACATATAAGTGACTCTTGCTTTATGTATCCGCCATTTTCCTTGCGTATCCACCATATCCATGATTTTTACAGTACATCCACACGTATCCGGTATGTATCTTGATACCTCTCCTTTTTGGACTGACCGATATGCTACCTCGATACGATATATTAAACCATGCTCAAGATGCAGTTCTTTGTGTGCAGAATAGGATTGTTAGGGATCTGCCAGATAGCAAGGAGAAATACGTGGCAGCCGCTTCCCGTCTCTAACCATGTTGATTGCCTCCTTGGCAAGGGTGGTTCCATCATGGCTGAAATTAGGAAGATATTTGGGGCTCATATTCGTCTATTTGGGAAGGGTTAGAGTCCAAATTGTGCTCCAGAAAAGGAAGAAATAATTCAGATAAAGGCGGTTCAACAAGAACTTTTGCAGTTAGCAACTAGGTTGTGCTGCCATCTTTTTCGTGATCAAGTACCTCCATTTCCTTCATAAATGGGAAAGAGGGAATTTTCACCTTTCTTGCTCTATCATTTTGCAAGTTTGATACTGTTGGTGGCCTGCCTCCACATGATGGTTTTTTAATCATGATGGCCAATTTGCTTTCCTTTCCAATATTCCCAAACCTGGCATCCCCCCTCATATTTCAGAAAGAAAACCATCTGCTGCACCATGGAGACCTAAGCGATTAACTGATGGTGGTGGCCGAATGAGAATGTCAGATTATGTGGGATGAGCCCCACAAAGAACTGGAGGTTTTGGAGGTGGAAGCCAACCAGCTATTATCACAAGCACAACTGTGGAAGTTGTTCCTTGGTCTCTTGTTCCCTCAATATATGGAGAGGATGGGGGGTTGTTTGAACTAGATCCATGAGATTTCTGGCACGAAAATCACCATCACTGAGCCCAGACCTGGAGCAACAGAGTCTGATTATAATAGCTGGCTCACCAGAAGAGACACATGCTGTCCAAAGTCTTATCCAAGCCTTTGTAATGAGTCGTATTGGATCTTCTTGATCTGTTGTTGCATTAGGTTGACATGTATATGTTTCAGACTTGCACCTGACTTCATGAGTCCTTAATGAAACAATCAAATTTGGCAGTCACATCAATGCTTTGGGGGGATGTTTGAACTATGGTGCTATTTCAATACGTCCAACCAAGCTTTAAGCAGCATGGATTTCTACAAGCACGATTTTGATTAAAACATTCAAATTCAGGGATCCCTCGAGTAGAAGATTCAAAAGCCTTTTATGTGTGCTGTGAGTTCGAGAAACATAAGACCACTTTGGTCATTTGTTGTCTACTCGATTCTTTCTTCTCAATTGTGAATCGCTAACATAGCCATTATCTCGGTTTTTCCTTTCCACGTCCGAGTAACATGATCTCAAACCGGGAGCATCTAGCTGAACTCTGAACTTTAAAAGGGATAGACTCTGCAATCTGATGGATTGTGCAAATGCATAGATGTTCGTCTTTATTGCCATTATTTTTTTGACTGCTAATCTGATGTGGGAATTCAGATTCAGACGCATCTTGTTCTTTCTGCGGTTCTAAAAATAAAAAATAAAATAAAAATTGATAGGTAAAAGTATCAATTATTTAAAACTTAAAAGTGTACATTAAAATAGGAGTTGTTAATTCAAGTTAAAAGAGCTTAGTGCTATCAAAAAACCTAAGAGAGCTTAGGTGACAGACCTGCTGGTCCCGATCACCGGGCAAACTTGTCATGATCAGTGGGGTTACCTGATTTTTATCGTCCTTACTCTTTAGTCTTAACTGAATCAAGGTGGCACGTAAGAAGGTTAAGCATAATCATGGTTAGCAAGAAACAGCAAGGAATGAGACTTGAGAACCTCGTATTCTTCTTATGGGGAGGGGAGTAAAGGTTAAGCATAATTATGGTTAGCGAGAAACAGCAAGGAGTGAGACTTGAGGACCTCGTATTCTTCTTATGGGGAGGGGAGTAACAGAGACTGAGACTAGGAGCTTCTTCTTCCTCTTCCTTGGAGATGAGGAGGGGAGTAGGTGAGACTGGGAGGTTGTTCATGAGACTTCAGAACTTATTCTTCTTCATCACATAAGCCAAGGCTTGGAGCTTCTCTTTTCCATCCATATTTCATTTATTATTTACTAACAACTTTTTTATTAATAATCATCAATAAGAAACTTTCTATAATATCATTCATCAGAAAAATTATATAGTATAGGTGCTTTGTCAAAGTTAAATTAGCGAAAGGCACCCACCTGATTGCTAGGTGTATGCCCAAAACCACAGACGATCAGCCAGGTGGGTGCCTGGATTTAAATTCCCTAAAACTCTATTTTTTTTCACTGGGAACTTGCCAGAAGAGTATTTTCGCATGCATTTGTTTCAGTGGGAAAAAAATATGGAAGATTTTTTTTCAGAGGTAAGCAAACTTCGGCAAAAATAACATTCTCAAATTCTGGCCTAAAGTTATCTTTTTTCTTGTTTACAAGATCCAAACCCCTCTCTTTTATGCAGTGTAGTCAAAACATTGCCTAGGTGGCTGTTTCGCTTTTTTAAACACTATAGTACCTTAGACCATGCTAAGGCAGGCAGTGTTGTTTAGACAATCACGTAATGGCGCCTAGGTAGTGGTC
>JAUPMG010000001.1:14013861-14033029 GCA_031762675.1 Pachysandra terminalis | reverse complement strand
TGGGACAAGTATCTGCCTCTCTTTTGGCAGTTGGTTCCACCTAGTGAAGAAGACACACCAGAGGCCTCTGAAGAGTTCGAGGAAACGGCAGCTGAAGAGATGACATTGCAGTCCACTTAGGACAATATGTTAGCATACTGGTTAAGGAGTGTAAATACAGAGAAGGTGCTTCACCACCCTAGGATGTTACCATAGATAAGGAGGTGGATTATCAAGTTGAAGAATGCCGCTTCATGAGAATCAGTAGGTCTGGATTACCCTTACGATCACAATCTGACCTGAATGTTGAAATTGATGGGAGAATGTTATATCCCACAAAGTTAGATCCTGGTCATATGAACTCAAAACATTCACCTTCCCAGCGTAAGAGCAGTTGGTAAGTGGTGGTGCAGTCTTCAAAATTGTAAATTTGACAAGTGACATGTCTCTAGTAGTTGTGATGGTAATGGACAATTATGACTTGCTATCGATAGCCATTGCTTCTCTTTTTGTGCATAATCTCTACAAGTCTGTTGAAACATCTCTAAGGCTCTGTTTGAATTGCCATAAAACTTGGAAAATAAAATTCTTTAAAATATTTTACAGATAAATAAATCTTTTTCTATATCATCGTATTTCCTGAAAATCTGTACCTTGTTACGTGCATATTTATTCTGCTTTATGGAGGCCACGTGACAAGCCGGGTCCCACATACAAAGATGTGCTAACGTTCCTTGAGGCAGTTGGTCAAACTGGAAATTTAACGATAGTATCACTAGTAAGATATTATCATTTTCATTATTTCCAATGAAGCACCTTATATCTTCTAATCCTATTATTCCTAAATAACATTGGTTTCAGAATTGAAAATAAATTTGGTAAAGAGTAAGGTTTCAGAAGAGGTATATGCATACACTTTAGTTGTCTTGTTGATTTTATGACAATTCTGAAATCAAATTACGCCACACATGAAATCTGTTTAGGTATAGAAATTAATCTTCTGGACTATGGGAGCTCATCAGAATCCAGCAAATCAATGTCTAATTCTGTAATCACATTCAATTGATATCATTGGAATAGGACTTGACATCCTCCACAGCAAATAAATCACTAGTTTCATGGGAACCACTTGTGTGAAGAAAAAGGGTAAACAAAATAGAAATAAAGCTTGGAGTCACAAACAGAGGAAAGAAGTATTTATGATTGAAGGAAAGAAGCATCAGGGTGGAAAGTTCCATCCAAATATTTTACTTAATTGCCTATTCAGGGAATTTGAGAGCATTCTCATATGTGATCTAGATGTTCAATACTAGGTTGATGATGGAAAAGTCTTAATTTCAAATGTATATTGTGCTGATTGAAAATCCAGTAAGCTATACTGTTACAAGGCCCATACTATATTTCTCAAGTACAACCTACTCTGTTGGTATGCCAGCAAGCTCCACACATCCAACTGCCTACTTGTATTGCTCACAATCAGAACCAATAACTGAAGACTGGGTTGATTCTTTCACTTATGGCATAAATGAGGTTAGACACCATAAGAATACATATGAAGGACGCTAAAGCTGAAACATATTGAGCCTCAAGGAATTAAATATGTCTTCAAACTACAGGGAAGACCGAGTACACAGGAAGATATCGGTATCGGGAAATTTTTATTCTCAGTCTCCAAAAGGTCTTTTGAGGAGCACCATAGATGGTCTTCCTACAGCGTGATGCATTTTCCACCAGCTCATTGTGAATCGGATATCTGTAGTTTCAGTCATACTCCAATGGGAAAAGTTCTATCCAAACTTGAGAGCTAAAAGGAAAAGACAAGTAACTAATCATAATGCAAAACACTATTCATATGTACCTGAGAGCAACATATGATGCAAATTAAGTGTAGCAAATAAACCACCACAGCACGGCAACCTATAAATTAAGTAAATAAATCTCCAAGAGAACTTATCCAGTAAAAGACATTCTACTGTATCATTATGCCACTGGCCCTGAAACCAATTTTATTCTTTCTGGATGGTAACCGGTGAAGGTAGAGATGATAGCGGTTGGTCTTCAGGTACAACAGTCCTGTAATCCGGTAAGTGTGCACTCGCAATACCAGAACACCCTATAATAAACCAAGCTTGTGGAGGAAAACAGAAAATAAGAAATATGGAACAGAAAAGACTTGGGAGAATATTGCAAACAAGGGAGAGTTGCTGTTAAACATGTAGTCAAAAAGCAGTAGAGAGGTCTACAATGGCCCAAAATGGCTAGTGCACTTAAGCCCAACAATTACTATTGATTAAATTAAAATTAAAGTTAATTAACAAAATAATTATGTGAGCTAAGCATTTATACATGCACCACCATACCATGCCATGGCTGCCTCTCCCTTGTTACATATATACCTCATAGTAGGCTTATATATATTTGTCCAAATATTACTAAAGAACAGTTGCTAAATGATTACTACTGATTAAATTAAAATTAATTAACAAAATAAATATGTGAGCTAAGCATATATACATGCACCACCTTACCATGCCATGGCTGCCTCCCCCTTGTTACACATATACCTCATAGTAGGCTTATATACATTTGTCCAAATATTACTAAAGAACAGTTGCTAAATGATTATATAGTGCTCTCTGACTTAGCAATTGCTTCGCTATAATGCTCAATCTCTCTTGCGTTAGTGCCTTACCAACACCATAAGAAGAGATAAAGAGTGAAAATGATAGTGCTGCTCTCTGACTGCTCAAGTGACTTATTAATAGCATTCGCATAAGTTGGGTCACCATGATAGGTAGCTCATCTAATTCAGCTCAAATCGCATTCCCCTAAATGTTTATGCTATTAGCTTTCTAGCAAGGCCTTGATCAAAAGGTTTATTGGGTTATTTTCTGACACAAAGTCTTAAGGTAATCCATCACTTAGCAATTGCTTCACTATATTATGTCTCGGGAGAATATGCCTAATTTCTCATTATAAATTTTGCTCTTAGCATGAGCACTGTTGCCGGCAATCACCATGTAATGATAGGAGTGACCAATTTGGTTCGCAACAATATGTCAACTAGGAGGTTTCCAATTCAGTCAACCTTACTTGTGCTAGCTCCAAGGTCCGTTATTGACAAAGCATTGCAAGATTGCTTGTGCTAACATATATGCATATCCACTGGTTAAGTTAATCTCAACATTTCCTGCATTCCAATTGAAATCATAGTCGCAAATCCATTAGATACAAGAAGAGAATCAAATTTTTCATGCCATTGTTTAAATTCTTGTTCCAAACCATGTAGAGGTTTAACAAGTTTGCATACTTTCTTTTCCTGCCCATGGATCTTGCTGATTCATATATATCTCTTCTTCTAAACCTCCATCCAGGAAAACTGTTTTAACGTCCATCTATAAGTTTATGGATGGATATTTTAGTACAATCCTGGAGGGGAACAAATATCAACATAATCGACTTTTCTTTTTGTTGTATTCCTCTTGGATACTAATCAAGCTTTATATGTGTTGATTGAACCATCAGACGTAAGTCTCTTTATAGACACTAGTTTGTAGCCTATGGTTTAAGTTCTTGGAGGTAAATCTACTAGTGCCCAAGTGTGGTTAGATATCGCAATTATATCCACCATCCCCAAGTTGCTTATAGGTGCAGATTTCTCACAGCATTAGTTTGCTCTAGAGCAAGTTTTTGGGATGAAGATCAGTTTCATAATACTTGTGTGGATTCAAGAGTAGCTATAAACTATCTTCAATCACTTCAATATAGAGTTGCAGAATAATTGAAAAGGAAGGTAACACCTACTCCTCGCCTGATGAGGGACATTTGATTAATTGTTGGTGGAAGTTCAAGGTATGGGTTGAATGTTCTCAATAATGACAAGGTTATTGATGAATTACATGAACTATTGGTTGTTGAAGAGGATTCTCTTTTAAAGGGTGAAGAAATATAGACAAGTTCACCTGCAATGAACATCCAAATTCATCATTTAACAATTCCCTGTCAAAAGTTGTGGTTACTAAATTTGCATCTTCATATACAAACGATGACCAATTTGTGGTGGCTGAGTTGATTGAGGCTGTCTGGATTCTTCAACCATGTTTAGTCGGGGAATAAAGGTTTCAAGACTGTGAAGATAGGCTAGCTTGTCAAAGATTGAATCTTTTCCATTTTAGAATGTTAAGATGGAAGGACATATCATGGCTTGATCTTCTTAGATGTAACAAAATCTTACTAAAATTCATACTTGTGAAAATAAAGCATATTTGGAGGAATCATTGCTCATATAAAAACTTAAGAGGAAGATTTTCTTTAACAGGAGTTTGATGCAGTTTTCTTCTAAGAACTGTAACTTTATGCTTTTGTACAGTTTTAGTTTTTTTTTTTTTTTTTCGGCCCATTGAAAAGATGCCTTTGAGTCTTATGATGGCTTTTTCAACCTTTTTGTTTAGAATTTAATATTTTTTGCCTCAGAAATTTGTTTAAAAGCTACTAAGAAAATAGGGATAATTTTAGGGATATTTCATTTACAAATATTTTATTTTATAAGTAAAAAAAAAAAAAAAAAAAAAAAAAGAGTTTGAAAAGGAATTATGTGAGTACAAGGGTATATCAGACTTAACCGAGTAAGCAGAAAAGAGGCAGCAGTTTCATTCACATTATTGGGACAATGTGGTGCAGTTAAGGTAATGCAAGCGCATATAAGGAACTAGTGACATTAAGGCCTCGTTTGGTTCAACTTTTTAAAAGTAACTTTTCAGAAATGAAAAAGTAGTTTTTAAAAGTATATTTTTTTATCAACTTTTTAGCTTCTATAATTAACAAACCGTTTGGTAAAACATTGTCAGGATCTACTTATCTTTTCTAAAAGTAGAAAAGTTGTTTGGTAATTCAAAACAGTTGAAAATAACTTTTTGTTCTCTGTAAATAAGACTAGTTGATATGTTATTATGGTTAATAAAACAAACTATAATTATAAAATAAATTATCTCCGCAAACAAAAATGATTGTGCGAACAAATATATATCATTCACCATACACATATATAGCACAAACATCACCAATCACTCAATCCATATGCATTAGCTAGTTCACGAGCAATTGAGTCTCTAACACTCGACATTTCACTCCTTGATGATGGACGTGTATCTACCTCCATGAGGTTCATTTGCTCCTCTTCGATCACTAAGTCCTCTCTCTCATATTCAACAAAAAGGCTATCTTGTTGTGCCTCCATTCTAATAAAGTTATGTATGGCACAAACAACAACAACTATACGTGGTTGTGATTTTAGAGAATATGGAGGCATTAACTTTAAAATTGGAAAACGTGCTTTCAATACTCCAAAACAACGCTCAATAATATTACATAATGATGAATGAATATGATTGAATAGTTCTCTTGCTCGTTTAGGTTGTCGACCTCTCCCTCGATAATCCTAAAAGTGATCGTGCTCCCTACGATAAGGAGAAAGGTAACCGCACATATTGGTATAATCAGAATCAACCACATAATACTTCCCTGATAAATAAACATATTAGGGGTATGCTTTATCTATATAATTTATACTACTCCTATTACAATTCAATTTTTATATAAATATATACCTGCGGGTGGATAGGGAAACTTCAATTTTGGATTACTAACATCCCCTATGAAAATACGTGAATCATTTGTTGCGCCTTCCCAACCAGCACATACAGTTGTAAATCGCATGTCCAAAGAGCAAACACACATTACATTTTGTGTTGGAGCGGTCTTTCGTCCTCGATAAGGAATTTGTTTGTCAGATAGTACAAAAGCACTTACATGTGTTCCATCAATTTTCCCAATGCAGTCCTACATATCAAATAAAAATCAATCATTAAACTTTTAACACTAATTATTAAATTAATTGTAAAGATAAAATTTTTACATTCAACCATGGATAAAACTTGGAATTGTGAACAATTTCTGAAGGAGTTGATGCAAATGAATGTGGCACTATAATTTCTCTCCCAAATCGTATAAGCGCCTTAAGAACAGCATGGCAATGATGTAATAATTATAATCCCATTTACATTAACAAAAAGCTGCTAGATCCACTTGAGTTTCAACTGATTTGAGAGCTTTCATTATTGGTTTCAACTTTGTTTTGAATTTTCATGATAAATATCCAAAACCAAACAAAAGACAGATTAGGTTGACTGTGAGATAGGTTATGAGTTGGATAATGAGAATCATTCTATGGATAAGAGTATCATATGTTTCAAGGCTTTACGCCAACAAAAGGTTTGAATACAGCAGACACAAGGGAATGTAATAATCACTTTGATAAATCTCCTTCCAAGTATAATAGGAACAACATATTTAAGTAAAACATCTTTCATTGTCTCATGTGAGCTGAAGGTAGATATCACTATAGCCTAACGATAGATTCCTTGACACATTGGATTCAGGGTACCAAGGAATTGCAATACTAGGCATTATTTAGAAAACCCTTTCACACTTGCTCACTGTTAAACAAACCTAAAGAGATGAAAACCTGTAAATCTCAAACTCAAATCAATGCTGACTTTGAAGATTCTAGAGATATCTAATTTAAGTTAAAATACCTACCATTTCTCAAATCGATAGCCGTTTAGGGTAGGATTGCAAAAATAAAGGTTGAGGTTGATTCTTGAACATAAAGATTGACCAAGGAAAACAAATTGAATCCCTCTATCTGCCTTACCAGTTCTTGAATTGATTTGAGTAGCAGAATAATGAAGAAAATTTCAAAGAGAAAAGTACGATAAGAAATCCAAGTCGTATTGAAAAGCTCACATGATGACGAGCTAATTGAGCCAGTGGTTCTGTCGTTGGGTGCTGCCGATCCATCTCAATGGCTGATCGTGGTAAAGGAGGATGTTGAGGAAGGGGACAGCAGGCTCAAATCGCAGAGATGGTGGACTTGAGACGTATGTTGAGGATTTGTCGCGGGTTGTACAAGCTATCCAACGACGAGAACGTGCGGCAACCCGAATGGAGGTACCAAAGGGTAACCGTGATCCCTTGGGCATATTGGAAGGTGGCTTCGAGGAAGAGGAAGAAACTAATGTCGAAGAGGACTTTAATCCATTCCACAGTCCAAGAGTTAGGGGAGAACCTGAACGTGGTGGTGGATTAGAGGAGAGGTTAGTGCAAGCCCTTCATATGGGTATGGGAGGAGTAACGGTTAAGGTTGTTGAATTCTATGGTGTAATGCATGCTGAAGATTATTTGGATTGGGAGGCAAATGTAGAATACTAGTTTCAATGGAAGCAAATGCCTGATGAGCGACAAGTAAAGTTTGTGAAGCTTAAGTTGCAAGGAGCAGCTCTTCAACTTTTGAAGAGAGTTGACGAGCAACGAAGTCATCAAGGAAAGCTGAAAATCTGCAATTGGGACCATGTGAAGATGAAGTTAAGAAAACAGTTTCTGCCTGCCAATTATATGATGGATTTATATCGTAGATTCCATGGGTTGAAGCAACGCAACTTGAGCGTGGAGGCTTACACATCTGAGTCCAACAATTTATCCATTCGTGTTGGTCTTAATGAAAGTAATGAGCATCTTACAGCTCGTTATCTTTCAGGCTTGAATCAGTAAATTCAAGATGAAATAGGAGTTCTAACAATCACAAGTTTAGAGGATGCAAGGCAACATGCATTGTGGGTTGAAGTAAGGATACAAAGACTTGGGCCAAATAAACCATTGGCTATGCGCACAGCTAAGTCTTTTAATAAACAAGGTTCAGTTGTTGTCCGAAATTCTAGTAGGGACCAAACGACTCAGTATAGTGACAAAGGGGTTACCATATCAAGTCCAATTGGGTTGCGAGACTGTGCATCATACTCATGTCGACACAGAAGAATACACTTAGTTGAAGGTGAAGAAGAAGAAGAGATGGGGAATCCAATCTTTAATGATTGTGGAGATGAAGAGGAGGAAGTTGATGTACTACTAGCCACAAGACAAAGTTTGGTCGTTAAGAGAATTTTAACAGCACCAAAATATAATGATACAGAAGATTGGTGACGTTGAAACATCTTCCGAACTCATGTTATCTACGATGGCAAGGTGTGTAATGTGATTTTGGATGGGGGCAACGACGAAAATATCATCTCTAAAGTGATAGTGGAGAAGTTGTGACTACCAACAAAGAGGCATCTACATCCATACATTGTTGCTTGGTTTCATAGAGGTAATGAAGTTCTTGTTACTATATGTTGTTTAGTGCATTTTACCTTGGAAAATAATTATGAAGATGAAGCATGGTCTGATGTTGTCCCAATGGATGCATGCCACATTTTACTTGTGAGGTCGGGGTTGTTCGACCATGATATGGTCCACTTAACCAAGGAGAACATCTACACCTATAGGAGAGATGGCAAGAAGTTGATCTTGCATCCTTTAAGGGATGAAACAGCCAATAACCCCAAGAATAGCAAGTTAATGGGCTTCTCACAGCTCAACAATTTGAATAGGAAAGTCAAGAAATGAGGGTAATATATATGTTGATTAGTAGAAGTGTGGAAGAAGATTATGAAGAAGATTCTGGTTTCCCACAAGAAATTCAGCAACTATTGGGAGACTTCAAAGAGTTGATGGTTGTGGAATTGCCAAGTGGTTTGCCACCATTGAGAAGTGTTCAACATGCAATTGATTTGGTTCCAAGAGCAGCTTTACCAAATCTGGCTGCATACCGTATGCCCCCTGCACATAAGGCTGAAATGAGAAGACAAGTGGAGGACTTAATAGCTAAGGGGTTAGTACGAGAAAGTAAAAGCCCATGCGTTGTTCCAGCATTGTTGGCACCAAAGAAGGATGGATCATAGAGGATGTGCGTGGATAGTCGTGCTATTAATAAGATTACAATCAAATATAGATTTTCGATTCCCATATTAGACGACATGTTCGATATGCTGGTCGAATCGAATGTGTTCTCTAAAATTGACTTAAAGAGCGGCTATCACCAAATAAGAATGAGACACGGGGATAAGTAGAAGACAGCTTTCAAAACACCTGATGGCTTGTACGAGTGGCTTGTAATGCCATTTGGCATATCCAATGCCCCTAGCACCTTCATGCGTGCTATGACAGAGGTACTACGTCCTTTCTTGGGTTCATTTATTGATTATTTTGATGACATTCTGATTTATAGTCGTTCTAAGGAAGAGCACTTGAATCATTTATGCCAAGGTCTTTATGTTCTCCAAAAGGAGGCCCTTTATGTTAACCTTAAAAAGTGCTCTTTCTGTGCAACAAAGTTGTATTCTTAAGCCACATTGTTCCAGTAGAAAGATTACAACCAGATCCCGAGAAAGTGAGGGTTATTACAGATTGGCCTACACCGCAGTCCATGGGAGATGTTCGTAGTTTTCATGGCTTGGCTTCATTCTATCGGCGGTTTGTGCGGAATTTTAGTGCAATCACAAGTCCTATTACGGAGTGCTTGAAGGGGAATACCTTCGTGTGGACAAAATTAGCAGAGAAAACCTTCTAACAAGTCAAACAAGCCATGACTCAAGCCCAAATCCTTGTGCTACCAGACTTTGAGAAGATATTTGTGATTGAATGTGATGCGTCCCATGTGGGAATTGGAGCAGTTCTTAGTCAAGAAGGGCGACCAGTAGCAATTTTCAGTGAGAAACTTACAGATGCGAAGATGAGGTACTCAACATATGACCTTGAATTCTATGCTTTAATGCGAGCACTTCAGCATTGGAGACATTATCTGTTACAATGAGAGTTTGTAGTGTATTCAGATCATCAAGCATTGAAGTATTTAAACTCGCGGAAGAAACTGAGCCCAAGGCATGTCCAATGGAGTTCAACTTTGCAAGAGTTTACATTTACCTTAAAGCATAAATCTGGGACCAATGTTATGGCAGATGCACTTAGTTGTCGAACAATGCTATTGACAAACATGAAGACACAAGTTGTAGGGTTCGAGGAGATGAAAAATCAGTACAAAAGTGATCCGTATTTTATACATGTGTTGAAGAAACTGCAAGAGGCAAGCAGCAACATATTTTTCCCATATATTTTACATGAAAGTTACCTATTTAAAGGTAATCAATCCGGAAGGGCCACTTCGTGAGCAGATTATAAGGGAGCTACATGGTGGTGGTTTAGGTGGTCATTTTGGAAGGGACAAAATACTTGCAATGGTGAACGATTGTGACTTTTGGCTCAAGATGTATCGTGATGTAGAATGTTTTGTGAAAAGGTGTAGAGTATGTCAAATGGCGAAGGGGCAAACTCAGAACACAAGATTGTATACTCCATTACCAGTGCCAAATGCACCATGGATACACCTTAGTATGGATTTTGTGTTGGGATTACCACAGACAGCGAGGGGACATAATTATATTTTTGTTGTTATAGACCGTTTCTCAAAGATGGCACATTTCATACCATGTTCAAAGACAGCTGATGCATCACGGGTGGCTGATTTATTCTTCAAGGAGATTGTTCGCCTTCATGGAGTTCCTACTTCGATTGTGTTAGATAGAAATGTTAAATTTGTGGGGCACTTTTGGAGAGCATTGTGGAGAAGATTGGGCACACAATTAAAGTATTCTAACACATATCACCCTCAGATTGATGGCCAAACAGAGGTAGTTAATAGAAGCTTGGGAAGTATGTTACGTTGAATTGTAAGGAATGGCGTGAAGATTTGGGATGAAGTATTGTCCCAGGCTGAGTTTGCATATAACAACTTAGTCAACTGAACCATTAAGAATACCCCTTTTGAGGTTGCCCATGGTTATAGGCCACAACGCGTACTGGACCTTGTTCCTTTACCTCAGGAAGTTAGAGTAAGTGAGGATGGTGAGGTTTTTGTTGATCATGTGGGGCGAATCCATGAAGAAGTACATGCTGCCATTGAAACCAGCAACAACATTTATGAGAAATCAACAAACTAGCATAGGTGTTTGAAGGAGTTTAATGAAGGAGACTTGGTGTTGGTTCATTAAGGAAGGAGAGGTTCCTTAAAGGCACATATCATAAGCTGAAGGCTAGGAAATTTGGGCCTTGTAAGGTGCAGAAAAAGATTAGTTCTAATGCATATATTATAGAGCTACCAGCTGACCTGCAAATCAGCCCGATATTTAATGTTACAGACTTGTACGCTTTTGATGGGTTTGATGGGAGTGATGAACCAACTCAGGCGAGTGTGTAACAACTTCCTAAGAAACCACCAGAAGCTATAGAAGATATTTTGGATGTGAAGGAAGTCAGATCCCGAAGACGGAATATGTATAGACGATTTTTGGTGAAGTGGTTGGAAAAACCTGCTACTGAGAGTACATGGATTGCTGAGCTGAAACGTGTTGATCCAAAAACGCATGCTGAATATAGTCGTGCTTTCTCGTCGGAGGCAAGTTTTTTCTAGTCCGGGAGGTTGATGCAGGAGCATATAAAGAACTAGTGACATTAAGTCTTTTCTAATTTATTTCTAAGATCCTAGTTCTTTTTAATAGTCATGCGCAGGTCACATGAGTCCTTTAAATTGAACTTATATCTGACTTTTTCATCACTTAAGACAACAGTGGCAATTGAGGTATAAATACTACTTATTGAGTTGAAATAGGGAGCTTTTATTTACTCTAAAAAAAATATATCATAAATCAACATGTCTAAGGTTCTTTTGGGTCTTGCAGAAACCCTAGAGCCAACTATTTTCAGTTAAGTTCACCCTTTAATTTACAGTCTTCTTTCTTTATCCATCGTTTTTTGTTAGTTGTTTTCTGCTATAAATCCATTAAATCTGCACCATAAGGTCATTGGCGATGGATCACCATCATATAATAGTTTAGCACTCTTGTAAGATTGCAATCTCAACACTGGATCATGCGAATATCTTCCACTAATCCTAGCTTGTAGAGGAGAATAAAAACTTAAGAAAACAATTGAGAATATTATGAAGAACAGAGAGTTATTGTTAAGCATGTTCTCAACTATCTGTCAGGCATCTTCATATAGAGGAGAGGAGGAAGCCAAACAGTTAAAAATGGGTTAGTGCTAATAAAGCTCAGACAACTTGTGCAACAGCCTAACAGCTATAAAAATACTATTAAGGACTAGTTAAATATAGATCAATATGAATTATTTGAAGTAAATATAACTAGAAAAATGAAAATATAGGGTAGGCATAAGCCGCATAACGCGTGCATGCCACACATCATCATGTCACTCCCGAGTCCTGGCTGTCTCGACATAACTCAGCCAGCTTAGCTTGGCACCTAGGATTTGTGTGCACATGTATGGAAACATCCTAGGAAACCGCATACACATTCTTCTCTCCAACTCAATAGAAAACAACCTTTAATTATATAACTTGTGATAGGCTTGTACTTCTCCTAATTCAAAAGAAAGAAATAAGGAACAAGTTTGGAAGCAAATGCAAATTTCACAAATATGTATATATAGACCAATGTATGTAAAAGACGTACGACTGAATTAGATATTAAACACATAACTAACAGTTTGTTCTAAAAAAAAACAACTCTACAAGTATAAAAGATACCTATTTACAAAAAGTACAGCTGGAAAGAAGCCAAATATAACTTAAATAATTCATCTTGCCAATAACAAACATGATTTTGAGTTTCTATACGCTCAAGAAATGTCGACTCAATTCAGATAGGATCATAGGAGAATGGAATACAATACTCCTTTGAAACTGCTTGAATATTCATGGAAAATTCTTTTCCAGAACTCATGACCTTATTATGCTTTCAAACTTTTCTGCAAGTACCATCTTTTCCAATTCACATTGCTCAACCATCCAAATTCAACCAATGATTCCCCTGCTTGTAGTCTCACAGGGTGTCTTCTATAGGGTATAAGTATATTCCTGAGACCTGCAACTCACATTACAAAAGCACTAATTAACACAATTAAGTAAACTTCAACATGGATAACAAAAAGTGAATTAGAAGGTTACTTAGTCTTTTTGTTCAGAAACATAAGCTGTGCAGAAGAACAATATCAGAGTGTTGTGTGTACCTGTAATGTACATTGTCTTATAAAGATGAGCAACGTGGGCATCTCCTTTCGTACTCATCCGCGGTCTCTCCAAGCATTCAAGAAAAGCTAGGTCTGCCTTTAGAAGCTCAGCCTGATCATGACTGTCATAACCAATATCATGGCAATAGCAGCAAAAATCCAACCAGTCAATTGGTCGTCTGTCCCACAGAAGAGAACCATTGTCTTTTCCACTCGACCAGTTGGGCCCACAGTAGTGCCCGTATCGCGAGAATAGCTGTGAAAGAAAGGCTCTTGCACCTTTATGCCAAGGAACATTGGCAACATATGGTCTGAAGAGAGGAACAGAGCATCCGCTGTCAGGTTTGACAGCTCGACGAGGTTGTGCACATCTCCGCAAATCTCTGTTTACCGTGGATGGCATTCACATTTTATCCCAAGAATTGATGGCCCAAGGGACTATTGACAAGAGAGAACACCCCCAAACCTTGATATCAAAGAAAACCTGTTGTTTAGGTGACTCCATCACAGAACCTGCCGACTTCAAAGCAGGTCTCAAGTCCATTTTGGATTGGATCCTAAAACAAGGAATATTACTCAGGAATCCAAAGTCCATGTCGTACAAAAGCACAATATATCACCACATCAATGCTTCAATAGACCTGCCACTGAAATAGCATCACGTTTTAGCACCAGGAAATGCTCACCTACTCATTCAAAAGGGACAAGTATAACAAGTAGCAAATTTTTATATTCTTCTGTTTTTCACTTTAATGATTTATTTGCTTTATAGTCTTGAATATATTACAATATGCAAGACACAGTTTGCTTTGACTGGTCATAATTGGTTTAGTATGTTGATCTCTATTGTTAAAATCGTAGGATTCATTGTATGAATCTTACGATTCAATTCGATTTGACCCTAGATCGATCAAATCAGTGAAAAATCAGTTTATGTTTGAATCTTATGATTTACACATTGAATCTTACAATTTACGATTTAATCATATGATTCATACTATTCAAATGATTCATCTCTGCAACACTAAAAAAATGTCTGCTTCTTTTTGTACTGAAAATTTTTTCCTTTTATAGTTTGATCCTTGTTTATATTGAACATAGTACTCTAAATTTTTTATTTTTTATTTTATTATTAACAACATTTCATTAATCATCAAAGTGTAACGATATACAAGAACTATACAAAAGAAAATCACGAACTGTCATCTAGAGAGACGGAAAACAAAACAAACCCATATCCATTGCTAACTTAACATCTCAAATCCTCACTAGAAAGTTCTGATACAAAAGTAACTCTGGTAACCCCACTTCTGGCCCACTCATTTGCCTCGGTATTAGCATATCTGAGGACGTGAAAAAAAGATATTCGAAAGCCATGGATCAAAAATCTCGCCAACCTTACGAGATGTGTATATCGCCAAGGATAATTAGAATTTAGAGACATCCAGGAAATAACCGAATAAGAATCACCTACTACCTGAATATCCTCCAAATTCAACTTCCTCACCTCATTCAAGCTCGCAATCAAGGCACTAATCTCAACTGTCATTGAGTCCGTAGTTCCAATCGGTCTTGAGTAAGCATGAAAAATCACATCATCTGATCTCTTGAAAACTCCTCCAATATCAAGGGGACCTGGATTACCCATAGAAGTTCCATCAGAATTAAGTTTGATGAAGCCATTATTCGGAGCTTGCCAAACCACATTATGCTGAACACTGCCCACTGAAGTAAATAGAATAGTGTTCCAGTCCCTAATAATCGAATCCATATGAAAATCCCGAAACTCTGATCGAACCATCACCCATGAAGCCACCATCCGAAAAATACCATCAATTATCTGAGACAAAGATTGTTGTATATCCTAAAAAATACGCCCATTCCTCTCCCCCCAAATAGCCCATTAAATCACAAAGAATATGGAGTCCAATAAAATCTTTCTTCGCCGACTCAAACCCCGAAATCTCCATTGAGACAAAAGATCAACAATGGATTATAGTAGCACCTAATCCATATCCATAATCTGAAGAAAATGCAATCAAATCTGCCTGGCAAAGATACAATGTAAGAACAAGTGATCAACAGATTCCCCATGATTCCTACACATGAAGCAAATGTTAGGTGATAAAGCCAGATTTTCCCTCCTTTTTTGCAGTAAATCGCTCGTGTTAATCCTATAGAGGATAGCCGTCGAAATAAAAATCCTAACTCTAGGAGGAACCTTGGGTTTCCACAGCCTCGAAGGAGAAAATGAAGGTGGAACATTATTGGTCTCTCAATCAAGAAAATGAAAGAAATATTTGGTAGAAAAATTCCATTAGGTTCCAAGGACCAAATTCTAACATCCGAGATAAAGGGTTTAATGAAAAAGTTTTTTAGAATATCAAAAAGAGATGCTAACTCCCCCAATTCAACATCCCTAAGATCACTTCTTAATTCCAGATTCCAAACTAGCCCTAATGAATCCCAAGAAAGAACATCTGAAACAACTGAATTTTTATTACGCACTACCAAGAACAATCTGAGGAACATAACTTTGAAGATGGATTCACCCCACCACAAATCATGCCAAAATCTAACCTGGACACCATTCCCCACCCCAAATCTCAAAGAAGGATAGAAAGAGGGAGCAAGATCAGAAATAGTCTTCCAAGGGCTATGATTAACAGATCTTAGATTTTGACATATTTCTCCTAAATTAGCCCCAATTCCATATTTGCTGACGATTAACTTGTACCATAAAGCATTAGAATCATTGTAAAATCGCCAAAGCCATTTACCAAGCAACACTGAATTCTGAGTTTGAATATTACCCAAATTAAGTCCACTTGCCGCTTTGTTTCTACACACCATCCCCCACTTAACAAACATGATTTTGAGTTTCTATAAGCTCGAGAAATGTCGACTCAATTCAGATAGGATCATAGGAGAATGGAATACAATACTCCTTTGAAACTGCTAGAATATTCATGGAAAATTCTTTTCCAGAACTCATGAGCTTATGCTTTCAAACTTTTCTGCAAGTACCATCTTTTCCAATTCACATTGCTTAACCATCCAAATTCAACCAATGATTCCCCTGCCTGTAGTCTCACAAGGTGTCTTCTATAGGGTATAAGTATATTCCTGAGACCTGCAACTCACATTACAAAAGCACTAAATAACACAATAAGGTAAACTTCAACATGGATAACAAAAAGTGAATTAGAAGGTTACTGACTTAGTCTTTTTGTTCAGAAACATAAGCTGTGCAGAAGAACAATGTCAGAGTGTTGTGTGTACCTGTAATGTACATTGTCTTATAAAGATGAGCAACATGGGCATCTCCTTTCATACTCATCCGCGGTCTCTCCAAGCATTCAAGAAAAGCTAAGTCTGCCTTTAGAAGCTCAGCCTGATCATGGGTGTCATAACCAATATCATGGCAATAGCAGCAAAAATCCAACCAGTCAATTGGTCGCCTGTCCCACAGAAGAGAACCATTGTCTTTTCCACTCGACCAGTTGGGCCCACAGTAGTGCCCGTGTCGCAGGAATAGCTGTGAAAGAAAGGCTCTTGCACCTTTATGCCAGGGAACCTTGGCAACATATGGTCTGAAGAGAGGAACAGAGCATCCGCTGCCAGGTTTGACAGCTCGACGGGGTTGTGTGCATCTCTGCAAATCTCTGTTTACTGTGGATGGCATTCGCATTTTATCCCAAGCATTGATGGCCCAAGGGACTATTGACAAGAGGGAACATCTCCAAACCTTGATATCAAAGAAAGCCTGTTGTTTAGGTGACTCCATCACAGAATCTGTGGACTTCAAAGCAGGTCTCAAGTCCATTTTGGACTGGATCCTAAAACAAGGAATATTACTCAGGAATCCAAAGTCCATGCCGTACAAAAGTACAATATATCACCACATCAATGATTCAATAGACCTGCCACTGAAATAGCATCATGTTTTAGTACCAGGAAATGCTCACCTACTCAATCAGAAGGGACAAGTATAATAAGTAGCTAACCTTTATATTCTTTGTTTTTTCACTTTAATGGTTTATTTGCTTTATAGTCTTGAATATATTACAATATGCAAGACACAAGCTTTGAATGGTCATAATTGATTTAGTATGTGATCTTTGTTGTTAAAATCTTAGGATTCATTGTATGAATCTTACAATTCAATTCGATTTGACCCTAGATCGATTCAAATCACTGAAAAAATAGTTTATGTTTGAATCTTATGATTTACACATTGAATCTTATAATTTTCGATTTAATCTTATGATTCATACTATTCAAACGATTCATCTCTGCAACACTAAAAAACTGTCCGCTTCTATTTTTACTGAAATTTTTTCCTTTTATAGTTTGACCCTTGTTTATATTGAACCAAGTACTCTAAAATGATTAAAAATACACAAAGAAACACAGCTTACTAATTTTAAACAATGAAAAAAGCATTTTCCTAAGAGAAATCCCAAACCCTACTTCTTCTAAAATTACTATGAATCGTACGATTTACGATTCGATTTTAAGTGGCCCCTAACGATTTTTGACACGATTCACGATTTAACAACCTTGACGTTGATAACCTATGCATCATACTGTAAGCCATTACTTAAAATGAGCAGTAATTTCACCTGATGCTTCTCACAAAAGGAAATCTACTAATTGACCAGAAACACAGTTAAGTCCTAACATCAATCCTAACTGAGTAGATCGCCACCCAAAACAACAGTACCATTGCTTGAACAGAAGAATTACTTCATATTTTCCTTCTTTTACTAATGGGGGGTTATAAAAATAAAATAAAAAATAAAAAAAATCAATCAAGAGGGCAATGAAAATACCAATATCAAACAAAAAATGAGCTTCCACAACATCTAATGCTAAACGACAATATAACTACTTTGAAGAGAAAAGTTATTTAAATTTTTCTTCTTTTACTAATGCGGTCTCAAAAAATATGAATCAGATAGAAATGAATATTCCAACATCAACAACGAGAAATAAGATTCCACTACTTAATGTTTTTTTTTCTCGCTTCACTTTAATGCGGTTCTCAAAGAATCAATCAAGGAGAGAAATGAATGCACTGTTACTAAGGAAGAAACATCAGCGAGCCAAATCCCATTAATTACCAAAGAGTGCCAATAGACAATAAATTTATGAAAAAAATAATAATTTAGCTAGTTATATTGATTAAAAAACACGAAAAGGGAAAGAAAGAAGTCCATACAACTAAAAACCAGAAAAAGAAGAATAAATTATCAAGAACCAACCCTAGTTTTTAACAGATTACCTCTGCAAATGAATCCATTGAATTAAACTTGAAATCCCGTCAGTAGCACAGCTGAATCGTCATCACCAACCGCAGATATTGCAGCTGAAACTATTGAATTCAAAGTACGAAATCAGGAAGAAGAGAGTCACTTGAAGGGTTTTTCTTTTTTTTTTGAATTTCCGTGTTCGTATTGGATTATGGTCACACCGACCGACCCTCTCTCCGCCTCTAATTCCGTGTGTTTCTCTTATTTCTTGAAGCGGGAGTGGGCCGAATGAGTGGGACCACTCCCTTGTTTGCCAATGACTGAAGATGAAGAGATAGACAGAAAACAACGGGCTCACATCCTCTACAGCAAAACGTGAGCAGCAATCCATACAGCACCGTTGGATTGCTGCCATGTGGCAGGGGTACATACAAGGTACATGGGGTACCACTTGTCTCTGCCATGTGGCAGCAATCCAATGGTACTGTATGGATTGCTGCTCATTTTTGGTTGTAGAGGATGTGGAGCCGAAAACAACACTCATTCACTCTCTCTCTCTCTCTCTCTTCTTTTCTTGCGTTTTCTCTCCTCTGACAACAAAAAGTTGAAGGTAGTGGTTGTTACACGTTGTCATAGTTTTAAATTTCGCTGAAATTTTGTGAAATTTCGGTTCCGGATAAGGTATCTGAAATATAAAATTAATTTATTTCTCCGAAAATATTTTGGTAAAAAAGTGGCCGAAATTGTCGAAATTTTGACGAAATAAATTTACTTTGGTCAACTTTGGTCAAACTTATTTAATTTAAAAAAAAATAGTTAAAAAATATATTTAAACTCTATAAATTGCCAAATTTTCATTCTTTTCACCAAAAAAAAATTATTTTTCACCAAAATCTTTGGGAGAAATAATTTCTAGA
>JAUPMG010000001.1:13989758-14006384 GCA_031762675.1 Pachysandra terminalis | reverse complement strand
CCCCACTCCAAATGGTTCTCTACCTCTTTGTGTGCACCAACCCCCTCCCTCAACCCCATACTTTGCACTGATCACTACCCGCCATAACGCACCCTCCTCTATCCCAAATCTCAAAAGACACTTGGCCAATAAAGCCATGTTGAATATAGTAAGGCTTCTCAACCCCAAACCCCCCTCTTCCTTCTTCAAACACACTTTAGACCACTTCACTAGATGAAATTTCTGCAAACTCCCCATTAGCTGTCCACAAGAAATCCCTTCGAAGTTTCTTTAGTCTTCTTGCAACTGACGCCGGAATTTTCAGCAAAGACAAAGTATGATGGCAGATTTGTCAATGAACACTTAATGAGTACTAATCTTCCCCCTTTAGATAAGTACCTTGCTTCCACAATGCCAGCTTCTTTTCCGACCTTTCTATCACCTTATTCCACACGCTCGTATTCTTATATTTAGCCCCCAAGGGAAGACCCAAATATTTTGATGGCAACGATCCGATCTTGCATCCCAACCATTTTACCTTCTGAATCAGATTACCTGTTTTTCCCACTCCTATTAATTCAGGTTTTGCAAAGTTAATGCCAAGTCCCGACACCGCTTCAAAACACACCAAAATATATCTCAAACCCTTCATCATATCCTTTGTTATTAATAATATATTCTATATTGGAAGTGGTAGTTGATGAAAAAAATATATTCACATGTCTTCTTAAAAAAGTCTTTGAATTTGATTTTTAGAGTAAAAAATCAAGCAAGAAAAAGAAATGAGTAATTTCTTTTTAACTTTCTGAATTAATGTGAGAGAGAGCTGCACTTAATGTAGAGAAAGAGTTGCATTTAATGTGATTGTCTTTTCTTTTTGTGATGCATTTAATGCGATTGTCAAAAAGTAGTTGTCCTTTCTCTCTTTTAGCAAAGAATGCACGTCAATTCGCATATTCAAAACTCAAATTCGTGGATTACAAGAGAATCCACCTTCAAGTCATGAATCCATGACTTGAGAGTTGATTCGTCAGTCCACCTATACGGATTAGGTAACCAAGAATGAAATCATCATCCCTCCTTACCTACGTGACAATTAAAAGGGAAAACAGGAAAATACCCACCATATGGGTAAGCCACAAGTTTACCAGTTTTAAGATCCAAATAGAACAATCTAATTAACTAAGGTTAACATACAGGTAAGCATACCTCATTCCTTTGTTTTCTTTCATTATTGCAAAATGCAAGTGTCATATCAAAATCTTGTTGAAGGAACTTCCTGCAGACAAAAGAAAATTTAAACAGTAAAATTAATATGGTATAAAATATTTATTTCCCAGTTTCTGTGTTCCAACTAAAATCTCATATACGTTCCTCACTTGCACTGATGGACTAATCTACTCAACTAAAATGCAAGAAGAATTATAGTTCACAAAATAATTTTCATGTCAGATGAAACTCAGATATTTATTTTTATAACCGCAACTGAACTACAACTTTGACATCACATACTTGTATGGAAAAAATCTAGGGTGTGGGGCTTAAGACCCCATAAATGTCTTAGGCACCAGATTGTGACAAGTGCTGTGCTTTCAAAAATGATCAGGACCCACCAACAGATGGTTCTATTGAATATATCAAATATGCCAATTATCAGCTCAATTGAATGATTTAGACATTTATTCATTATATTATTTTGGATGAAAGAAAACTTTTGAAAAACTTAGGTCTGAGTAAAATCCAACATATGGTTCAAAGTTGTCCACTTATTCTAATCTTTTTCAATCTCTTATATAAAAGCTCTCATAAGTGGGACCCATTCAATGTTAGGTCTTGATTCTTGTATACATTTAATACGTGTCAAATCTTATGCCCCAGATGCTAGAGTTTCCCCGATTATGTAGGTCAAATTGAAAAAAGGTTTCATCAACCCAAAAGAAGGATGGATCATGGGTCAAAACAACCAACCCTTGGCTCAACTACTCAAAATGTGGAATGATACTAGATTTTTAAAACAAAAAATAAGTATGAAAAACTACAAATAAAACTAAAATAGTCTAATTACATTGGACTAATACATACATATGTGTGTGTGTGTGTGTGTGTGCACGTGTACACAGCCTTTTTTAATCAGATTGTATGCATAAATAGATCTCTACATGATCAGGTTTATTTCAAAAAGTCAAGGATATCCAATTCCCCGAATAGAACCAGATGACTAGCTAAAAGGGTCAAATGCTGGTTCAGGTCTAGTGTTGAAAACACTGGATAAAAATCATAAACTTACACTTCACTTGTTCCAACCTCTATAATAGATACATATCCTAGAATATCTTTTAATTCTCGAAATAAACAAGCTATCAGGTACATGAGAACATAATCCAATGTTCAATATAAGCAATGTTTCTTATAATATGAAGAAAATCCATATAACACAACAGAGATATATGCATGAAAAAATGAAATTAACACAAGCATATCCAATAACAGAGGTCTAACAATACAGGGACAGACAAATAAAAGTATTTTAGACATCTCACTGTTGTGAATGAAGATTTTGGATATGCTCATAGCGATCACATGCATCAGAAAGGGAGCCATAATGATGCTGACGTTGCTGATTAAGTTGATGGTGGAGTTCTGCAACTTTCTGCTTCAACCTGGCCACATCTGCTTCAGCAAGAGCAATCTCCTCCAGCTCTGCCCTTGTCTTCAAATTAGTCGTGAGACATAAAAATGCACGTCAAAGCACCATTCATAAATAACGAACAATCAAAATCAACAGAAAAAACAATACTAACCTTAGAATCCATAGTCCGTGAGCTAGAAAACTGCCCTGAAGGCATGCTCAGACCAACCTCCAACGCAGCTCTAAGATCTCTTTCTGCTTGCAACTGTTCTTGCAGTCTTGAAACCTACGATAGTCACAAGCAATTTCTCTCTATCTAAAGGGTTCATAATTAACACATAATAGTGCAAAGGCTATCAACTATATCAACATGGATACTTTCAAATGGCAAAGTTGCCAGACAGCTTGGCTTGTAAGGTCTCTTAGGGGTTGTACTAAAGACTTGGGTTTGAGTTCCATCCAGGTACCAACTTCATTTCTATTGCTGTGATAAAAGAGAGATTTTCAAATGCTGGATTTTTCTACATGCAATATATGAATATGGATACTTAAAATGCTCACTTTTCTCTACAATCAAACAATGGGAAGGATTAGAATTCAGTACAACTATTATATATTATAACAACAAATCTGGGAAAAGCAAAGTTTTACTGAAACTCATCCCATATTCAATATGCCATACATTCAGCCTGTCGAGAGAAATTAAGCGAAATTGCCTAATTTCATGCCATATTTACAATGCACATATACAAAATAAAATGAAAAAGACACAAGTGAATACAAAATGCATGTATGCATGCAGTCTACATATGCATGGAAATCAAAACACATGGATGAACATGCAATTTTATTTTCGACTATCGTAAATGGACTTGGGAACAGGTACCCAATAAGGCCAATTCAAGTATATGTTCAAGTTTCAGATCCATTTAACCAACATACCTGAAAATACGGGACTCAGTTAAGAAGATACTTCTTGTAAGGTACAGATACGTGAACACATCATTAACTATATACATACACATACCAGTGTTTTAAAAGGTGTGTAACGCTTAGCCTCGCGGCTAGCCACTGGCTCAAATTTCCATGATTCATATGCCTTATAGTGTGACATTCGCAAGAATCCATACCTCACGCCTTGAGGCTTGCATTATGTTTGAGGCTTGTGCCTCCTAGAATAATTAATTAAGGATCTTGCAACAAAGGGGAAACAAAAATCATTTATGAGCATGTTTTAACATTTTGTAATTCAACCTTCTTGAGGCTCTATTTCACATTAAAACATTCCTTATAGATGTTGAAGACAATTTTTTATGTGCTTTTATGACTCATTTTCAAATGTTAAACTAGTGGCTAACCAGCATTTTGCAATACTTGTATGAAAAGGTAAAGTTTAATTGCAACAATATTTCTTTTATTTTACTTTTCGTCCTATAATACATACAAAATTTTAAAGATCAAAAACTTATCTAATAGTTAGAATCTTTAAACTTGACAAGGGTTCATGGAACATGCACTTTAAGAATTTTGTATTATTCACGTCCTTCCTTTTTTATGATGATATTTTATGTATTTATTTATTCAATAAAAAATACAAGTTTGTGAGGCTTAAGCCTTGCGCCTCACACTTTAACGTTTAAAAGCACTGATACATATATACACATATTCTACATACATACATTATATAATATATATATATATATATATGTATGTGTATGCGTGCATGTATGTGTATGTGTGTGTGTGTGTGTGTGTGTGTGTGTGTGTGTGTGTATGAATAGAGAGAGAGAGAGAGAGGATAAGTTCCCTGTTTGCAGCTTGATATGCCAACATTTGACACTTGCTTGGGCCCATCAAAGAAACACCACTAATATTTTTATATTTTAAGCCACTTCACAAAAAAATTCAGCTTGATCAGATGCTTCTAGCAGTCCAATCAAAGCCTAAAAATGCTGATCATGCCATTTGCTACAGTTCTTTGCTACTGTTTTTGGCATGGTCAGACTTTTGATACCTCGGTCAGATGGCTAGAAGTCTCCAATTGGGCTAGTTTTTTTGTGAAGAGACCCAAAATACAAAAACGTTAGTTTTTTTGCCACAGGCACATTGAGGTTCCTCTAGAGAAGTTTCCTATGCACTATGCATAGGGAACTTGTCCTCTTACACACACACACACACACACACACACATAAATGATACTTGCTATACAAATATTTTAATATTTATTTCCACCAAATAAAGAATATCAAAATAAAGCCATTACAGACCTGAACACATCATCATAGAAGTCCACATGTAATAACAAGAGAATACTCATTCTAACCATTTTATGACCAAAGATGTTGGGTGTGTTCAAAGATCCAGGTGCGACCCAATCTGAAAAGTTCCATCTAAAAATGTTGGAATGGTTTTGAAGTGTCAAACACGTATCTGATACTCAAACTCATGTCATGTCAAACATGGGTATGGGATTAAAAGAAGGGTCTGTATCACATATTTTCATAGTACCTTGGCAAACCTGGGCAACTATCATGAAGTTGAGACTATAAAACGATGGTCCATTGGGCCTAAGCAGAACAAGAAAATGTGTATATTAGCCCTCTCAATCATCCCAGCCCCACGTCTGCTATATCGGGCTATTCACAATCTGATCTAGAATCTCTACCCCTCAAACTCAAACAATGCCATTCTACTTACATGCATCAATGTAAGCAGTGTTTTAAATGTCACTTTTGCTGGACATTTCGCAAGGGAGACCCAGGGGAAATTTCGCTGAAATATCTGGAAATTGTTGTTTTGGCAGGAATATTTTGCCAAATGGAGAGAAATGGGGGAAAATCAGGAAAAAAATGAATTTTTAATGAAACTCCAGGGATCACTAAAACATACATAAAAACACACAAATAACTCAAAATATAACAATAAAGAACTACGCAAGGTGATGAACAAATATATAGGGATCTAAGTAATAACATATGTACTGTCAGCCTATAAATATGAATTGTTATATGAAATGTAAACTATTATTCACACAAAAGTCAAAATACATCTAAATGTCAAAAAAAAAAAAGAAAAACACTGAAACAACTAAAAATGCAACATCCAAATACATGATCACATGTAATGACAACAATGAGTACCACATTCACATAAAGTGTCGACCCAACTTGAATAGATGCATCAACATGCATTTTCAACCTACGGAACTAGAGTTATGCAAAAAATACAACTTAAAAAAAATAAGTATTGAGGATGTTAGATATACCTCACAAATCTCCAAAATTGATGCTTCAATCTTCAATATCTCAAGTGATTTTTGTTATATCTTAGTAATGGAGTCTTGTTGAGAAAGGAGTTTTTGGTCAAAATGAGGAATATTTCGATGGAAATTTCCCGTATGTCGACCAGTTTTCATGAAGAAAAAATTCAATATATCGCAAATACATGGATAAATTGGCGATATATCAATTTTGGTAAAATGGGGAAATCCCGCTAGAGATGATATCTCCAGGGGATGACATAACGAAATTTTGGGGAAATTTTGCCAAAATTTAAAGCACTGAATGTAAGTAAAACAAGTTTCCAAATAGAAGAATCAACACAATATCCAATATTAGTATTTGAAAAAAGCCTTTGCATCATGGTATTTTAAGAAGGATCTCCAACTGGGGTAATGTCTTTTACTCACCATTGGAAACACAGATCTAGGGTGAATTAAACTTCAAACAGATTATTGTATATCCATGTGTTGATCAGAATCAAGCAATAATAATAAACACAGTAAAATGAAGATCAAAACAGTGCACACTGATATACGTGGTTCGGTAAAGCAAACGTCCATAGGAGAGAAGTTTCTACTATGTCAAATCATGAATTAGGTTACAACTTATACTCCTACCCAATATATAGGGCAAAGCCCCAATATACCCTTACCGTACCGCGGGGGCTCCTCCCCCCCCCCCCACACCCCCTCACCCTATGGTTATACCCGGCACCACGAGTTACCCTGGGTCAAGAATAACTCCCCCTTGGATCTAGAGACAAGTGAATATGAGCCACTATCTCCAATACAATGTTTCAGAGACTTTCACAATAGAACAATCTTCCACCATTACATGGACGACTTCATATTAGAAAACTGGAAGGATGCTTAGATGAATAAAGAAACTCGAAAGCTCGAACTTTGATTACCACTCAAGTGACTGAAACGTTAGATTGTGTTACTTCAGCCTCCTTGTGGCATGAAAGCCATTTCTTTTGTCACTAGAACCTGGACATATTATGAGAGTGCATCCAAATAGCTCAGCCCGCAACCAAGCAGATAAAACAAGTTATAATTAACAAGCTGAAAGAACTTGATAAAATACATGCAGAAATGCCAGGAACAGAGCAAAAAACCAATAAGTTTGCATGTCATAATTATAGGTAAAAGCACAGTTACTAAACTAAGTTCAAATTGATGACACGAATATAGTTATGCTTAAAATTAGCAAAACAAAAGGTTCATTAATGAAAAAAACGGAAGTTAGCACATCCTGTTCAAATTAAAGAACATCACACGCTCAGCACTTAATCTTATCAGAAAGGCCAGCAAGTATACAAATTTAGAAGTACTAAACTTGAATGCTACATTAAACATGAGCTACATTTTCACATCTAGAATTCTACAATAAGCAAATAACAAATATGCCCAATTAAATCATAAAAGAATTTCAGTATCTTAAGGGTAAAGAATTGAATACATCTTGCTCAAGAGCCAAGCGCCGCTCATGTAAAGCTTGCTTTCTCCTCTCGAGGCTTGCTTGCAAAATTGCATTCCCCTTAGCCTGATGTATAAGAAAGTCAATATCAGTATATTAACTCCTTCTGTTATATGACAACATTAATAAGATAATATTACCTCCTTTGCAATCCTGTTGCGCAGGTCATTTTTTGTTATCTCAAGCCTCTGTATAGCAAGCCTACATGCAAGTCATTGAATCATTTGGTGGAAGACATAGAAAACCCATGAAACCAACTCAAAATCGCAGAATGTATAATAAACCATTAAAGATAGAGACTAGCTCAAAATGTGAATTGGAGGGAGAACTCACAAGTGTAATTAATATATCAGAAACAAAACAAAGTTAACCTGCAGCTAGAGCACAATACTGATCCTACTGGATGGAGAAAAAGCTAAGGAACCACACTACTTTGCCTATTAACAACGAAGTTCAAACAAATGTGACTCCTGAAGCAAACTGCATAACCATTTATGGTAAAACAAATTCTCTTCTGATGAATTAATTGTATTAATATAAGAAACAGGCAACCCCAATTTGCATGAACTGTATACAAGAAAACTAGGAAACACTAAAAAAACAAGCTAGCTGAAGCCATTAATACTAAACTACAAAGGCAGAAAATAGAACAGTCCTGCCACAAGTAAAAACAATACAATTTCCCCACGAAACTCCAAAGAAGTCCAGACAGAAACACAGTTCCACTACCTTAGGACACATTCTATCTATGCTCCTTTCCATGTTGATAAAAAATATGAACACTAATCTTATCAAAGACTACGTACAAAGAATGGCCCAACCACACTACACTACAAGAACATTATAGCTATTAAATACCACAAGCTACAAGAAACATTCAGACTAACTAACAACAGCAACTTACTCTTCCTCGCCTGAAGAATCAATTGATTCCATGGAAGGGGTCTTTCTTGCCTGAAATATTAAAAAGAAGAAATGTGTAAATTTCCATTTTTAAAGAACAGAACATAACGAAGGGGAATGAAACAACTCATTCTTAATTCATCGCATGCACAAAAAACAATGATCAAATTCAAAAGAAAAGAAAGAAAAGTGAAAAAGCAAGCCACACAATCTCTTCAAGCAGACATGGCACAGGTCTAATGGCCCACCCAAACCAGAGTTGAATTGTGGGGAAAACCTTGAGGATTAACAAGATGGATGGGTCTCCAACTCTCATGACCCAAACTGATATCAGGTCGAGAAAGGACTTCCCTCATTTCAGCCCGGCCAAATATTATACTCCAAATTAGAACATACATATACACACATTAACATGCACATAAGTGCACACACAAATGTGTACACATTTTCAGCCTCATATCCTTACATTTGCATGAATTTAGGAGGTAAATTGATTATTGTAGTTACCATATATCATAATTATGCAAATTTTTAGCTTTTTTTAAGGAAATCTTTGTGAATCCTAAAAGGCACCGTCAACTGATGTGACAGTAAAACCCTCAGGCTGCCAGCGTGAAAACGTGGGTTCGAGTCTGAGTGCAACCACTTTGCACTCCGACTTGTCATTTTGTCAATCCCGCCTGTTACGATTACTAGTCTATTCACATTTAACTATGGATCCATCCCTTAGCATCCAATGATTCAAAGGAAGTGCAAACCATCCTGTAAGTACCAGGATACCTTATAAATGTATTAGAAAGAGATGATCTTGATTCTAATAATGGCAACACGCGATTTATCACATCTGAACCATGGAACTTCATCTGTACGTTTGTACCCGTATCAAGTTAAGATTATTGAATTCGCTTTTTCGTCAATGCTAATTTGCAATGAATCATCAAGCCTTTTTGTTATCAATTATTAAAACAATACTCAGTTTCTTCGGTAACTAAAGAGAAATTAGACTACAATGAAAAAGATTTACACAAAGTATACAGTCATCAGAATACAACTGCATACACAATTAACTATCTGATCTAGCCGTATCTTTACAAGATATACAAATTCTAGAGCTCTAAAGAAGCAAATTATGGTAGAAAACCTTTGAAGAGGTTGCTATCTTGCTAGAATCAATGAGTATTATTCGCTGACCAAGGATGTAATGCATTTTATTCTAGGGAGTCATGTGTTTTCCTCTTCATGGCTGCTATGGGAGCCCTCCCAACAGTGGGGAACCGCCTGTTGGGTTTGACCAATATCCCATCAATGTGTGTTACCTAATATTAGATGCACATGATATCAGCAAAGGACATAAAACAACTCACATTGCGTCTTCCCCAAAAGGTTGACCGCTTAACATTGAGGTTGGAGCCACTTAGTTTATTCATTGGCTTTTCCCCACACGAATCAGGTCCAGATACAGGTAGAGGAAATCTTTGATCCATTGATGACAGAATCTCCCCCATTGATCGGTGAGCTTCTCTGACAGATAATATGCTAGGACTATCCATCTCGGTTACCGAGTTCTCATTTTCTTTCTTCAATCTGCCTTGCTGCTCATTAAATTCAACATTTGAATCAGTAACTGATAAATGTGAATCTATATGTGGTTTCAGATTTTTTGCTGAAATGTGACTTTCCCTAGGTGATGCAGTGTCCGAATCATCACCCCCAAAAGCCTGTAAGTTAACAAAATGAACGTGTAAGTTAACGAAAATAACCAACACTAAACACCCATAAGAACCTGAAAATTTTAAAACTAAGTAATTTAAGACCTAAAGGGTAAAATAGTAAATTAATATAGACACTGAGTTTATACATATATATTCCAGCAATATTTAACTTGGAATTTAAATACAGAATACAACATAGGCATATTTTGAAAATACAATAAGTGACTAGGATTGGACTTGGTCCACAATATTGACTTAGATGACTAGGCATGAGCTGTAAAATAGTAAGCCAGATTAAAATAGTAAGACAAATCAAATTAGTAAGCTAAGGTAATTCCTTAAGACCCAAGACAACTAAATACACAATAAGTAACTTCTAAAAGCATGGCAAACTAAATAGTAACTTAGAAACCTGATTCCTAATAAGAATAGAAACCAAATCAACCAAATCAACCAAAATAACAGTTTCTAAATACACTACAACCCCAACCCTACAGCTTATAAAAGCAAGAGCAACTAGGGGATTTAACTCAAGGAACCAACCAGAATTCGTGGGAAATGCTAAAAGATGGGGGAGAACACCAGGAAACCCAGAAAAGGGAGAGGAATCAATCCTAGAAGAATCAAGCAGCAATATGTGAGTTTTCTTTCAAAGTCTTGTGTATTTACTTTTATGCTATTGTTATGCCATGGGGGAAATCCTTGTATGATTGTGCTAACCCTTTCCCATGCTCTTGTTAGTAAAACCCAGGAAGATTTCTAATTAAAGTTCTGTAAATTGTGTGGTTATGTAGAATAAGTCAGAAACCAGAAAACCTTGACTTGGAACCCAAGAAAGAAAAGATACATGTGTAGACCAAACCCCAAGACCTAATGCATGATTTCGAAGCTTCCTTAGATGGTAATAGACCTTTGGGAGAAATCCCAACTCAAATATGGAAGGATTGAGATTCGGTAGAGCCTACTCGGCAAACCGAATAGCTTGTCGAGCTGCACAGGTGCATCTGAGCTGCCGAGCCATATTCGGCATACCGAGAGGAGTCTGCCGAGCCCAATATTGGAGGTGATGTAAATCACCAAATAACCTAATTAGACCATCCCCGACCTACTTCCAAAATTTGAGAAACCTTGACACACTTTGAGGATTTTCAGTATCCCCTGACCCTGCCGAATAACCTGCTGAAATCCCACTGTGACCCTTTTTGAGATATTGAGTTTTGGACACCTATAAAACATCAAACCTAAAAGATTAGTTGTGTTCCCAAGCACTGGGAATACATCTATGAAAATTTGACCTTCCATACCTAAGATCTAGACATTTAGGACTTACCCGGAAGTATGAGATTTTGAGATAAATTGGGAATCAACCCCACAACCCTTCTCTTAGTTTTATATACCTATTATATGCATGCTTAGATGTTGTATTTGATGTATAAACTTGTTAATGTGATGTTGTGACCATATAAGTGATTTGGAGATACCCGGTGTCCTTGATAATAGAATTGCATAAGGTTATTAATAATGTTTAGTACATGTTTACACTAACTACATTATGCTTATCATGCTTAGGTAAGTATCCTTATTAAATATATGTGGTTATGTCATGATATGCCTATATAGCTTAGAATCATGGGAATGTATCTCATGTGCGTATGCCTATGAATCATTGTGTGTGTACTGTATTAATTAAAGGATCTGAAAGTATGAGTTGCATATTGATTACCTTGCTGAGATGGTTTTGTCTAACACCCTATGTGAAACCCATGGGTTTAGACCAATGAAAGACACTGTTTGACTTATTTGAGCATTGTTGTCTTATGTTTGGATTATACATTATTTCACCCAAGGTGAGAGAGAAACTGTTGTTGGTATGCCTCAAAAGACTTGTAATAAGATGATAGGTGAGGGAAAGTTCACCAAGGTGATGCCCAATAGCTGAATCATAAGTTCCCTCTATAGGTTATTCTAACAAGTATGATTCCCTAAGGAGATTTCACATTTGGGATGCCTTGGATATTTTACCTTGATCAAAAATAAGTGGGGGGATTGTGCCCTCTAGGTCGAAGCCCCTAGAAACTATGTTGCGCACATAGAATAATCCACCATCATGGCCTTGGATATTTTCCCTTGATCAAAAATAAGGAGGGGGGATTGTGCCCTCTAGGTCGAACCCCCTAGAAACTATGTTGCGCACATAGAATAATCCACTATCATTGCCTTGTATGGGGGGGATGGAATTCACATTGGTGAGACATCTTGGATAGTTGTGATTGGATCCAGTGGGAACATACTATATTTGAATACTAAACAGCACCATTGCATTATCATGTCTTTGTTGATATTATTATGGGTATCTTGTGTATGATGCACTTCATCTACTTATCATATAGAATAAGGCACTGAATTCTAGAATAAGGCACTGAATTCTTGAAGTTGACCATTGATACACAAACCAAAAGTGAGTTTGGAGAGAGAATGAAATATTGATTGATGGCTGTTCATATGCATCTTTATTCACATTTTTACAGATTCTACTATCATTAATTAGATTATTTTGTGTGTTTCTCATAACATTGGGATATGAGTATACCTTGCTTTGAAGATCTACTCATCCAGGCTTTCCAGCTTATGTTTGTTGAATTCATATTTTTCAAGAAGGGAATAGGAGACTAGTATGAAAGGGAGAGCTATGAAGAGAGGGGATAAAGGACCAGAAAATTAGATGATAGGTTTATGTAGTAGATTTAGATATTTTCTTTGAATTTCATGTAAAGGATAATCTGTACTTTTACTAAATTATTTATTAGAACTAGGGGTGCAACTCGGTTAGGTTTGGTCCGGGTTGACCTCAATTTAAAATCAAACCGAGGTGTAGCATATCAACCCAGAACCAAACCGAACCGAATGGAGAACCGAAAATCCTAACCCAAAAACCGAACCGAAATTAACTGAGAAAACCAAAATCCTAACCGAACCAAACCAAACCAGAATTCTACTTTCGGTTCGGTCTGGTTCGGGTTAGTTCGGTTTAAATCAAATAAATGATTTAGACTAATTTACAAGGGCGGTTAATATAAAAAAAATAAATTTTGTAGCTTAACAGCAACCTTAGTCAACAAATTATAGTAAAATAATTAACATCCATTAACAAGGGGAAAAAAAAGGAAGGAAATTTGGTTCGGCTCAACTTCTGCTTGTCCCAGTAGCATTGTTGAACAATGGGGTTTGTTTGTAGGAAACCTGTAGGCATAAAAAAAAATGATAGCAAATAAAAATCACGATGGGGTTTGTTTTTAGGCAAAAAAAAAATGAGACGAGGGATCTAAAAAAGCTAGAAATAGAAACCCTGAAAAGAATTAGATGTAGAACAGCTCTTCTCTTCTATCGTTTTTTGTGAAAAATGAGTCTTCTCTTCTATCTGTAGAACCCTAGCTCTTGCCTCTTGCTGCTCTTCTCGTTCAAAATTGCAAGTTGCAACTCTTCTCTTCTATCGTTTTTGTGAAAAACGAGTTCTCTTCTTCTCTCTGTAGAAACTAGAAAGTAGAAACCCTAGCTCTTTGCCTGTTGCTGCTCTTCACGTTCAGAACAGTTTTTGTCTCTATTAGAGAATAGAAATTAGAAAGTTAAACCCTAGCTCTATAATTGGTTTGGTTCGGTTCAACTTCTGATAAGAAAATAATTAGGGGTGGTTCGGTTCAGAATTTGAACCTAATGGTCCTAATCGGTATGGTTTGGTTCAGATAGAAAAATTAAAAATCTTACATATGTATATATAATTAATGTATATACACTGGGTTTCGGTTCGGCTCGGTTCAGTTTAACCGCACTATAAACCCAAAACCGAACCGTTTTAATTCAGTTTCGTAATTTCAGAACCAAAACCGAACCGAACCGAACCTTAAGAAACCCAACCCAAACCGACCCGAAATCGGTTTGGGTCGGTTCGGTTTCGGTTTTAACCGACCCGAGTTGCGCCCCTAATTAGAACTATTGAAATTCCTTCCGCTTATGCTTTAAATATTACTTTCTACTCCTATAGGGATATAGGGTAACAGTTACAACTTAAATTTGGGGACTCCTTTGAGATTTCTAGGTTTAGGAAGTGACACATAAATGGCTTAAAAACAAAAAATAAAATACAAAAGTTGAAAGAAATAAGCAAATAATAGATTGAACCTGTTGTTTCCCCTTGAAGCAAGAAACAAATATTAAAATTTAATAAATTTTTTCATGCATGGGTATAAGTACAATTAGAATTAAGATACTAAAAATGATGAATAAGTCATCGACTGTTATGGAAGTGTGCTAGTTTTGATCCATAAGCACAACCATTCAAGCTTATCTTGATAGTGATTGAATTATATGACTGGTAGAATTCTAGCTGAGATTTTGGTTCCTTGCATTAAATAAATTGGTCAAGTGCCCATACTAGATAATGAGAGCATTATTAGTTTTTGGTCTGATCCATAAGCACTCCATTCAAGCTTATCTTCATAGTGATTGAATTATATGAATGGTAGAATTCTAGCTGAGATTTTGGTTCCTTGCATTGAATAAATTGGTCAAGTGCCCATACTAGATAATGAGAGCAGTATTAGTTTTTGGTCTGATGCGTGGTGGAGAGACTACTCACTTTCGACTATGTTTGCACGCTTGTACAATCTTTCTGCTATAAGCGTTCTAGTGTTTCAGATGGCTTTTGCAAGCTAAATGTAGAAACGTCTCAAACCACCTCTTAAAAATTCCTGCATCAGATAATGAGTGAAACTAAGATAACAAAGAGTATAGTATAATCATATTCATAATACAGGGGTTGGGCGATTTTGACGATTTAGGACTTCTCTGGCGTTTTCTCTCGTGAATCCAAACCGTCCGCCGTCCGGCAATGGCCGCCGGCGTCACCTTGCCGGACGGCGCAACCCCGCTGGCAGACGCTTCCTTGCTGACAGGCGGGCTCATTGCAGCAGCCTCTTCGTCGGCTCTGCCTCCAAGTGTTCCTCTAGGCACGTTCGCAGATAGGGTTCGTGCCACCCCGGTTGCCCTTCCTTCGATGGATGGCAATCCCGTACCTCGACTAAAGATGAGCATGTGGCTATTTCTTTCGCTCCTCATGATCTATCGCGGGCGATTGATGCGCTTGGCTTCACGTTGATCATGAAATTTTCTCAAGGGAGACCGTCTATGGATATTATTCGATCTTCGATTGCCCAGACTTGGAGATTTCAAGATCAATTTGTTGTCGGCCTTTTGGATTACTGACATGTCATGCTCCATCTATCTTCTCACGGTGATTACATCCGTGCTTGGACGCGCAACTCCCCATTTATCAAAGGATTTATTTTTAGATTAATTAAATGATCCGTGCCATTTGATCCAAAGACGGAATTTGCTATTGCTCCGGTTTGGGTAAACCTCCCTGGACTTCCTCTGTATTTTTTTAATATGTCTTTCTTAAAAGCTATTGCTAATTTGCTGGGCAGATTTTTGAAAGTTGATCAGGCAACTCTAGGACTTACTCGGCCTAGTCTTGTGAAGGTTTGTATTGAGATGAATATCTCAAAAAAATTACCGAATAAATTGTGGATTAGCACAGGCCGAGATTCTGGGTTCTGGAAAGCTATTGAATATGATGAAATTCCACATTACTATAATCAATGTCAGGGTCACATCATGGAAAATTGTAAGAAGCTTCATCATGTTGCTCAGAATCATGTAGTTGGCTCTCAAGAGCCGCTCGCTTTGTACAGAAATGCATTACGCCGTCAATGTAGACCTGTTCGCCTAGATCAGGTGGTGGACAACACCAAGAACATTCAGCGTGTGGGCGTTGATTTTCCCCACGCTAGCTCTGCAGAGATTGCTAATGTTGTAACGGCCCTGGCCTCGGCACCTGATAGTGCTATTCTGGATCTTGGTATTCCTTTTGTGGTTGTCCATGTCGTGGGCAGCAGGAGTGACACCATAGCGGCGGATATCGTCACTTTGGATGATAACACCACAGCTGCTGCCGTTGTTAATGCTGTTACGGCTCAGTCTGTCGCACCTAGTGTGAAAATCGTCTCAAATCCCCCTGTTGTGGTAGACACGGGTTTGGGTTGCAGGACTGAGGTTCCTTTACTTAAGAGTGTTGATAAGGGCAAAGCTCCGATGATATATGCAGATGATTCCCTGCCTCCGGGCTCGCCTGCCCCATTAATTAATTAAATGGATGGTTCGCCCCTTCTGGTTCCCCCTACGGACTCCTCCGCAATCAAATCGCTCACTCTTAACTTATGGGAAGAATTAGTTGAAAATTCAAGTGATGAGGATACGGGTCAGGATGAATTTGCTAGAGCATCAGAATCTGAAATATGTCCTTCTCAAGGCCCAATGGTTGCCTTCAGTTCTAATAATGGCATAGAAGTGGTACATTATACTAGGAGGCGCAGGAAAAAGAATATTATTCTAGAGCATGGTGTTAGCACTCGTGCCTAGAAGAAAGCTACTTTATCTACTGTATCCCAATGATGAAGAATTTTCTGATTTAGAATGCGCGAGCTGTAGGCAATTCGGCTATTGTCGCTCAACTTAAGAAATTGATTAGAGATAATTCCATGGGTTTAGTTGCGATCTTGGAACCTATGATGAATTCTAGTTTTATGGA
>JAUPMG010000001.1:13973366-13989658 GCA_031762675.1 Pachysandra terminalis | reverse complement strand
CCTTCTTAATATCCCCTCCCTCCCATAAAAAATTCCTTTGTGCCTTTTCCAGAATCTTAACCACTCTAACCGGCGCTCTAAACAAGGATAAGTAACAGATGGGAAGACTAGCCAATACCGATCTAATCAAGGTTACTCTACCACCCAAGGACAAGTAGTTCCTCTTCCAAGTGGCCAATCTCTTATCAACTCTCTCAAAAACCGAAGACCAGAAAGACAAGGATTTGGCACTATCCCCTAGAGGTAAACCAAGATATCTAATAGGGAACTGAGTGACTCGATATCCCAGATACTCCGCAAATTGGATAATACGACTATGATCCATATGAAAATCAGAAAAGGTCGATTTATCCAAATTAACCTGAAGGCCAAAAACCATCTCAAAATGGCTTTAATCCAATAAGCCAGCTCCTCAACTGCCTCAAAAAAAAGAATAGTGTCGTTTGCATACTGCAAATGAGAGACAGGCACTCTGTTCCGACCAACCTAAAAACCACTAATGAGACCCAAATTTTCCGCCCGCACCATAAATCTACTAAAAACATCCCTCACTAAAGTAAACAGGAAAGGAGAAAGTGGGTCTCCTTGTCTAATACCTCTAGACGAAACAAAATGACCATCAACACTCCCATTAAACAAAAACGAGAAAGAAACATTCGATAAACATCCACTTCCTCCACTTCTGGCCAAAGCCCTTCCAATCTAACACAACGTGAAGATTTATCTTATAATACATGTTATAATTAAAGTAATGATATAAGGAAATATAATTTTTATAAAATAATAATAATTTGTATATTATCATTTTAGTAAGTTTTATATTTAAACATATGTAATTCAATAAAATATATTATATTATCTTATCTTCTGTTTAAATTTATCTATTAGCCTTTTTAATTGTATAAAGAAAATTATATTAGATTTCCATTATCTTTAATGTATAAATAGAATAAAAGGGCATTATTCATATAAATCTTAAAGTAAAATAAATTCATATATTAAAATATTAATAAATATATTAGCAAGCATATTAACATATGTATTTATAAATAATTTTAATATATAAATACAAATATATTAACACATGGCAACCTCACATGGCAACCTAGGGTATGGCAAGTTAGTTATATAAGTTTTAATAAAAATTATTATATTATTAATTATATAAAGAAAAAATTAGCATGTTGCCTTTTCAACCTAGGAATGAAAGTTCTTAAACTTATCTTTTATTTTAAATTTATCTTGCAAATATTACCCTAATATTCTCTTAAAAGTAAAGTATGAAATAACATTATTATAATATCGATTTATTAACCAGTTAGAATATTGATTTTAATAAGTTTAATATGTGATTTCTAGACTTAGATGCTTTAAATCCCATAGAGAATTTAAATTTTGATTTCTTAAAAAAAAAAAAAGAATCTAAATTTTGGTGATTAAATTCTTGACTTCTCTTATTAGTTGATAATTAAATTCTTGATTTCTTTTATTAGTTAGATTCTTCAATTTGTTAGTAATATTTTTATAACTAATTAGATTTAAGATTTCGATAATTATTTATATTCTTGATTTCTTTAGTTATTTAGATTTCAATATTATAATTATATGCAATGCATATATACATATATATATATATATATACATACATTTGCATAAATAGTAATATAATATCATAATATTCACAGACATAAATATGTGTACCTTATATATGTGCATATGTATATGTATACGTATATGTAGCACATAAGTTAATTAAAATTATATGTAAATGACTTATATATGTGCATTCGGTACACTGCGATGTACCGAATCACAATTTTTACAGTTTTAAGGGCTTCTTAAAGGCCCATTTGCTTATATATGTGCACTCAATACACGATACATATAGTGAGATACGATATGATATTTTAAAACATGCACCTGAAAGAAGATTTCCCCTTCAGTTCTCATGTGAGGGATGATTCCTACATCCACATGTCCTCCATTGCACATAACTTTATTTGGAGTTGACTACATAGACCCATTTCTACTGTAGAATTACCACTTTACATTTATATGTAAGGGGAAAATACTGATAATAGTCCTAATAAGATAATTCCTCTGTCCATGAAACCGCACGTCTATTAGCTTGGACATCAACTGACACATGCAGATTTCCGATGCAGACCAACTGAAATTGCAACCTGATCTCAACTGTGAAAGGAGATGACTCTCCAAGGTTAACAGAGGGAAACATTACTGCAAGGGTTCCAAGAGAAACGCAAACAAGAAGAACGTTCAAAGATGACAATTTTACTTGTGAAAAGAAGTAAGATTATTGTTAATGCTCATATGCCAATATTAAAAATAAAAAATAACGTAAAAATAAATTGAGAATACTTAAAAGGATCTTGATGAATAAATGGGTTGAATGAGTAATGTGAACATGCTCAATCAACCCTTTAAAAGCACTTCTCAACAATAATAAAATGTATAACCTATTTTACGAAGAGGACACATAATCTAACAAACCCTTAGGGACAAAACCGGGCAAATTGAGCGAGCGCCAAGGTTTTTTTCATGCAATATACAATAGAAATCCTGGAATCAACAAGAGTGCCATTGATCATTTTAATTTCAACAAAACCGGGCAAATTGAGAAAGCGCAAAGGTTTTTTTCATACAATATACAATAGAAATCCTGGAATCAACAAGAGTGCCATTGATCATTTTAATTTTAACATTACAACGATGAGAAGCGCTTTAATCACTGATAACAAGGTCAGTTCCCAAAAGGCCAAAAATAGTTGGAAGGACATATATCTGGATAATATACTCAAAGAAGCAAATCCGTATATATAAATGTTGAAAAGAAAAAAATTGCCCTACGCAAAAATTAAGTCTTATGCAAAAAATAAAAAATAAAAAATAAATAAAAAACAAAGATTTAAATAAATTACAGAAGCAATATAATTAGAAACAAAAGGAAAGAAGAAAATTAACCTCTGTAGTAATCGTCTATTTGGTTCTGGAAATGTTTCCAATATTGCTGAGCGCATAACACTAACTCGCGCTTCCTTCCGGTCAATTTCTTATCAAGTAAAACAACAGAGTATCAGATTTACCCACATACCTTAGACCAGTAATCGAATAAAGATAAAAAAAATTAAACAGTGAATCTAATATTTAACCTACGAACATAAGATAGGCTAACAGATCTCCAGGTCTAAATCAAAGTATAGCATTAACACACAATCTGAGGAAAAACTAGTGGGAACATGGGGATGGCAGAAAGTATATTGCATTGGGAATCATGTAATCAACAACAATTGTTATGCGACATTGATGAATCATGTGATTGGTGACAGGCCAACAACTGTAACATTGCTACCAGCTTAACTTACTATATGCCTCTAGCAAAGCAGTGCAGCAGGATGCCGGAACTGGAGATGATGGTAGCTCCCGCAGAACATGCTGCAGACCAAATCCATTGGATAAACATAAACTAAATGAAATCCAAGAAAATCACTGATCCTATCATCAAAAGTGCTATTGGGGATCAATAAAAGAATTACCTTGATGCAGTCACCAACAACATGAGCATCCTCATCTGAACCAAACTCAGATTTCCCTAATAAAAAGTGAAAAGAAAAACTCAGTTCACAAGACATTTTTGTATGAACAAATTGAATATAAAAACGCCACTACAAATGAACCATCTAAGCCAAGCATACATGATAAATGAAAATGTTTTCCTGAATTGTGAACAATTTCAAGAAAGAATCACTAGTTGCAGAATACAGAAACCTTGCTCATATTCTTGAATTCTACGGTCAACCTCTTCAACATCTGCAGACTGACGCAAGATGCCTTCAACCTTAACTCCTGTTGGAAAAACAAGAAGCAATTAGCTCAGATGTATAAAGACAAGATAGTGCCTTTATAACCTCTGCATTTTTTTTTAATGTTGCATTGTAAAACTCTACATTTTATTTCCTATATTTCATTGTTTTGCTTATTATCTCAAGCTCCCATCAGACACAAGCTATCAAGCAGAACTAGGAGTGAATCTTTCACCTCCCACAATCCATCCCTGCCTCCTCTCTCAGATTGTCAAGCCCAACCATCCAGGACAATGGTTGCATGCTTAATTGATCAGTAGGCCCAACACCTAGCGTTAACTAAGAACTTTTGTGAGTGTTTTCCTATCTTAAACTCCCTTTGAAGGCCAGCTAACAAGCGAAACAAGAGTTAAATCCTTCTATTCCTCCCTCCAGAAAGTCCAGAGCACCCCAATCTCCACAATCTGCCAACTCAATACCGAGGCAGCAAACAACAATCCCAATACCTGCTGGTTTCAAGTATAGGCCGAAACTGATACATGTTGGTTTTGTGTGGGGCCAACACGAATTCTTAGAAAGAGTATTGATCAATGCACCACAAAATACCCTCTGATTTTTTCATGGTTTAGACTGATATCCAATACTTACCTGTCAATATGTCCCTATTCATAGCGATTTCGGTAGGGTCCAAAACCCGATATGATATCGATACTTTAAAAAAAATGCAATACCTGCCCATGCCTTGTGCATTCAGGCAACCATGTTCCTATCTCAAGCGTCCTACAAAGCCAGCTATAAGAGGTGAACTCTCTTTACATCCCATGTGGCATTGTTTTAATTTGATTATCAAAAAATGTACAATATTTTGTTAAACTAACACATCCATTGTGTCACGACCCAGGATACATGGACATATTTTTCCAATTCGCGACTATCATGTGCAACCACATAGATTAATTAAAACCAATCATTTTTTTTTGATCGGTAAAAATGTTCAGGTATTAATAATATCTACAGCAAAAAGTCAAACTATATAATATACATCTCTGTAAAGAGAGAACCCCTTAAAACAAAATACAAAATTACTGTATTAATCCCAATCCAAACCCCACCTGATATCAAACTCTTCGAAAGGTGTAACTTTAAATTCAGATTGTATATAGACCCAAAAAATTCAGATTCCATGGCTGCATAATTATAGCAGAATACTCTATAGTGGCAGCAATTTAAACAAACTAAACAAAACTACAGATAGCTTAAGTCCATATACCAAATATAGCATTACTATACAAGAAATCTCCCTCCCTCCCTCCCTCCCTCCCATACTCTAAAATCTTAGCCTCTAATTGGTCCATCAACTGCTCATTAACTCCAACCAACTCCTCACTAAGCTCTGAAAAATGTTAGAAAACATTCAATGAGAACGGATCCTCTGTAACAAAAATTGTGCGTTAAATGATGTTATTTGAAATAATAGTTATCAACCACAATTCTAAATGCAGCGGAAATAAAAGGACCCACATGCAGTATGAAACATTTCAATCAAACATTCTAACTGAAATGTAAATAAAATAGCCAGAACATATATATATATAAATGTTTAGGTTGGCACGGACACCTTGATGTCTTTCAATGATAGCTGGCACCAGGGCCCAGCTTATCAGCACAAAGCTCTCAATAAAGTTCCACTTCCATACGAGATTAAATATATACATAAGTCGATATGATGTCACACTGGGCCAAGGAACATGACTATCAGCAGAGACTAAACAGAACCCGTATCGATCAGATAGGGTGGAAACGGTCACTTGCAAGGACTCCAGAATGTTGCTTGTCAGCCGGTATCAAGAAAATGTCATAAACTCATCATTCACAACACCAGATATATAGCATGGTATGTAGCCACACATCGGCTTACACCCACATACCAGCACAAAGCCTCGGGCACACTGGCCACACATAACATACATCTCATGTACATACAAGTGAAACACATAAAATCCAAGTAAATATACCTTCACATTTAAAACATGTATATGCACTGATTTATATCATTCTTTGAAACTTATAATATACATACATATATATAATATTAAGCAAATCATTCAAATAAATGCATTTCACACCTTTCAAAACCAACCAAAACAGATAACCAGAATTGTTAATGCAAACATTGTGTAATTTTGACTAAGACGAAAAACGTTGACTTTACATAAGGCTATTTTTAAAGACCAAATTTTACAACTTTTCCTACCACACTTTTGGTATTTAATCATGTTTGGTATAAATAGATACAGTAAAAATCAAGGGCCTTTAACATTGGTTAAATATCTCCTTACTCAAAAATTGAGGTTTCAGCCAAAATCCTGAAAATCGGGTTTTGTTCTTGAAATGGGAAGTTGAATTTCTATCTCTTCTGAATTTCGATCAAAACCCATTTTTATTGAATTCAAATATGCGGTATTTCCTTATTTACAGGTAATATCTTAAATAAATACAGATAAAAATACACTTGAACATTTATTTAAATGATATTACTGTAAATAAATAGGGCTGTAAACGAGCCGAGCCGAGCCGAGTTTTGCCCAGCTCGGCTCTCGGGCTCATAAAATCTGGACAAGGCTCAGGCTCTTTAAAAATTTCCGGGCTCAGACTCGCTATTTTTTCAAGGCTCAGGCTCGGCTCGGCTCGGCTTGTGTAAGGCTGAAAAAAAAAAAACAGCTAATTAAGTGCTTTGTATTTAATACATGAGACTGCCATTAATTGTTTTTAAAAACAACAAACCTTATTTAATGCTTTGTCTGCCACTATGTTTAATTTAAAAAAAAGATAAACTTAATTTAATGTTTTGTATTTAATCTATAAAACAACCACCACCATTAATTTTGTATTTAATGTTTAATAATATTTATATATATATATACATAAATTTATATATTATATATTAAACCGAACCGAGCTTTAATCGAGTCGAGCCCACCTAAGCTCAGCTCAGGCTCGTTAAAATAATGAGCTTTTTTTTGGGCTCGGGCTCGGCTCGCGAGCTTAAATATTGGGCTCAAGCTCGGCTCGTTCACAGCCCTATAAATAAGTACTGCTCTGTAAATAAGCATTGTTCTGAATACATACACTATTCTGCTCAGTTAACCTTCGGTTAGCAAAGACTCCCCCTTCGACTAGCCGAAGATACCAGACTTGCAAAACCCAACTCTCAGGAATAGCTGCTGAAGGGTCTTGGGTTAACCAAGAGGCTTCTTCAGTTAGCCAAATGACCTCTTCAGTTAGCCAAAGATGCCAGAAAACTCAGAAATTCATACGTTTTTCCAGAACTTTCATCTTTTCAAATCATTTTAACTTAAACATATTAACATCAAAACCTTCAAAACTCACTCTTACATTAATCAAACCCCATTTTAATTTATTACATAAAACATAAGTAAATAAATACTTCAAAATTCTACTTTGCCTATTTTTATAAAATCTGTAAGTCAAACCATGTAACAAACATAACTTTACTACTCATTTCTACCTAAACATGCTTGGAAATTTCCTTACATCCTTTTCAGCATAAACACGTGCGATAGCTTATTCACAATTCATACAAAATAAATAATTTTAAGCTAAAAACCTTAATTAGTAGTCATTACTTAGTACCTTAGGCACTGATTCAGCACACTACTATCCTTTTCTTTTTGATGAATAACCAACAGTATATATTAATAATGAGATATAAAAGACAGATAGCCACAAGAAGAAGAAAACCCGGCGCACAAGGTGGGCACCTGGACAAAACAGCATGCAAAATAGTCAAAAGAAAAGAAAGAAGCCCCTAGAGACCAGCAGGGGATAGCGACCCCTAGACATAACTTGGGCAATAATCAAACCAATCAACAATAAAATAGGACACATGAAGCACCCCTCATCCTCCATCCCCAATCATCTCTGCTGACAGAATGCCCATGAACATGTCGTCTCTGCCAACCCCATCCCTAGCTAAGTGATCAGCCACTATATGCCTAAATGAGACCTGAACCAAACTACCCTAGTATCAAGCCAATCTGACGAGATGAAAATACCGCCAAGGACAGTTCATTGGTCCAGACATCCAAGAGCTCACTACTACCCTTTTCTTCAGTTTAATCTCTACTCAGTTTTAAACCCACTCTCAGACCATCCAAACACTTCCATCAATTTTCCCTTTAAATTCTCCTCATTCTCTTCCTTACCTTGCCTTGATTTTTCCCTTAGCTCCTTATGTTTCTCCTTGCTAAACTAATCTTAAACGATTTTAGAATGTATGTACTTACTTCTAATTCAAATGACTGACATAAACTTAATCTAATTAGTTAAGACTAACTATACTTCGAGTATATTAATTAATTAATTAATTAACCCTTAACAGATTATTTTACTTAATCTTGGTTTACATATAATTAATTAGTCTTTAGACTAACCGCAGGATTAGTACTTACGTTAATCATAAAGTATTAGACTAATAAGCTTAGGTTAATTTTACTAATCAACAGACACTTGTCTCTCCCTCTCTAATGGCTTGGACACAATGCACTTATTGTGGCACGTGTCACTCAATGACATGGTTTGCTTTTGACAAGGTTCCAATGGCAAAGCTGTAATAATATATTTACATTAATATCCATACTTCATAAATTATTTCCAACTTTGCCATTACATATATGCCCCTATGATTCGGTGCATCTCACCTCAAGATTTTCATACATGTCTCCCAATCAAATTCCAACATAAATAAATCAAGTTATGCATATGTCCAACTAGCCCTAATGCATACTTAATCATTCAAAGTGCTATGTTATATCTTAAACATGCTATAATTAAAATATAATTAGTGCAATCTACCTGATCTCACCTAGCATATACTAAAAATACAATCACTAATTAATTAGATTATAAAATAGCCTACTCAACACTAACAAGCCCTAACTAGGATTAAGAACACTAAACTAGTTAGTTAAATTAGGTTAGGCCTCTAACTAACATATATAATAATAATAGTAGCTAATTAGCCATAATTAAACACAATAAAATATTAATTTGAATTAATAAAGATTCAAGATACAACAATTATAACTAATCTTGACTTATTATAATTAGCATCTACCATTCATACCTATCATTACTAATACCAGTACTTTATATAACTAATAAATAATTCGAGTGTCACGTGTAATTAATACCTTATGTGGTTTACCCTATTTAACTAATCCTTTAATTACTAATTGAGGGATGCTTACTACCAACCAGGTTTAGCATACTTATGCAAGGGAACATCAAGGATCTTCTTGTATAGTGATTTAATATTTCCTTTCTACATCATTCACTCATGTTTATCCTGTCACTAAACAAACGTAATTCGTTAGCTACACCTTTACATTCAGAAATTATATAGGTATTCACATAGGTGGACATCCATGTACATACTTATACACTTACAAGTTACAAGTATAAGCTATATCATTGTAATTATCTATTTATTACATAATTAACTATGCTTAGTGATAATTCAGGTTGAGGTCACTACACATTGAGCCTAGCTTAGCAATTAATCACTCTTAAATGTTCGAAAAATTTTTTTTTTGATCGGTAAGATTATTTTATTCAAAAATAAAGAAGCAAAAGTTACAACGTAAATAAATAATAAAATAAACACCGACACATTTAAGCACCGGGGGGCGCCCCGAAGCCCCAATCTCTGTCGAATTCCTCAAATAGCATATTCTTGAATTCTTTTTGTGAAGAGACCCAAAAAAAAGATAAGCGATAAGACCCTCTCCGCCAACTTCTGAGCCGAAATCTCCTTCCCATTGAATATCCTATTATTTCTTTTGCCCCAAATCAACCATAGAATAACAGCAGGGCTGGCATTCCAAATAATTGAACTCCTCCTCCTTCTCTCTTACTTCCTCTTCCACCCCCAACTCACAAGGGCCTCTTTAACATCCCTCTGCATGACCCACACCACCCTAAACCTTTGGATAAACACATCCCACACACTCCGGGCAAAGTTGCAATGCAGAAACAAATGTGGTGATGACCCCTCCTCCTTTTTACACAAGCAGCATCTAGAAGCCAAGTGCCAACCTCTACTTTTCAGATTGTCTAGAGTGAGAATTTTATCCTCTGTTGCTGTCCACAAAAAGAAGGCAACCTTAGAGGGGATACCAGCACACCAAAATAACCTCCAAGGTCCATCCCACTTCACATCAGCCAACAAGGACCTATACGTAGATGTCACCGAGAACAACTCATCCTCTGACCACTTTCACCTCCTTACACCTCCACCCCCTATTTTACAACTGTTTAACTCCCCCAACAGACCCACAATCTCCTCCTCCACCCACTCAAAAGGATTCCTCCTAAAATTTAAATCCCAACCCCATCTCGCTTCATTAAAACATAAATAATCCTTCACCCACGCATTGACATTAGATGCAATCATCGCCGCTCCCAAATATCTGGTTTTAAGATTAGCCTCCCCGCACCAAACATCAGTCCAAAACTTTATCATGTTCCCCTCTCCCACCTCATATCTAATCCCTTTATTAAACATTTCCGTATTACTGCTTATTGCTTTCCAAAAACTGGTCTTGTGAGAACCGCGACTAAATCTGGTTCTCCAACCCCCTTCCTTCACTACATATTTGCTTCCAATAACAATTCTCCACAGACTTCCCTCTTCCGTACAAAACCGCCATAACCATTTGGCTAAAAGCGCACTATTAAACCTAGTGAGGCTCCGCAAACCCAAGCCCCCTACCTTCTTGCCAAAGCAAACTTGGGACCAATTTATAAGAAGATATTTATGACCCTCCTCCATACCTCTCCATAAAAATTCCCGCTGAATTTTTTCTAATCTCTTCGCTACTGAAGTTGGAATCTTCATTAAGGACATGCAGTACGTCGGTAAGTTAAAGAGAGAGCTTTTTATCAAAACAATCCTTCCTCCTTTAGACAAATATCTCGCTTTCCACCCCTCCAACTTCTTCTCAACTGTCTCCACCACCTTAGACCATGCCCCTTTACTCTTATACGAAGATCCCAAAGGGAAACCCAAATATGATGAAGGAAGAGAACCCACATGATATCCCAACCAACCTGATAATTGCGAAATATCCTCCACCTCCCCAACTCCAATCAGCTCCGATTTGACTAAGTTAATGTGCAAACCCGACACCGCTTCGAAGCACAAAAAGATGCATCTCAAAGTCCTCAGGTCCGTATGACTAGCCCTGCAAAAAATCAATGTATCATCGGTAAACTGAAGATGTGATATGGTGGGGGCTGAATCTGAAACGTGAATCCCACTAATAAGTCTTATCTCCTCTGTTCGAACTGTCATTCTCCCAAGACAATCCACCACCAAGAGAAACAAGAAAGGGGAGAGAGGATCCCTCTGTCTAATTCCCCTGTAACCCTTAAAAAAACCAACCGAGGTCCCGTTCAGCAAAACTGAAAACGAAGGAGTAGAAATACAAAATCTAATCCAAGAAATCCATCTCGTTCCAAAACCCATTCTCTCTAACATGTAAAGAAGAAAATCCCAATTAACATGGTCGTATGCCTTCTCCATATCTACCTTACAAATCAATGCCTTCTCCTTTTTCTTCAAAACTGAATCTATACACTCGTTTGCAATCAGTACCCCATCTAAAATCTGCCCCCCTCCCACAAAAGCACTTTGAGTTTTACTAATCAGTCCCACCATCACCCTCTTAAGCCTGTTAGACAACACCTTAACTATGATCTTGTATAAGCTTCCTACTAGACTAATAGGACGAAAATCTTTAATGTCTGATGCCCCTTCCTTTTTGGGGATAAGAGCTATAAAAGTCGAATTCATGCACTTGACCATTCACCCTTTTGTAAAAAATTCTGTAAAAATTTCCAACACATCTCTCTTGATAATCTCCCAACAACCTTTATAGAATGCCATTGAGAAACCATCTGGACCGGGTAACTTATCCCCCTTCATTATCTTGATTGCCTCCCACACCTCCTCTTCAGAAAAAACCTTCTCCAATTCCTCCTTATCCCCCATAGATAATCTGTCCACCATCAAACCATCCAATTTAGGCCGACTAACAAACTCCTCCTTAAATAACTTAGAATAAAAACCTTCCACAACTCTCTTGATCCCCTCCTCCTCCCTCCATTCCACTCCATCTACCACCAGTTTGTTAATAGTATTGACTCTGTTCCTTGCACTAGCCCTTTTATGAAAACATTTCGTATTGTTGTCCCCTTCTCTCAACCAAAGAGCCCTAGATTTCTGCCGCCAACTAATTTCCTCCATCTTCGCCACTCTCCCATACTCCTTCAAGTTCTCTCTCTCCAATCTCTCCGCAACCCCAAACAGGCCCCTCTCCTCTAAGCCATCCAAGTGACTGATACGATCAAGCAACTGCCCCAACCCGTTTTCCACCAAGCCCAGCTTCTCCTTGTTCCACTTCGTTAACTCCTCCTTCAACAACTTGAGCTTTCTACAGAAAACAAAACTCGGCGTTCCTATAATCCGGAAACTATCCCACCACTTCCTCACCAACTCCAAAAAATCAACTTCCTCCAACCACATGTTTTCAAATCTGAAAGGACTCTTCCTAGTCACCCTGTCTTCATTGACCAGCATGATAGGCATAATTTGATGTCGGTCTTGCCAAAGAAACCGCTTGAACATCCGCAAATGCCTCTTCCCATTCGGTAGAAAACAGAAATCTATCAAACTTCGAACATACCAGGTTAACTTGATGATTGGTCCAAGTAAACTCCGCTCCAGACAAAGGAATATCTATCAGAAAATTCCTATCAATGAACTCTGAAAAACTCCTCATATAATTATGTTGAAATCCCCTCCTATACACCACGGAATGTCCCATCCCCTTCTGTGACTCTCCAACTCCTCCCACATGTCATAAACAAGGGAATGATGGTTAGAACCATACACCGGAGAAAATAACTTCAAATTTTTCCCCAACTCCCTCGCCCCTTTTCTCTTTCAAGATCACTGAAACCACAAATGAACCAATCCTTGTATGAACCAGCTCAAAAAATTCTAATCTCCATACTAACAAAATCCTCAGATCATGGGTCGCAGTTCACTTCACAGTTCTGAAAGAGTTTACACATGGCCTTGGGGACGCAACTCAACTTCAGCACTGCCTTCCATCCTCAAACAAACGGTCAGACGGAAAGGGTGAACCAAGTATTGGAGGATCTCCTGAGATCGTGTATCCGGGATTTCAAGGGTAGCTAGGAAGACCATCTCGCACTAGTCGAATTCTCCTACAACAACAGTTATCAGACGAGCATAGGGATGGCACCATTTGAAGCGCTCTACTGAAGACCCTGCCGATCGCCTTTGTGTTGGAATGAAAACAATGCTCATGTTCCATTGGACCCGAGATCGTGGCCGAGATGACTGAGAAGATCAAACTAATCAGAGGCAGACTACTTACAGTTCAACATCAGCAGAAGAAGTATGCGGACGTGAGAAGATGGAAGTTGGAGTTCATGGTGGGAACTGGGTATTCCTTAAGGTCTCACCGACCAAAGGAGTAGTCAGATTTAGCAAGCTCCCCAAAACTACCGACAAACTCCTTGCCTCCCTTATCTTCCATCTCACTACACGACCACCCTCCTCCCGCCTCCAACGAAGACCCCACCACCTCCACCAACGTTGTTGTAGAAAGGACCTCCGCCACCGCATACCCCCAGTCCGACCTCCTCTCCCATTCCACCTCGAAACCTGCAGAAGAAAAGCTTTTCTCCATCCATCTTCTTCTCACCTCCGTCTCCTCGTTCAAAAAAACCCAATTGCTATCCTTCTTAGCAGCAACAGGGTCCGATCCAACCTTTGTCTTCTTATCAGCGGGCCTCCCTCTAACGCCAACGTTATCATTTGGGCTATCCAAATCGCTCCCCTCCCTAAAGCCCCGGTCCTTATAAATCCTATTTTTCTTTTGATGGGCCAAATCGAGAGGCCCAAAAAAAGCCCTTCCATCCACCATATTTTTATTGGGGCCCCTTTCTACCTTCCAAGGTACCATTCTCTTTGCCTGAAACCCCTGGCCCACCCCACCTTGAACCACTACAACCCATCCAGCTGTCCTCCACCAACCTCTTTCACGCAACCCCAAATTGCTTGACTTCAAATTTGAATTTGCCCCCTTCTTTGCTCCTTCAACAACTCCAGCTTGTTTACCCTTCCCAATGCTCCCCTCCACGTCACCCCCAGTCTCCACTGGATCTCCCTCCACGTTACACTCCCTTTCATCACAGCCCTCCACCTCATCATCCCTTTCCTTCCAAAAACCACTATTCTCCAACGAATCTGGGCAATCAAAACCAGAAACCGCCCCCACCCTGCCACTTCGAACTGGTTTCTCCTCCCACCACACCGCACACCGGAAAATCTCATGACCTAGTCTCAAGGACACCGTTCTCCTTCTCTTCTCCATGGAGGTTTCCTGACCTGCAACCGAATCCACTGAAGCATCGTTCTACTCTCAGTCGCCACTTCCGGACGAAAAAACCGCCGCAAAGGTCACCTAGCGTTCTGAAAACACAATCTGACCAAAGATGAAGAGGAACCCCTACCACCCAGACCCAAATTTGATCATCCCTCACTCCATCCACCTCGCAACCCGACTTGGTATTCCACCAGTCCAATACAGAAAGAAAGAAAAAAAGGCCCAACGAACCTCTTACCCCTTTCCAAAATCGCTCCCGCCTCCGCCTTCGATCGAAACGTAAAAAGAAAAAGTTTAGCTGACAACAAATCCACTCCAATGGCCTCTCCTCCTGACCAAACCTCCTTCACCCAACCTCTCACCTTTTCGATCGGACGCGTCTCTCCTTCAAACTTACCCACCAGACACCTACCTAGAAGCTCAAGATTATCAGAAATATCTATGCTGTCGCATACCACTATCAACTCTGAGCTTCAAACAGAGTGAATAGGCGGATTCTTAGCCGATACTCCGGAGGCCCCCTCTATAACGTTCTCCTCCTCGAAGCCACACACTGCACTAACCTCTTCAGTAGCAGCTCCGTCCTCCTCCTTCGGAAAAACAGCCTCTGCAACGGTCTTTGAGATACCTACGAAAATCTTCCGATTATCGCCTCCTGTTCCTAGACTGCCGATTCCCACTCTCCACACCAAACAATGCAATAATTCAAGCCAGCCTTTCTCGTTAACGCCCTCCAAGAAGCAAATATAGCAAGAGCTGCCTTTACTTCTGATCTCTATGAACGAATTGCTTCTTCGTGGCCCCAACATTCTGTTCCATATCTCATAGTGTCCTAATAGTTGTCTTATAAAACTTGTCTATGAGATTGAGAGAAATACGTTGATCATTAATACTCTAGAAGCATCTCTCCACTCAATCCAACTAGCTCTAATTTTATGTGCAATATCCCTTTTTGATAGCCCCCACCATGAATAATTGGTCCAAAGATTTCACCAGGTTCTCAATTCTTACAATTGCTTCACATTGTTACATTTCGTCCTAAATTTACATTCAAATAGTCTTGACTTGGACCTTTTGATTCCAAGATATCCCTCTATAATTCTAGTTTTGCACTTTCTCTTTAATTTGATCCACCAAAACTACATCATCTACAAAGAACATACACCACCTCTCTTGAATCCATCTATCAATCTATCCATGATCAAAGCAAAAAGAGGACTCATAACTGACCCCTGATGTAAACGTATTGAAACTGAAAACTCATTTGCCTTACTATCAATTGTTCTCACCTTAGTTTCCACTCCCCCAAATATATCTTTAAAACACCAATATATCTGATTGGCACTACTTTCCTACTCAAAACCCACCGTACTAAATCCCTAGGTATCCTATCAAATGCTTTCATTGGATTAATAAAATCCATATGAAGGTCGTTCCTTTCCCGACACATATTTTAAAGCTTGACTTATGCTAAGCTCATATGAGACAATGCGATACCTAAACACCTAGATTGGTATAGGTTAGTCTGTCTGGCCCAAGTCAGTCAAATGGGGACCACTAGAAAATCTTGGTCCTTCCAGAAGAAGCAGCTTGGCAGCAACTCATTGGAAACCAAAAATAGGAGCGACAAGGTGTCAACGCAATACAGACCAAAGGTGGTTCATCTTCATTGGGCTGGCCCAATGGGTGGGTAACATCCATTAGACCAATATGCTCAGACGCATAGGCCATTGCCCTGTTAGTACCATCGAGACTTTATAGGATTCACAAGTCACCTGTCATGGATAAAAGAAGACAAGTGAGAAGCACTTGTACGGATTAAACATATAAAATTTATAAAAAAAAATCAGTAAACTTTACTTTTTGGATTTCTCTATAATAATATTATCAATGAGTGTGTGGAGTCGGTCCTAAGATGGAAGGGATTTCCAGACAAGTGGTGTCGATGGATTAGAGGTTGTATTAGAAA
>JAUPMG010000001.1:13954357-13965624 GCA_031762675.1 Pachysandra terminalis | reverse complement strand
CAATTTTTGTTATTGCTCCAATACCCTTCAACGCTTATACTCTTGCCATCAATGATGCACGACCGCCGAGCAACTCCGTTCACTCCTATCACCGCTCGCCGTTCTCCATCACTCCTATCGCCTCTCGCCATTCTCCGTACACTCCTATGTTTTGCTCCATCGCCGAGCAACTCCGTTCACATTTGTAGCTCTTATTCACATCATTATTTCAGGTGAAGCTTCTCTATAGCTATCCAAACCCACAGTTTCTCTGTTAATTCACATGATTGCACTTTCTCTCATGCACTAAAGAAGTCAAATCCTCTGTGTTTATGAGTGTTGGATGATCTGACATAATAAAGTAGAAGTATTCATATATGCAATGTAGAGATACAAATATCATGTGATATTGGTTTTATCTTGAGATTCATTTTTAAATTCATGATATAGAATATAGAATGTGTATTACATGTTTTTATTGGTTTTTCAATGAGAAATATGTGGAGAGTTGTGGTGCTACCACAGAAGATGATTTGCATTGTTTGGTGATGGAGCAAATGGGAAAAACCCTAATTATTCTGGGAACTCGCGAGCTGTCAACAGATCAATCGGTCTGCCGACAGACCTACCAACATTTCGGGGTTTCATGTTAACTCTTGGACAAGCTGTCGACGCCATCGATCCACCGACGAGTCTACCAACAACCGTTGGCAGAATGTTAGTAGACCGACGGATGGTATATTTCCAGCACAGTGTTGATGTAACACAGTACTAGCATCCAGCACAGCACTCTGCTAGTTTTCAAGACAGTATCCTATTTACCAGAATATCATTTAAGTAAATGTCCACGTATTTTTCTCTCTCCATTTACTTAAGATACTACATATAAATTAAGAGAAAACTCCCATTTGAATTCAATAAAAATTGTTTTAGAACCAAATTCTAAATGAGTAAAAAGTCAACTTTCTATTTCAAGAACAAAACCCGATTTTCAGGAATTTGGTCAAACCCACGATTGTTGAGTAAAGGTATATTTAGCCAACATTTGAGGCCCATGACTTTTAGTCTATCTATTTACACTAGAACAAGATTAAATAAAAAAATCCAGTTGAAAAAGTTACCACATCTGTAGACACCTCAATTTGCATAAGCGACTTTCTCTTGATCTTTGCAGCTCCTGGAGGCTTGATCTTGGTTTTTCCTATCTCCCAATCATCTCTAAACCATCCCCAATCATATTGCCAATTTTCTCTGAAAATTCCAAAAATCACGTGAAATGACCAAAATACCTCGGTAAACTCCATCTCAGCCCTAAATCCATTTTTAACCTCAAATTTGTATTCCTTAACCAAAATGCTCTCAAATGAGTATAATCTTGGGCAAATTCGAAGTTCGTCGAAAAAATGACAGTTCTACCCCCAATCCGGTCAGTGGGACCAGACAGTAAATCCGAGGGTCAATGCATTTTTCCAACATCAAATTTGAACTCCTTGCTGAAACACCTTCGAAACGACTGTGATTTTGTGAAATTCAGAGTTCGGGGGTTGCAGGGCCATTTTTTATAGGACGGGAAAATATAATTGGATGAAAAAAACAATAAAAGGGATTTTGGGGGTGAAAGTGATATAAAAAAATATTTGTAGGCAATTTGATAAAAAAAATAATAATAGCAATTTTAGAAGCCGAATTTGGATTCCATCTTTAAAAAAAAAGGAAACATAAAAAAAAAAAAATAGAAGGTAGGGTTTCTAAATTCAAACAAAAAAAAAAAAAAGAGGAAAAGAGAAAAATAGAAAAAGGAAGCTTCTAAATTCAATTTTTAAATTCAAAAGAAAGTTGCTAAATTCAAAACAAAACGAAAAAAAAAAAAAGAAGAAGAAGAAGAAAAAGCAAGCTTCTAAATTCAAAAGAAAGTGGCTAAATTGAAAACAAAAGAAAAGAGAGAAAGAAATTTTTTTTATATAAAGGAGGGAGAGGTCGGCTCTCCCTCTCACGAATGGTTTCTCAATATCTTCATCTCCTCGTCTCTCCCGGTCTTGCTCGGTCTCTCTCGCGTTTTTACCATCGGAAACCCTTCCCTTGCTCAGTTTTTCAGTCTTCTCCAACGAAATCGTCTTCTCCAGTGAGGTAGCACTCGTCCTCACAGTGAACACACTATTTCCGACCATCATCGTGTGTCATTTCCGTTGGATCTTCCCGCTCTCATTCCTCCGTCTGCTAAGCTTGGGGTCTAAGGAGAACAACAAAGATCAATAGAGAAATCTTTACACTTTAGAAGCCTACAAAGAACCTATATTTCAAAGTCTACAAAAAATCATATATGTACAGGTAAGTAGTTTAAATATTCTTCATTAATTATTTATTTATATAATTCGTTTGCCTTCTTCATTTACATGTTTGTTAGTGACTTAGTGGGGTCTTTATGGATCTTTATTGGATGTTCCTTTTAACATTATTATATATGTTGATGAAATCTTTTTATCTATTTGATTGTTGATTTCATTGTAAACTTTTATTAGTCGGTTTCTTGTGGAATTGGGTTAACCATATAATTTGTCTTCTCTTAATTGAAGATTAAAGTTTCTTTTAGGTTAGGTTAGATCTTAAGGTATGCAATTCTCTTATTACTTATTTTACTTTGATATGTATATTTTTAGGTTATATATATTAGATATAATGAATTTTTTATATTATAGGATTGTTGTAAATTACCTTACCTTATTTTGATTATTTATTATTTATCCTGTTTTTATATTTTTTCTAGAATTAGCCAAATATTCGTGAACCGGGTAACCAGTTAAACCGGGAGAGAACGGGTGTCTAACACCTTCCCGTTCCCTCAAATAAACCTCCTTACCTGAAATCTAGTTAGACCATCATAAATTTCACATTTGGTGTAATTTTGGGATTAATTGATAAATCACGGGTGATCATTCACATCCGAACTCGATGAATGGTGACGACTCCATGTTTACCCAATCGACCTAGGGTCCACCCGACCGTGGGGTGATCACAGCATCCTAGTCTTTAAAAATGATTTATTGAAAAGTCAACGTTTTCAGACTTGGTCAAATTTTCACATTGTTTCTAGTATGGATTTTGTTCTTTACATGATATATACAGATGATGTATAGTACTTGATCTCGAATACGTTAACATGATATGTGTGACTATTGATGATTATTGAATCTATAATAATTAAGAATGGAGAGTAGGTGAGATTGATTTCTAAATTATGTGAGTATGATGTGGGACGTATATGTATGATTAAGCATATGGTTAATTGTGGTACCTGGAGAATTATTATGTTGTTAAACCCTTATGATGATGGGTGAAATTGAATTACATTGATGCATGTATGCATGATCTATCATGTGAATGATGCATTGTTTAATGTGAATGAGAGAGTTTTGATGAGAACACCTAAGATGAGAGGAAAACAAAAGGTGATAATGATCACCATTGAGATTATGTGATGTGAGGGTGAGGGTTTCGGATTTGGATTATGAAATGTAAGAGATTAAAGTTTTCTATTGTTTAGACATTCACTTAATAGAATTGAATTAATTTGAATGAAGATTGTTAGATATCTCTATATTGTTCAGTCAAAACTCCTTGTGCGTTGGAGGTTGCACCTTGGGATTCGTGTTGCACACTAATATTCGTGCCACGAATTTTTGGGGTGTGACACTTCACTAGATGTTCCAGCCCTTGAAGGGGTGAGAGTTACATCCAAGATTCCTTGTGCACCTTGAGAAGTGTGACCTGGATCTGGGGTGTGACATTAAGACTGTTACAAACTGGTTTCATAGCACTAAATAGTATTATGGACTTAAGACATCATCAACATAATGGGGCTGGCATTATATAACCAGTCAATTAGGGGAGTGTTTCATCACCCACCAATGTAGGACTAAAGCACATTATAAATCGAACTTCAATCCCACATCGGTGAGGGGAAAAAAATACTCCTCCAACCAACTGTCTTCATAATGCCAGCCTGTCCCCTTACTGATTCGGCTGGGTGGTTTAATACTCAGCTGCTCGGTCAACTAATTAAAATAATCTTTTAGGATTCAAACTCTATTCTATATCCGAATCATATCCAAAATAAAATTCAAGTCCACTCCTAAAGAACCCGTTCCAACATTACCTCATATGGATATTCTGTTAAAAATTCCAATCAAATTCGAAATCATGCCAAATCCACACTGTTTTCAACCTTTTGACAGCCCTAGTCAGCATACAACTATCCAAAAGAATGTTAACAAGGAAATGCCAACATGGCTTTGTGTTTTCCCAATTAAGTTTAAAGATGACAAAGTTCAATAGCATAAAACCTCAAACACAGTCGGGATCACAACTTACCAAATTTCTCAAGAAACCGAAGAGCCTTCTCAAGAAAAGATGGGCCTCCATCAATATCTTCAAGCGCAAGAAGAATTGGCCGTCCTGTAACTAATGACTTGACAGGGCGTTTATCTCTCCCTGGATAAAATATACAAAACATTTAGCAAATTACAGCAAAAGAATAGTACTTTATCACTTTAATAGAAAAGCAGAAGTAAAAGAAGTAAAGCTCGGTATAATAAGCTTAAAGTAAATTGAAAAGCAAACTACAAAGATACAACTCATAAAAACAAAAGCCTATCCAATAACGAGCAAAGATGCAATGCTAGAGAAGTACAGACATTGTTGGAATGACCCATCAATTGTATCCGTTGTATCATTCCGGAAAATCCCATTATGACCAATCACAAGGGCAGCACTTGGCGCTTGAGCAAGAGCGTGTTCCAGTGCAGTCTTCCATTCGTATAAATCTTCAGATGATTCAGCCTGGAATTCATAAGAGCCTAAACATAAGCTCATCCAGTATGAAAAAAACAACCAAGAAAAATAACTGCCTACATAAGTAAGAGAGAGAAATGAAACAGAAACCAAGTAGCCAATTAAGCACCTTAAGGGTGAAAGCCCGCCCATCACGCCCATCAGGAAAAAGTACGGTCAACAGCTTTTTGTCCTCCCTGACGACAACACTGCAGAATAACCAATAGAAACTATAAGAAATGAGCAAGATAATACCGCAACAACATACATATATTATACATACCTCCCCGAATTGTTCAAATCAATACCACCCAAAGTCAGATTTACTTCACCGCCTCTTTGGGGAAGTGCACTCTATAAAACAAGCATACTAATCAGTATCTGTTCCATATATTCATGTTCACAAGAAGACCAACATAAAATTTAACTTATAAAGCTAAAAGCTGAACTCACTAAAGGAAAAACACGGTTGACTCAATTCTTAGATTCGACAAGAATAAAAGCACAAGCCACAAAAATATGCTGACATTTCACTAAAAATAATCGCAACAAAAACTCCAACAACATTTGTAATACCATCAAAACATTGCAAACTTACCAGAATCCATGACTATGGGGAACGCTAATTCATGACTCTTTTCATTACATGATCAGGCAAGATAACGTAATTTTAGGGTGACTCATCATCAAGGATACATAATGCAACTGGGATCATAAGCACAGATGGAAATGGTGTCAAAGGAAATCTTACTCTTTGTAAGGAAAAGAAAAAGAAAAGATAAGAGTCAATTTAGATGAAAATCCCAATTTATGTTTCTCTAGCCGTTGGTTTCCCGTCTACATAAACAAGGCATACATACAATCTTTACATTTCTTGATTTACCTTTATTTGTCCTTATAGTAAATTTATTTTTATATGCAATACTCATCCAGTGTTATGAACTATCTCTGCAGATGTTTCAGCATATCAGGTTTCTCATCAATGATGGTTGTTATTCCCTTTGTGCATTACAATGAGATGAGTCCTAGACTGCATGGCATTAAACAAAACATCAAAGACTCGTATGCATAGATTACTGCTATATGCATATGCCCCTGCACAGATAAAACCTTACAAGCATTTGAGTTCCCATGTAAACTTCCATACATTAGAAAGATTAAACCTCATGCAGGCATTTAAATATGCCTGTAGCTACCATAAATACAACCCACTTGGGACAGAATTCGAGACTTCAGATCTTTGGGTTTTTGTTTAAGTTATTTTCAAGCTGAAGATTGAAGGATTTTTTGCTGTTGTGCACAATTAGAAGATTTGCTATACTTGCTGCTTTCCCAGTTGTTTAATGAATATCAAAACAAATAACTGTGCTAAAACTCCAGTTAAGCTGGAGTGATTTTGGAGTGGTATCATATCATGCATGCATCAGTTTTACGGTGCAGATTCTTGACAAACTTTTACATTCTCAAAGACCAAATCACAGATGGGAGCAAGAGTGGGTGAGGGAGTGAGCTCGGGAGCATCAAATTTTAATATATGCTTGGAATGAAAGCACTCCACAGCATGCACCACTGTGTATTAATATTGATGTAATAATTACTTTATAAATGTAACAACTACTACTGGCATGAACGTAAATTCACTTTATTTTTGTAAATCATGCTTGATCAATACGTAATTTTTTTGTATTTTTATTTTTATTTGTATAGATTATATTGAATTGTCTAATTAATATTTATCTTTATCATCTTTTTCTCTCTTTTGTTGCTTCTAAGTTTAATTTTAAAATGTTTCGCCCAGTATGATCTTTTGTTTAATATCAAAGGCTTCTCATTTTGTTTCCCATTGGAAAACATGACATTGGTCCCAAAAGTGTTTATCATTAGTTCTTGAGAGTGTGTTTGGTTAGTGGGAAAGCTTGGGAAAGGAAAGTATTTAGTTACTTTCCCATGTATTTTGGGTGTTTGGATGATAGGAAAACGTGGGACCCACTGGAAAATACTTTTCCAAACTGTCTTAAATTCCAATCAAACACCCTATTTCTTTTCCTCTCAAATCGACAGGGAAACATCAAAAAGGAAAGTCAACTTTTGTTTAGCTTTTATTAAATTGATTAATTAATATTACCGATCAAAAATTAATTAATTAATTAATATTATAATTTATTATCAAAAAATTACTAATGAATTATTTAAATATAATTTAAGTTTTTATAAATCGGGTTCGGTTCTATCGGATAACCATCGGGTCTACCCGCAGAGACCCGAATATTAACGGATCCATCTTCTATAGAACCAAAACCGCACCGATTATGATCCGGGTTTATAAATACGGAACCAAATCTTCTAAACGGGTTCAGTTCTATCGGGTTTGTCTACTATCGGGTACCTCCCGTTTTAATTTATTTTTTTAACTATAAATCGTTGGAATTTTTTTTTTAACTACGAGTCATTGGAAAATAAATATTATATATATTTAATATATACATACATACATATATATATATATATATATATATATATATATATATATATAAAAGACAGGATAAAGTTTTTAAAGTTTGATAAATTTCCTTTCCTATACAATTTTCTTGTCATCCAAACACTATAATCTATATTTTCAGTCAAATTATTGCTTTCTTTTCCAGACAACCAAACAGCACCAAGAAAAGTAGCTTTCATTTCCTTTACTTTACTTACTTTCCAATGAATTCCTTTCCCGCACTAATTTCCGACCAACCAAACACACCCTGAAAGTTTGCTTAAAACCATTTCTTATTACTCTGAGACATTAAACCTGCTTTTCTCACTTACCCTTTAAAAAATTGCTATGTTCCCTATCATATAAGTATACATTTAAGCTCCACCATTTTGGGGGTGTGATTTCCAAAATCCAAACTTTGGGAGGCTAATTTAAGTGGAATATGCTCCTGAACGGCAGAACAACACCTCTAACAGTAGCAGTATCTTCATGTCGCTGTTTTAGGCAATGGGCAATAAGGTGAAACGTATGCAAACTTAGTTTTGAGTTTGCATTGTGACTCTACAACAATTTTAGTATGTAAATATTCTTCTGCAATCAGCCTTCCAACTAATTGTTGCCATTACTTACTAGCATATCCCCAGTTATATTACTGCAAGAAAATAGCTTTACTTTAGGATCTTATAATCGATAGAACATCAAAGTAACCGAAATAAAACTAACATATGGTTGATACTGACAGGATCATTCTTGAAGAAAACCAGAGATGTGCGTGTGAGGATAAACCAACGTTTCTTCCAAGACTTCCAACCTATCCCTGCAAAGGTTCAACGTGAAAATTCATGAGGACATCCAAACAACAAGATATTTACAATTGAGTAAATTTATTATCAAGCACCGAGTGCACCATGCAAACAGGTACATAGGAAATTTTTTTCATTATTCACTAACGAGTATTGACTCATCAGGTAAAGGCATGGGATAAAATTCAAATTTGGACATGAATTCAGACAGTCCAACAAATGAAAAAAATTGTAAAGTACTTGAAAATACAAGGAAATGCAGGAAAACCTTTAAACAAATAGAAGACATTAACAAAATTCATTTAAACTCAAAGATAACCTACCATGCTAAATGAAGTACATAAAGTGCCTTTACATCCCCCACACATGGAAGAAAAGAATACGTTATGTCATAAAAATGTAAACAAATGAGATTAATAGAAATCACTAATTCACAAGCACAGCATATGTCCAAAGAATTAGTATAGTTCCACCATTTAGACATGCCAAAACAATCATATAACAAACTCATACTATAAGGCGTACACAATGCATCACTACCCCATCAATTAAAGTGCAAGTTAAAAACCATTGGCTTGATATATATCAAGCTTTCCATGATGCATGCGCGAGATTTGATCACTACTCTCAAACAACTCACCAGATTTCCGTTTAACTTGTTGAAACCATCTTAACCTGGAGGTTCCATTCTCTCCCAACGAAGCTGTTTACTTGTCTTGGAGAACTCTGCCTTTTCTAAGCCCTTGTCTTTAGGTGTGGAGGCATGATGACTTTTGTAAAACCTTGGACTAGAACAGATTCTGTCAATTCATTTCCATGTCTAGACTCTTGGTGATAGTATGCAGAGAAGTAGGTTAAGGGGACTTTGGCAAACTCTTCAAAGAATAAGGATGCTTTGGATTTTTCATTGATGTTAACGGAAAGCACTGAAGAAGCAGATCCCGTGAAAGCGCTTACGCCCACAAACCAGTTTCTAGTTCTGAAGTTGGATATTGAAACAAAGGGATGCAACAGTGGAAAGCTAATAGAGAAGACACAAAATAAAAATTGATCAGAGAAAAAAAAATCTCAGATTGAGTTCTTGAAAACATCCTTGATATCTGCAAATTAAAGGGTGGTACTACAAGGAAGATAGATGAGGGATTGTTGAAAATGTTCCAGACAACTGAACACGGTGGAAATTTGAAAACAAGGAAAGGTTATGTACAGGTAATGGAAAGGAGAAATTTTTTTCCAGAGAGCTAAACAATATCTTTTCCAGCATACATTATGAGTACGAAAAAGGGAAAGGCACCACCACCAGCAGGACATTAGCAAGAAGAAAAGTATGAAGATTCACATTATCTCATTGAATATGAGGGGCCTGGGAGCAGCAGATAGAAAGATGGTAGTGAAAAGTACACTAGATGCATGAATCTTGATGTGATGGTATTACAAGAAATAATCTGAATATTTTGAAGAGAGAGTAGCTTACAGACCACTTCTTAATGGTGATGAGCTTGACCATTTATCAGACGAAGATTGGGACATGCTGGAGAGGCAAGTCATGGAAGGAGGTTCTAGGGGTGGTTAAAGAAATGAATGGTGATAAAGCACTGGAATAACACAAGTTTTCTTTAGCCTTTTACAAGAAATGTTGCAAGGTGATAAAGAAGGATTTGATGAAAGCAGTGGAACATTTTTTTTATTAATTCGTCCTTGGAGAAGAGTGCAAAAGACACTTTTTTCACTTATACGAAGAACAAGGGGGATTTGAACATAAGGGATTATAGAACTATTAGCTTGCTGGGGAGCTTCTACAAGATAATCTAAAAAATAATAGGTAGAAGACAACTTATCTAAGATTATTTCCCAGTTTCAAAGTGCATTTGTAGGTGGAAGGCAGACTCGAGATGGAGTTTGATAACTAATTAGTGCCTGGATTTTATGATTGAGGGGAAGAGAAGGACTACCATGTAAGTTGGACATGGAAAAAGGCAAAAAGCCTATGATCAAGTTAATCGCAATTTTCTTATTTACCTGTTGGAGTACGTAGGCTTTGGAGCCAAGTAGAGGAAATGGAGTAAGACTTGTATCTCGTCTATCTTGTTATTGATGTTAGTAAATGGTGTCTCAACAAGGTTCCTAGGATATCTAGTGGGCTAAGAAAATGAGATCCCCTCTCTTCCTTTATTTTCATCCTAGTGGCAAAGGCTTTGAGTAGACTGCTTCAGATGGCTTCAAGACATCCATTGCTAGTGGCTTTTCTGGTGGGAGGTAGTGAACCTTGCATATCTCATCTTCAGTTTGTAGATGACACTATAATCTTTTGTGGAGCTTCCATTTCTCAGTTGTGTGTACTAGGATGTGCTCTTATTTGCTTTGAGGCAGTGTCGGGTTGAAGAATAAGTTGGGTAAAAGTGAGATGTGCGGGTAGGAGAGGTGTCAAACCTAGAAATTTGCTGTGACTATTTGGGTTGCAAGACTCGCAAGTTTCCAGTTTCCTATACAGATAGTCCTTTTGGGGTGAACTACAAGTCCACTTTGGATTGGAACCCTATGATGGAACACATGAAAAGGAAGCTAGCAACTTGGAAGAACTTATCCAAGGAGGCAAGTTAACACTTCTCAAGAGTACACTGTCAAATCTTCCCATATATCTTTTACCTATCCGAAAGATTCCAGTGTCACTGGCTGATAGATTTGGGAAGCTGCAAAGGATTTCTTGTAATGTGGAATGGAAGGGGAACACAATTATCATTGAGTTAATTAGAAGTTGATCTATAGACCATGGCATGTGGGCAGGTTAGGCTCAAGGCCCCTTGTAAGCTTCAATAAACCTTTGTTAGGAAAGTAGCAATGAGGTTTTGGGAGGTGAAGCACAGCCTATCAAGAAGTAACGAGGCAGTAAAATGTGGGCCTGAACTGGGGGAATGGAAGCCTGCTACATGTAGTGGAACACATGGAATTGGTGTATGGAAAACCATGGTTAGTGCGAAGAAGAAATTTATTGGGGGGGAACTTCCTAATTGGGGATGGTTCAAGGGTGAAATTTTAGATGCATGCTTGGTGCCGCAATGTATATTTGAAGTAACAATTCCAAGATTTATACTTGGTGGCTTGGATTAGGGAGAATGAGTGGTTGGCATCCCTCCAATTGTTACTACAATCTGTGAAGGGGGGGGGGGTCCAGGAAATGG
>JAUPMG010000001.1:13929796-13949936 GCA_031762675.1 Pachysandra terminalis | reverse complement strand
TGGGCTGATGCGGATCTTCATGATGCTGATAAGAAGCCAGCAAGTATGAGTTTAGAGGGTGAACTGTCTAGTCTTCTTGGAGGACTCCCTCAAAAATCTAACCTGGTTGCTGGCACTGGTGGCATTGATAGGAGCGAGGTACTTGTGCTTAAGAAGAAAGCTCTCAAGCTTAAACGCGAAGGGAAGCTTGCTGAAGCCAAGGAAGAATTAAAAAGAGCTAAACTTCTAGAAAAGAAACTTGAGGAACAGGAGTTCTTGGCTGAGGCTGAAGATTCAGATGATGAGCTATCTGCACTTATCCGTAGTATGGATGATGATAAACGAGATGATTTGTCAGTTGGGTATCAGCGGGATCCTGATTTTGACTTGGAGCACCCTGTTGGTTTTTCTGATGATTTGGGTGTTGACAGTAATTTTGAAGTGACAGATGAAGATATGGATGATCCAGAAATATCTGCTGCCTTAAAATCATTTGGTTGGACTGAAGATTCTGATCATTTAGAAGACATTGTGTCCCATTCTGGTCCTATGGACAGAGAGACAGTATTAGATGAAATTCGTTCTCTAAAAAGGGAGGCTGTTCATAAAAAACGGGAAGGTAATGCTGTAGAAGCAATGGCACAACTAAAGAAGGCAAAATTGCTTGAAAGGGATCTCAAAGGCTTTCATTCTCAAGAGAACAGCTTAAATGCACCGAATCCCACAATACAGAAGGCTTCACTCTCTCAAACTGCGGAAAAATTATCAAAGCCAATTAATGTGGACCCTAGGGTTGCGCCAAGAAGTAAAATAGTGATTCAAAAAGAGCTTCTCAGTCTGAAAAAGAAGGCGCTTACCTTGAGAAGAGAGGGTCGCTTGGATGAGGCAGAAGAAGAATTGAACAAAGGCAAGGTCCTTGAGCGTCAACTTGAAGAGATGGAAAATGCTTCAAAAGTTAAACCCCGGCAAGTGAATGATGGTAGTAGGGACTCAGAGCAAGCATACAAACATTCATATATCTCTGGAGCAATGCTTGGGGATGAAGTAGATGAAGGGGATGTAACAGATCAAGATATGCATGATCCAGCGCTAATGTCCCTTTTAAAGAATTTGGGTTGGGAGGATGGAGATATGGAACCTGCAAGCATGCCTTCAAAATCTTCAAGGCAAATTGATAATTTCTCAGTTGTCACCGACTCCTCCACAACCAAAGGCCCTTCAAGCTTCCCAGCTGTGGGATCGAAAAAAAGTAAATCCGAAATTCAAAAGGAACTCTTGGTCTTGAAAAGAAAGGCCCTTGCTCTGAGACGCCAAGGGGAGTCCAAGGAGGCTGATGAAGTGATGAGAATGGCAAAGGTATTAGAGGGGCAAATGGCAGAAATGGAAGTCCAGGAGAAAGGGGGGCTTGTTGACACTAATGATGAATTTAATGGTCTTGGATCTTTGGTTTCTCAACAGACACAAGAAAATACATGCTCCATGCATGAAACTGTGATAATTAATCCTCCCCTAAGGAGTTCCATGGAGGAAAGAGCTGAAAGGGGGGAGACAACAGAAAAAGATATGCATGAACCAGCACTGCTCTCGGTTCTAGGGAATTCAGGACACAAGGGTGGTGATTTTGAATCTGTAGGCGTGCCAACAGAACCTTCTAAAGAAATGAGTAATCGTTCTTTACACGCTACTGATGCATGGATAAACCAAGAGTCTTCTGAAACTCCACCCGTGGCCATCAGAAGAAGTAAAGCAGAAATCCAGAGGGAACTTTTGGTCTTAAAAAGAAAGGCTCTAGCCCTTAGACGCCGGGGAGAAACTGAGGAAGCTGAGGAAGTGTTGAAGATGGGGAAGGTATTAGAGGGCCAGATGGAAGAGATGGAAGCACCAAAGAAAGAGCTTCTGCCCAATTCTACAGCGGAGAAACAGTTGGATGGTGTTGAATCTTTGGTTTCCCAAGATAAACATGGAAATATGAAAGCTGTGGATGAATTAAACAGAGGAACCCGATCGGTTGTAGTACCAAATGAAGAAGTAGCTGAACAGTCTATGGTTCTGGATTGGAAGGAAAGTAACACAGTTAAACCTTCTCCTTGGAGTTCGACCACTTTAATTCCTGGAATATCTCATCCCATTGAAGATAAGAATTCATCAACTGCAAAACTGGATCCTCCAGCTGACAACAGAATAGTGAAAGATGCAAGCTTCTTTCCTCAATCAAGCCAATCTGTAAACATTATGGATTTGTTAACCGGTGATGACTGGAAAAGCTCTCAATTACCTGTCAACGAGCTTGAAGATAAAGGAAATATTAGTTTGAACATTTTCTCTCTTGCTGAACCCATTCAGGCCGGGATTTCGGAGAGTATTAACAGAGAATTGGGAAGCAGAAAAGGAGTTAGATCGGACAAGAGTGAGAAAACGGTTCTTGCAACCGAGAAATCAACTCATGAAGTAAATTCATCTCAGGGATTTGATTCTCATAAACATCAAAGTTTCCCGCAGCAAGAAATACTGGATCGTAAAAGAAAGGCAGTTTCTCTGAAGAGAGAGGGAAAATTGGTAGAAGCTCGAGAAGAACTACGACAAGCAAAGATCTTGGAGAAGAGACTAGACGAAACCCCCCAGCCGAGCATACGACAAGCAAAGCTCTTGGAGAAGAGATTAGACGAAACCCCCCAGCCGAGCACTGATTCAGCTGATGTGCATGCTTCTACACCTAATGTTACATTTGGGGAAAAGGTGCACAAAGCAACAAATCAGGTTTCAAGACCGATGCCAGGTCGAGATCGTTTCAAGTTGCAACAGGAGTCCCTTGCCCACAAACGTCAGGCTTTGAAACTGCGAAGGGAAGGTCGGATGGAGGAAGCGGAAGCTGAATTTGAATTGGCCAAGGCTCTTGAAACGCAGCTGGAGGAATTGGCTGGCCGTGATTTATTGAGCTCAAGCAAATCTGTCAGTGAGGCAGAACCAATGAATGATGTCGGTGTTGAGGACCTTCTCGATCCTCAACTTTTGTCTGCCTTAAAAGCAATTGGATTGCAAAATGCAGATACTATCTCACGCCCCCCAGAAAGATCAGAAGCCTCTAAGGTGAACATTAGTAAGAGTGACAACTCCCGCCAAGAGACAAGTCAACTGGAAGAGCGGATCAAGGCTGAAAAGGTAAAGGCACTAAATTTGAAACGAGCAGGAAAGCAGTCCGAGGCCTTGGATGCTCTTCGCCGAGCCAAACAGCTTGAGAAGAAGCTCAATTCATTAACTTCACAATGAATCATGGTATACCATTTCAACTCTGATCATCTCTTCAAGTACATTTATTCCCTCAAAAGTAATGTTTTAGAGTTCAAATGGATGGTAGGAAGTTGGAGTATGTTTGATAATTTTCAGGTTATGATTGCAATCTACACCATTTTTGTTATTAGTTTGGCTTGTCCATTTCCAAACAGAATATTTATGTGCTTAGGACGTCGTTGCCGAATTACAGACATGCTTGTTCTTTTGTTTGTGCTCCATGTTTTGATTCTATTTATCTTCTATTATCCTCATTTAAAGTTGCATTGCTTATACACACACATATGTGCTTCTCAACTCCATGATTTACAAACATGGTCAAATGATGCCTGATCCACAAAAAAGAGTCCAGAAGAGTAAATTTAATCAACAGAAGAAGCCAATCTTAATTAGATTACAATAATACGTTGAAGTGTAATAAACAGAACCATGAGCACAGCATCTAGAGTTGAGAATTGATCTTCACAGGTTATTGACATGCAGGCGATGAGTTGGTATAGTGAGCAGATGGCTCGCCCTCGTTGCTGTTATGCAAATTTTTCGTTCATATCAAAGTCGCTGGGCGATATGCCATTGGGAAGCTCCCAATTGAAACAATGCACGAACTGTGCTAGCACCAGTTGAACAATAGTTAGGTCTAACTGCATACCTGGGCATCCTCTACGACCTGCTCCAAATGGGATAAGTTGGAAGTTGCATCCCCGGAGATCTACATTGATGTCTGAGAACCTCTCAGGGAAGAACTCCTTGGCATTACTTGACTACACGTCCTTGTCCCGTCCGATCGTCCAAGCGTTTATAATGATCCGAGACTTCTTGGGTATAAAGTATCCTCCATGGACACGTGAGGAACTAGGAACGGGCCTGGATGTAGCTTCATGGTTTCCTTCACCACCATGTCCAAGTATACTAGCTTTGCCAAATCTGTTTCCTCTACCTTTCGTTCTGTTCCAACTATGCTCGTTAAGTCTTCTTGCAGCTTCTTCATTGTTGACCGTTCTGTTCCAACTATGCTCGTTAAGTCTTCTTTCAGCTTCTTCATTGTTGACGGATGCCGTAAAAGTCCGAGAAGGCTCATTCAATTGTGGTTAACGATGCGTCCATTGCACCTGCAAGCATGTCTATTACGATTGCTTTGATGTTTGTTGGATCAATCTTGCATTGGTTTGCCTGTTGTGTAGCTTGGGGCTCCATCATCAAAGATAACATTACATCAATGAAGTCCCTATGATGACCAGACTTGTTTCTAGCATCTTGAACATGCTCATCAATTATTTTCTCTAAAAACTCGTCCAAGACCTTGTAAACGGCCTTCGCCCGGCTATTCAATCCCTGAAAGTGAGAATTTAGGATGTGTTACAACGTTAAAAAAACTATAGTCATTAGTTTTGTAAGCTACTACATTTCCCTTTGTGGGCCTGTGGAGAGAGATTCTGTCTAATCTTTTCACAAAAAAAATTATATTTATTTTTTTGCAGCAATCTCGCAACATCTTTCATTGGCTATTGTATGTTGTAACATGATCATTTTTGCTATATGCATGACAGAATGATCTGGTAAATTTACATCGTCCATTTGGAGACCTTCTGAATTAGTTATGTGCATAATATTTTAATCTATATAAGCCTCATTAATACATGTATATTAGGTTTTGTTACATATATCAAATAGTGCACTTTATTTTTTAATGATTCTTATGTATTACAGAAAGAAAAATGTTAGTTTTAGCTGAGTCTTTTATTCAACGTAACAAATGTCTTTAGAACTTGCTTGGTATGTAACTTAGAGTTGAATGAGGGTCTAAAAAAATGCATTAACTTATAATTGAATGAAGAATATAAAATCTACTTAGTAACGGATAAAGTATATTATCTTCCAAAGACACAAAAAAAGAAAAAAAATAAAACTTATAAAGTATATTAAGTTATACATAGAGGTCACTATAGAAGTTATTTTATTTAAAATACATGGAAGAAAATCTTCTGCGAGTGCAATTTTTGGTAAGGTACCGACCATGAGATGCCATGTGTACATGGCCTTCACCTAAGGTAAAAGCCTATCAAGGTAAAGTAGGTTTGAGGTTCACACGTCTCTTACGGTTTTAAAAATGTCAAATAACCTTTTTAGTGTGATTGACGTGGCATTCTCTGGTTGATACCGCACCAAAGATGGCAGAAGAATATATAAAGCTTTCAAAAGAACCCAACACCAAAATAACAAAATTTTAAGGTGGTAGGAACCATGACCATTTTGGGGAAGCGGATCCTATGCTAGGAAGCTAACATCGGATCTCCTGTTAGGTGCACATGTGCCTAACACTTGTCCATGGAGCCATAGGTGACTTGTCAAACTAGTTAATGTAGTGGGCCCTTTAGGGTTCACCCTTTTCTAGGGTAACGGGTTTGGTAGGTCGCCTATGGGCCCTATGGACATGTGTTAGGCGCCTGTGCACCTCACAGGAGATCCTTGATTTGTTAGGAAGCTAACAAAGGATCCGCTTTCTCATTTTTTGGAATTTGGATGCTTCCACACTAAATAAACAACATTAATATTGGGAGCGGATCCTCTGTGGTGTAAATCTTTGTGGTCGTTTTGTGATGTGTACAGGAGGATGACACCTGTCTAATGAGTTTTAAACTTCAAACGGAGGTTAAGTCCTCCGTTTGTAGCTCAAACGCTGGATTCAACAAAATTAGGAGAGAGAAAACAAATTTTTTCCTCCTCTTCTCTGTCACCCACAACCACTGGATCAGAATCGTTGTCGCGACCCCCTCTCTCCCCTGCTCTATTGTTTTTTCTTCCTCTTCTTTCCCCTACTTCCTTCCTTCTTATTTCCCTTTTTCTCCTCTTATTCCCCTTCTCTCCCTTCCTTTTCTCCTTTCCCACAGACCGGTTGCTGCGGCCCTTATCGTAGCACCACCCTTCCTCCATTTTTCCCTCTCTCTGCGGCCCTTATCGTAGCACCACCCCTTCCTCCATTTTTCCCTCTCTCTCTCTCTCTCTCTCTCTCTCTCTCTCTCTCCTTCTTCTTCCTCTTTTTTGAGGAAGTAGGGGAAAGAGGCGGTGGGTGGCAGAGAAAAAACGGAAAAAAGAGAAAAAAAAAGTTGGATTTAACGTTTGAGCTACAAACGGAAGACTCAACCTCCGTTTGCAGCTTAAAAACTCACGGGACAAGTGTCGTCCTCTTGTGCACATCACAAGATGACCATAGAGATTTACACCACAGAGGATCCGCTCCTATTAATATTGGTATAATAGTCAAGAAAAGATTTCACTGCACTTAATATTTGGCTTGATTCTGTTGATGCGGGATTTGTAAAAGACTCAATATATTAAAAGAACTTCATTGAATAATATAAAAATGCCAATACAACCACCCTCTAGAGAAATAAGTTCAAGGAGTCTGTCTCAGTATAGCCTAAACTGTCGTACATCCGTTTTATCAAGAGCGTTTCTTCACAAATGTGACCTGTAAATAAGACAAAGAGAAGAGACAAAGGGGGAGGATGTTGAAATAACTGTAAGTCAGTTTAAATGCATATCTCAGAGCAAGAAAACCTCAGTGTTCGAATGACCCGAAGTCTATATCATGTATTGAGAAATACAGTATATGACTAACTATCCCCTCTCTCTCTTTTAGCGTCTTTACTCACTGTTGTCTTCTACCTCTTAACGTCTCTCAGAACTTTCAAGTTCTTTTTCGTATCTCTTTAATGGAGAATATGTTCAGCTATTTATAGGGAATTTAGCCTTATCAAATTAGGATAGATGTCATTCAACCAAGTGTCCAGAGAGATGCTTATAAATATCCCCACGAGTCAGAACATATCTTAAATGCCACGTGTATTTCAACACGCCTAAGTTATTTCTAGAAAGAGAGATGAGTCACTTCGAATCTACAAACTTGCAATGTGATAGGTTGCTTTAGATCTAGAAAAAACGGATTAAATGACACGTGTTGCATGCATAAATATCTAAAAACAACGTTTTCATTCTTGCCGCCATTCCAGATAAGACAAAACCCCCTTTAGATAAGTTACAACGAATATTATAAGTAGCCGAGGTTTTATCACGTGCTGCGAGGAATTCATTCTAATCATTTGAAGTAAAGGAGTCTATTGAATATCACATCCTCTTCTGGACTTCGTTTATCACGAAGGAACCCCTTTTGGCGGCTATCTGCCTTCGAATGACGTCAGAATAACCATATATCACAAGGTGATCAATGTATTCTCGAATTACTCATATAGAGATTTCAGAGTTAGATTTCTCAGCAAACAACTTGTTTTTATGATCAATAGTCCCTATAAGGAAGTTATCTAGGCCCTTTTGAAGTTTAGAGTTTATGCGACCAATTTGAGTGCCTTTGACTTGATGAAATCAGAAGTACATATGTCTTCTACAACTTCTTTAAAAGAGGCCCCGAAGTACAAATATCTCATTCAGAGATAACTTATGGGGAATAAATATATGCCTTCGAAGTGCCATCCTTGAGGATTTTATTCGTAGTAGGCATATATAATATGAAATGTCATTCAAAGGCAACTCCTAAGGATAAACAAGAGCGACTCCGAATTCTACTTTGTACTTTGAATATATTTAAGAGTGCCTTAGAGGGTAACAGCCTGTTTTTGTCCGCCAAAGTACTCTTAAGTAAAGTGTATAATTTAGTCTTGCAAATTCATAACCTTCACTCGAAGGTGACATATGAAGAGGCAAAAACGTGACTTTGAAGTATTCCTTTGTAAGGATACTTCAAGATTAATGAATTTGAATCCATAATTGTTACTCGAGGGTAATGTATGGAGGGAGAACATGACTTCAAAGTACTCCTTAGTGAGAGTACTTCAAAGTTAGTGAATAAAAAGTCTATTTTCATATTTGTCACTCGAAGGTGACTTATGGAGAGGTAATAATATGATTCGAAGTACTCCTTTGTAAATATACTTCAAAGTCAATGGAATCATCATCCGGAAGTGTTCCTTCGGACGAAATAAATATATACTTCGGGAATCCTTTTAATAAGGATTTTTCTGAAGTTCAACCGAATGCAAGTCTATTTAACCTTTAATCTTTAAGGGTGACTAACCTTTGACTATTTGACCATCTCAATGTGGTTAACCTTCGAATTCACCATTTGGAGGTGGTTGTCCTGTGATTTGAACAAAACAAAAGGAAAGATGTCTCTTTCGTAGTTCTTACAAGAAAGATTATAATAGATAGTCTTCCGAAGGCTATGGATGTGATCCAAATACGACTTCTAAGTTAGAAGGTTTAAAGTGTGCCTTCTCATGCTCCTCCTCAAAGAATTTATTTTAAAGTACATAATAAAGTAATAAGATCACTCGAAGTCTCTTCTGTAGAGTGAGAAAGTATGTCTTTGGGTCTTGGTTTAGAAATATATATATTTGAAGGGTTCATTAGGAGTAGTATACTCTTACCACTGTCCTTTGGTAGGAGTCATGATTTGTCTTGTTAAAAGTTCAAATCATTAATACTTCTATCATTTCGAAGGTAGTTAGTTTAGAAGTTAACCAATACTTTTAGATTTTGGACACGTGGAACAGTTCAGTATAATGACTCGTTTCCAGAGGTAGCTTCTTGGAGAAGCTTTATCTTTTTCAGGTGATAAGGACGGTCAGATATCTCTAACACGTTCCAAATGTCACCTTTCAAATCAAATCAGCATACAACTGTTATAACAGCTGGTATGCTAAAGCGAAAATGCGGCAGGTAATTGCTTTAGCAATAATTCAGTGTATTTGGGAATACTTAAAGTCCCATACACACATCCTAAGATGATGCCACGTATTTAATGAGACTAAGCGGTCTGATCACCAATACTTATTAGTGTGGATTAAACTTAAACGGGTTCGATGAACTACTTGGTGCAGAAACCATACCTGGAGATCAAGTGCTCCGACGAAGGGAATGAAATCAGCTACGTTGAAAGCTCCGACTAGCCTCGTTCCCTCCTCAATGGTTTCTCTGAACTCAAACCTTTCATCCCTACAACAGCCACCCAACACCATGCGGCAAGTCACGTCTTGGATAAAAGCTCCAACCTTAGAACTTATGTCGACCACGGCTTGAACCTCATGAGAAGCAATATCCTTTAACGATCGAACCATCAACCCCAGTTCTTCTTTCGTTATGGGCTTGAACATCTCAATCTTTGAGCTGCTAAGAAGCTTTATAGTGCAAAGTTTGCGCATGTTACACCAATAGGACCGTACTCGGTGAGGGCCATGCCTTCACTTCCATAAGATATGTACTGGGAAGCCTGGACCTTGGGTTTACTAGCGAGGACAAGGTCATGGGTCTTGAGGAACAACTCGGCAGCTTGACGGGATGAGACCACCACGATCCGGCACGAGCCCAAGCTTCATGTACATGAGGCCGTACTTGTTGACCAAACGATGGAGGTCACGGTGAGGGAGCTTTCCCAACATGTGTATGTTGCCGAGAAGGGGATGTCTCGGGGGACCAGGTGGTAGTCGCCTATAATCTTTTCAGGAGTTTTCCGATCTCCATGCGCGTCGGAGATAGGCAAGTGACAAGAGGAATACAGAAAAGACTAGGGAAATGGAAATGGCCCAGGAAGACATTATTGGTAGGCAGAGCTAGATTATTTTTTTTTCCCTCCTTCAAGGATGGTTGTAAATACTAGGAGAGGGCATTATGTGCACATGGATGTCGTCGCACATCCTCTACAGCGGGATGATTACTGCCAATCCTTAGAGGGGCTTCCCATCCTCTACAATGGGATGGTTACAGTTATATTTACGGTGCCGATTAGAGGGTAACATGTGCACATGGTCGTCACCGATTGAGGTAAAAGCCAAGTAAAAGTGGGTTTCATGTTCATATGACTCTTAGGTTGCATTTACCCAACTTATATAAGTGCTTATTTTAGTTTATAGCTAATTAAAGCACCTTTTAAAATTAAAAGTGTGTTTGATAAGACTTAATGGGCAAGTGCTTACCCATAAGAAATAGAGGAAAACTACCCATAAAGAGTAGCTGTTGAGAACAACTTCTCTTATTACGTGCAGACTCCATTAGAAAGGGTGATTGATTTGCAGCATTCTTACATCCGCTTTTACTTTAACCAGTTTTTATCTTAATCGATGATTGCCATGCACATGTGGCATCCTCTAAATGGTGTTTTAAATATGACTGTAACCATCCCGCTGTAGAGGATGAGGAGTGTCTGGATGTGGAGTATAAATAAAGAAGCAAGAACATGGCATTTTTGATTTATATAGTAGTATAAATAAAGAAGCAAGAACAAAAAAAAAAGATTATCTATTTATATCCGTTGGTTCGGCCATGTCGCATAATTTTCAACTTAAAAATTAATTTCTGAAATTGGAATTTAACTTGACTTTCGCTTACCGTATCCGAATCATCATTTTGAGGAAGTTAAAGCCTCATTTGATTGTCATTCTGACCAGGAACTCATTCTAGGAACGAGTTTCCTAAATTCATCCTGGGAACCAATTTTAAAGGCTTTTTGGTTGCGTTTGGCTGACATACAACAACATGAGTTCCGACCTAATATAGATGTTTGATTAACATATATTAAATTGAGCTTTGATCAAATTATCTCTTTTTTTTTCTTTTTCTTTTAATTATTTTCATATAATTCCATAGCCACACATAAGCTTTGCACACTTATATCCTTCTTAAATGCAATAATAACATCCCAAGATAACCTATAATAGAAATAATATATTTATACGTTTACCACTGCTCACTTTATTTACAAATTTTCTCCTGTAAAAACTCAAAACTCATTCTTAAAATTTTAAAATCAGATTTGGAAGTGATTCATGGTTCTTGAATCTCAAAGCAACCCATTATAGAGCAGGTTCATTTATAATCAAGTGAGTTAGCATAAAATTCGTTCTAGATATTGCTTATGTGCGTTGATTACGCGTAAACAATGGATGTGCTTCATGCATGGAGATATTTCCAAACATCTATCTGGATATGGTTTTGGCTGACACCTGTCCTGGTTAAGAGAATATATTTTGGAGTATTTCTCCTATAAATAGTAGAACTTGCACTCGAATCCAGACACTGATGAAACACTTGTTAGATATAATCCTCGAATAACTTATGTGATAACTCATAGATACGTGAAAGATATAAAAGATAGCATATCATCAGACTCCTTGAGAAACAAATAAAAGAGACTTGTGTCCCTCAAATGCTGTGCTGAGGTTCCCTTGCTCTGTGGTGTGCATTCTTGTTGGCATACTTAAGAACATCATTTTCCCCTCTCCTCGTTTCTCTCTTTTCTATGTGATATTACATGTACATCTGGGAAGAAACACTCTCAATAGAATGGCTGCATGACAGTATAGGCTATCTTGAGACAGACGTTTTGTACTATATCTTGTTGATGTAATTGTATTAGTGAACTTTTATCATATTCATTCAGATATTCGAGTTTATCATTTGTTACAATTTCTGCATGACCATTAATTGGCGACTCCACTAGAGAGTCTGTAGTTGTTTCTTGACGATATCCCTATATATTGTTGTCACTTTGCAATTTGTTTTGCATGGATCCTTTTACTTTATATGTTGCTCCTCTTCTGGAGGACCTCCAACATCAACAAGAACCTTCTGCATTAGTTGTTGATCCTTTAGTTGCTACGAAGTCTATTGCTGTAGCTATCCAGGCGTTGCAATCTCAATTGACAGCTTTGCTGGCTAAAGCTAGTGTTGATGTTTCATTAGGGCTTAGCCCTAAAATATCTGCTACTAATGAAGTTGAGCTAGTTAAAGCTACTTCTTCAAAGAATGTAGTCGATCTGTAATGACCTGAACTTTTATAGGGAATAATTTGTAATTAATGAAAATATAGGAGTTAGAATGTAATTAAAATGGAGTTAATTTGAAATTTTTGTAAGTTACATATTTGACTTTAACTGCTTGTGATTGGTGGGCTGCACAATAGGAAACTAAAGTGCTTCACACACAATCATAACTCTTTAAGTTATAATGTGTGGCTAAAGTCTTGTATAAACTTTTAATGCTTAGATCTAAAGGCTAATAATTTAAGGTGATTAATAAAATAATATATAGTTAAGGATTATAAGTCATTTCAGCTTAAATAAAAAATTGGGTTAATGGATTAAACTAAAATCAACCAAACAGGACCTAGCTCTAATAATTAATTAGATGGACTTAAGTAAAGCCCAATAAGACTTAGGCCGAACTAGACTAAAGCCCAACTAGGTAATTAATAGGTAATTTTCATGCTAATTAAACCATGTTAATTAAAGACTAAATTATAATAGAGCTAGGACTCTAAACCAATGTTTAAACACCCGTCAATATTTCTAATATGATTAGAAGACTTAAAATCAATGGTTATGATTAATTAGAGTAATCTAAGGGGTAAGATTAAAAAGACAAGTAACCCAATCTAATTAGGATAAGGTTAGGTAAGAGTAATGATTAACTCACACTAGAACTAGGATACTTTAATCTAAAGGCTTAAAATTAACTAATCTAATCCAAGGGCTATAGATTAAAACATAATCCTAAAATAAGTATAACTCTAGACTAACAATGAGACAACATTAAAAACTATATAAGACCACTAGGGGGACGTGTGATCATTGTTTTAAGAGAGAGAGAGAGAGAGAGAGAGAGAGAGGAGGATAGTTGGAGCTAGAAGCTAAGGAAGAAGAACAGTTCAGATTTGAACTGAGAAGAAGAAGAAGAAGATTTGACAAGCTATAGCAAGGTAAGTAATTCGATTACTCTTTATTTTGGATTTAGATTTAAGTGAGATGCTATATTCATTTAATATGACATAGCACATTGAATTCAAACTCAAGAACATATATTTTTTTTATAAAACTTAAGCTTTTCAATGCATGATCATCCTAGCCAAGGTATGTTGTAGGTTTGATTTATATTTTGATTAGATCGATTTGGATTTTGATTTAATTATGAGTATTAGTTGATGACTTGTGCTAAAAATGACTTAAAGAAATAAATCATGAAGTATTGCTTTTTTGGGCAGACCAGCGGTTAGGCTACCAGTTCACCTAGGTGGTATTCGGGAGACCAACCGGCGTGCCATTTAGCCTGCCGGACATCACATGTCTTTGTGTTGGTTCTGCTTAGGCTACCGGTGGGCTACCAGCGTGCTGGTTAGCCTACCGGTGGCATCAGGTGTCTGCAACTTTGAATTTTGGTCTCTGCCTAGCCTACCAGTGGCCAACTGGTGTGCCGGTTAGCCTACTGATAGGACCAATGTCTGTGTTATGCGATTTTCAATACTTACAGTTCATTTTACAATCAAACAAAAGTAGATGCATGTGGTCAATTAATTAATTAATGCATGCGGTGCACCTACCTTACAACCATCACCACAAGTGATTCATGCAAACATTCTAATCTAAAATGAGTCTATGTGATTATTACGGTAGACCGATCCACCTTTGGGTAGGCCAAGACCCAAAGATAAGATCCTTTCTGCTCAGTGACAGTTAATGATGGTTCCAACATATGATCTCAATCGTACTATCCCGGGGTGCACACACAGTAACCACCCCCAATAAATGGACTGAATAGCAGATTATTCTATGTGCGCAACATAGTTTCTAGGGGTTTCGACCTAGAGGACACAATCGCCTCACCTTATTTTCGATCATAGGGACGAATCCCACGGCATCACACAGAACTACCTTATAGATCCATACACGACTGATTAATTATCAAAGCTCGCTCATATGATTCGGATATTGGGTCTTACCGCTATAAGGTGCCCTCACCTATCATATTTCCTCATGTCTCTTGGGATCTATGCCTAAAATGCATCCCGCACCATGAGAGAACACAAATCGTTGGTCTGTTGGGATGATCAGTCCCTCAACCACCTAAGCTAAGTCTCCTCACTTATGTTGACTTCCCAGTCACCGTATTCTCATGTATTAATATTAATCCTCCAACTATGGATTCAAGGACGGGGTGTTACTCATTGACCAAATCCATGGTCGAGAGTTAATGCTGTGCATGTGATGATGTGCACGCTAACTAAGCATTCAAGTGAGAGTGTACAGGGTGCAATCACAACAATTCACATAAAGCATACATCACAATTCAACATAACAAAATCATGGAAATGCAGTTGTATAAGGATAATTTAGCCGTTCTTGTGTATTGTGCCAGTTATAACCTTAACTATAAGTGTTAATCATCTTTGTCAATCTCTCTCATTTAGCAATGCATGGAAATGGTTTCATGAAGAAACAATTACTGTAGTTTGACTATTCCAAGTTAACCACTCATGTTCATATATTTCAATTTTCGAATCTAATTAAACAGATAAAGCTATACTAACAGCATGGCATGTGCATATGGCATACAAACAACATTACGTGCTACTTTGTGTACAGGGTGCATTAGAATTTAGTTAAAACATGCATATTATTATACTTAGTCATAGAACACACCACAATCCAGTTAAGTATATTATAAAATTTAAGATATCATGTTACACATACAATTGCAAACATAAATCACACAACAATTAATAAGTAGGCATGGCACTCACTATTTCTACACTACACAAGCATCCTACTGTTATTAAATTGAATTGATCCTTCCTATTGTTTCGGTGAGGTCTTCGGCGTAGGCTTCGGCGCACTGAGATCCTTTTCGGCGACCTCCTCGGCGAATCTCACTTGAGATTCGGCGACAATGCCAGTGCATGTTTTCTCGACGACCTCTTCAGTGTCTCCTTCGGTATGCCGAAGTACTTCTCGGCGACCTCCTCGGTGAATCACTCTGAGATTCGGCGACAATTCCAGAGCATCCAGTTTCGGTGACCATGTCGGTGCACCGAAGCAGATTTTGGGGCCCCGAAGCTACATCAGCGGCCTCTCGACTGACATTCAACCTCGGTGACCTTTCGGCGCACCGAGATGTCCGTCCTGAGCCCAGAAGTTCATGTTCGGCAGCCGTTCGGCGTGCCTATGTGTTCACCAAACGTCGCGAACAGGATAAAATCAAGGAGTTTTTCTTTCAATCCAAACGTACAATAAATGGGAAGTTACTAACATGCATTCTTTAGCTAAAATCCCTAAAAATACACACCTAAACATGATATTTGTCGACATCTAAAATTATAAAAAAAAATATCAAACTATTCTCCAAACCTTAAAATAACCTAAAATCAATAACTAAGTCCTTAATCCATTTCTAAAACAAGACAAATGAGTTCTAAACTATCATCTAAACATATGAATCTCTCAAAACAAATTTTAAACATGTAAGTAATGAGAAAGGCATGAAATTCTAAGACGTCTAGGTACATTCATGAAGATTTCCACTTACCCTTGTTTGAAGATGTAATAACTCTCATGCATTTCCAAATCTTCTCTTTCCATTCCTTCTTCTCCATGCTCCAATCGAACCCTAGCCTCCAACTCAAGAATGAGAGAAAGAGGTTTGAGGTCCTCTTTTCTCTCCTTAACCTAACCCTAACACATTTCATAATCCAAGCCCTCCATTCTCACCAATTGAATCTCATTCCTCCATTCACTCATCTAATCCTAACCATCCAATTCCAACTACTCTCATCCTAGCCATTCATCTCTAACCACCCCAACCACTTAGATCTAAGCCACACATTTCTAACCACTCTAAATCTAACCCCACCTATCCCTCACTAAAGACAAACAACTTCCTACTTTAAATCTAAACCACATAAAATCCTACAATTAATCCTAACCATACACCTCTTCAAACACCCATAAATTAAAAGTTTGCCATTCTCTCAATATAGTAAGGGCTATACTACTATACTTAGCAGCAATACTCAAATTTCACAACAAGCTTGATCACATGGTCGGATCTAATCCGATCGACGATCCAACTACGAATAAAAATCATCATTCGATATAGAGTATAAAAATACATTAACAGGAATATTAGAGCTCCCATAATATGTTATTCCTATTAGATTGCTAATTTAAATCATCTGATTAATACAACCCTTAAGTTTTTAAGGTAAACTAATCAGTTAAATTTCTAGGGATTCTTAGTATGTCTTTGTGTGTGGTTAAGGTCATTAAGTGATCTAATTAGATTTACTCAGTTTAGATTAACTTATCAATCTAAACAAATGACTGTTCTACCCTAAGGTTCTAAGTTATTATCTTACAAATTATATAGGTTATTAAATATGTATAGGGTTAGGATCTGATTTAAACATGAGAATAGATAGTATTTTTATTTGTTTTTCCGCTGTGATTTCGTTAAGTGTTTTGGATGTAATAACTTTGTTATAGTTTTCGATTAATTTCAGTAAAGTAAATTCCTTTAAGTTTCATTGATTCATATGGTTTGGCTCTATATTGATTACCACTCCTGTACGGTTGGGGGTGAGAGTCACGGTTCGAACCTAAGGGGTTCCATGTAAGTTACCTTAAGTTTGGGTCGTGACAAGATCTTCCTTCGAAAGCTCTAGCATTATCTTCTCCCTCTAAAATTGACTTCGTCACCATTGCTAACTTTGAAGCTCTCTTACAAAAGTCTCACACGAAGGATACTGATTGGATCAAAAGTGATTTTTTTCCTTCATATCCCGTGAAACTTTTGAACAAGCCTTATCCGAAGGACTATGAAAGTCATACATTCCCTTAGTTTATTGGATAAGTACAAAATGACCAAGAACATGACAGTCGTTTTATTGAGGCTCTTGGAGCATAGGCTAGAAATCGTGAGCTTCACCTACGTGAATTTTCCAAATCACTTTTTGAGCGAGCCTACACGTGGTATAGTTCGTTGAAACCTGGGTCTGTTCAAACCTGGGAGGAAATTATTGCTCTGTTCCATAAGAAATTCTTCATTATATAAGAAAATCTTACAACCATTGATCTCGGTCATGAGAGGCAAAAGCCTAATGAGGAATAGCTGCTTATGTCAAACGATTCAGAGACATGGTGATAACCTGCACAGAGATAGCACCGAAAGAGAAGTTTGTTCAAATTTGAGTCAATGGTATGCTGCTCGGATATTGTATACATTTGGAGAATTTGAACATTGATAGCTTCACTAAGCTTTATGAAGTAAACAAAAGGACGAGTGTTTCTTTACCCAAAGTTGAGAAGCCAAAAGCAAAAAAGAAGTGAGTTCTTGTTGTTACCATTGATGAATCTAAGAAGTGTTCTTCTAAGAAGGAACGTAAGATAGATAATAGAGGAAAAGGTAGAACATCATCTCCTGAGGTTTCGTGTACTCTTATTAGAGGAATGGATTAAGGACAATCACATTGTTCTTTCTTATATCCAACATGAGCTTTCTGAAGTAGATAAAAAATCTTCAAAGTATTGCAAATTTCATCACCACACCAAGCATTATACTTTCGATTGCTATGCTTTTCAGAAGTTATTCCATACTAGAATGGCTTCAGGTTAAATTGATTTGCTAATCGCAACCTTGCACATTAATCCCCTTCCCAAGCACAATGGAAATAATTTGTGTGTATGTTTACTAGTTCCATGGAGATTGTGAATGATCATGATGCAATTTTGAATAGTGATCTGCAAATGACTACCACATTCCAGATGTTTTTCGAAGACATGAGATTCAATCTCAAAATGTGAGAAGAAGGTACTTGAGCATTACCATCCCTTGTTAAGAACCATCATTACAAGTGCTATTCTACTGATGCTGCTATCCATTATACCCCTCGGCTCCATAAGAATGCTATATCTTTCACTAACGAAGGCATGATGACTCCTTCTGAAGACCATAATAGACCTTTATATTTAAATGCCACACTTCAAGGTGTTGACATTAGAAGCGCTCTTATTGATGGTGGATCTTTAGTAAATCTCTTGCCACTTTGTATATTGGAAGCAATTGGAGTATCAAAGGACAGGATCATTCTTGAGACTACTCAAATTCTGGCATTCGACACATAATGGCAACAGACATTCACCCTCGAAATACGGGATGGGCCTTTCAAATTTCCTATATTATGCCATGTTATTGATGATAAAGCTGCATTCCACATATTTCTAGGAAGACCTTGGATCCATTGTGCCAGGTGTCGTACCCTGAAACTCGGATCACATTGAATAACACGCAATCATGAATCTCGAGAGCACAACCTCGGGCTCCAACTCCTAGGAGGTCACTAGTTATTAATTCCCTTGCACAGAAGGTGCAGTGGAGCTAATACCTAAACCAGAAAACTACAGCGGAAGACTAACTGAAAATACAAGTTAACAAAAAACTTTCTAATCAAATATATAAAAGAATGAAAGAATAATCAATACTCTCTAAACAACAAATTAATCAAACTAAGATACTAGAATGAAATTACCAACATTGACTTAAACCAAAACTGAAATAAATCAAACTAAGGTCTATGAATCAAAACTAGGAACCAAGCCTACTAGATGCCTTGTCACCTAGTCGTCGGATCACGTGGAGGACCTGAAAAGTAAATCCTAATGAAGGGATAACTCATGGCTAGTTGGTGCATACTAGCAACTAGCCCTTCACACATAAACATATATAAAGAGATCAGCCCTTTATGTTATCACACAATCATGTTATCTCATGCATAACATTCATTATTCACATGGATTCATGTTATATTATCAATATCAGTCAATCATAAACATAGAATACTTCATGATATCCATAATAAGTCATTAGCAATTCTATAAAGGTTATCACATAAATATTATGATAATATGCATATATAATGAAATACATACGCAACTCATCAAGTGCCATACATCACGTTCATCAGTCCAACAGCATCTCATATGCCATGGTACACTTATGCTAATCACCTAATAAACGGATCGATAATCCACAGTTCACACAATTGTATCTACATGCAATCCATCTCTAATGATATGCACATGCAATAACATAAACAATTTAAACATGCACAACAAAATATTATCGGTGTTCTTATCAGGTGAGTTGACTCAAATCCTTGTCACAGACTTACGAATATCTACTGGACGAAAGACGATCAAACTTTCAGGCAATGATCAAACGCCTCTTGTATCCAGTTTACACTGGTTGGATAAGACCATCACAAATCTACGTGTGTAATTAATTCTAAGGACTTTCAACCCACGGGTCACAAGTGCCCAAATCTATTTTCCTTTAAGGACTCAAATGCACGGATCCCAGTCAAGATAAACTCAATCACAACCACCTGGATAAGTCACATGAAGTTGCCTAATTCATTTATTCACTTCATGATAGACAGATAATCCAAATATAGCCGACCATCCATAACTAGACGGAGTCGATACTACAAGGATCACCTAAGCTCAGTTACTGTACCACTATTCACAATCTGGTCTCTCATGTCTATTAACCCGTAATGACCCTATTAGCCAAAGCTAATCCAGTTGGTATGACATCTCTAACGCCCCTATCAATTTCCTTTCACCCAACCAAATCCTAAGATGAACATTCCACATCTTATAAGCATGTTAATAATAATTAAACAATATAATTCAAGTTTGTAAAACAATCACCATACATATACACAGTACTTACCTTGCACATGCATTGCGTTCACACACATTCCTCACAATTCACATATTATCTAACAAATCATAAACCAATCATATTCACAATCATTCAATTAGGTTTATGAAATATTAAAATAATATTAAATCTATCACATATTACATACAAATATATATAATATATGTTTCTATCACATATTTCACAATCATAGTCACCATTTTACATGCACTTATCGATTACACACGCACATATATATATATATAAAATATGTTTCTATCACATATTCACAATCATATTCACATATTACACACACTTATCGATTACATATATA
>JAUPMG010000001.1:13918858-13929696 GCA_031762675.1 Pachysandra terminalis | reverse complement strand
ATGGACTTTATTAAGAGTTTTGAAAACTCATCCTCACACACTACAATTAGCACTGCACACATCATAGGGATAGGTCATTATTCAATGCTATCAAACTCCTTAAGTGACTTCTTATACCCATTGAACCTATTTTGTAGGATCTTAATTCATGTAGATTGGGTTGCCATTACTGATAATTCATTCTAAGGGCTTTAATCCCATCCCCCTTGATGTCTCACATACTAACTTTATAGTTAATGGTATAGTCAAAGTATATGCTAGATTCTTTTCTAACCTCACAAAGTCAACTGTTATGACTCCATCAGTAAACTGCTTCCTCATTGTGTTATGTCTTAGACGTATATGTCTGCTCTTCCCATTAGAAATTTTGTTCTTTGCCTTTGCTATAGCAGCTTGGCAATCACAATGTAGAGACACAGATGATACTGGTTTGGTCACTAAAGGTACATTTACCAACAAGTTTCTAAGCCACTCGGCCCCCCTACCTGCTAGTTCTAAGGCTACAAATTCAGACTCTGTAGTATACTTAGCAATACAGGTCTGCTTAGTGGATTTCCAGGAAATGGCTCCACCACCCAAGGTGAATACATAACCACTCGTAGAGTTTATCTCATCATTTTGTTATCCAGCTAGCATCATCAAATCCTTCGAACACAGAAGGAAACCCAGTATAGTGTATGCTATAGTCTTTGGTCACCTATAAGTCCTTCAATAATCTAGATACGGCGGTCCAGTGGGTTTGGTTTGAACTATGAGTATATCTACTCAATCTAGCTATGTCAGGTTTAGAACAGTTTATCAAGTATATAAGGAGACCAGTGATTCTAGAGTATTCTAGTTGTGACGTATTTTCACCTTTGTTTTTACACAAGTGAATACTATAGTCATAGGGAGTGTTCACAGGATTACAATCAAAGTGCTAAAACTTCTTTAAAAGCTTCTCTACATAGTGTGATTGTGATAAGGCTAGGCACCCCCCACACTTTTAGGAATTTGAGGTTAGTAGGATTCATATTGTCTTAAATAAAAAACAGGAAAATTTGGTTTCAAGTTTGTTGGAGGATATGGGTTTTAGACAAGATGAGAAGAGGAAAGAGATGGAATGGGTTTAGACGGCTATGCAAAATTATAATAAAATAAATAAAAACTTATCTGTTTTGATGAACCGAGGTGTGACGATGTCACTATCCTTGAAACCAAAATCGCCCCCTTTTGGATCTTATCCGCAGTGTACTGGGTCTAGCGGTTGGCCTTTAAGATTCAACGGTTTTCCCTTCCGGTAGATTACACGGTCGTACCGGGCAAGGACGAAGAAGGTTATGTAGCACTTGACTAGAACTTGAAGAAAATAAAATTCTACTCTTGCGAAAATTGAAGAAAACTTAAAAACAAAATAGAAGACAAAGGAGGAGAGTTCTTCGCTTTGAGTTGTGTTGCTTACAATGTGAGTGTGTTCCAAAAAGGAGGAGAGGTCCTCCTTATATAGCCCAAGAGGTAGCCGTTTGGGCCTTTATGACCTAAATGGCTACACACTTAAATGCATAGTCGTTTTGGACCTTCATGTCCAAAACGGCCCCACATTTAAGACAATCCAAAACTGCCCTGCATTAATGCTAAATTAAAAAACCGTTTGATATTTCAATTAAATATAGAAACCATTTTTTTTTAAATTAAATGGCATTTTGAAATCAAACTCCAACATAAAATTCCCATAAACTCAAACTTCTTGTAACTACAAGCTACTGTAGCATTTGAAGAGTCAAAAGTAACATTGTGTTGCATTTGTATAATTGTCAACGAGTTAAAAACTTTATACTCCATTACTGTCCCAACTTCACAATAAGGATGAACATGACAATTCAGAACTTCTAATACTTATTTTTGGACCATTTCAAATACAGATGGGGTGTATACCATCTTTGCATGATCTAGTATAGAAATAGGTCCAGCAACTGCAGGAATACTATGCTTCATCTTACAATAACTTTGCAACTCCTTATAACGTCTATCTCTTAGTAACCGATCAAAATGCTGCAAAAAAAACTCATCAAGTCTTTCTGAGTGTTAAGATATCCCTTCAATATATTATTCATGCTTTCAGATCTTTGAGTAGTGCTCATATCAGCGCAGAATGTATTCCGTCCATATGCTAAGGACCAATCTTTTTTTCATTCAAATCTTCCTTGAAGCCATTTATTAGTTTGTAGATCATACTTCTCAATCATCTTATTCCATTCATCTACAAATTCCTCATCATCCTCATAATTATAGATACATTTTTAAAATCTATTCGAAATGATTTATGACTCTCAAAAACGTCATGAATATGCTTCACAACATTCTGATACATGTGCCATAAACAAATATGATGATAGGTTCCTGGCAACACAGATTTTATTGCACTACACATTGCACGATCCTCATCAATATTGTCAGTGGCTTTTTCCCTAACATTGCTTTCACAAATGTCCTAAACAACTACTTACATGATGGTATTGTTTCATTATAAAGCAATGTTGCATCAAAACAATGGTCTGCTTGAGATGATTTACCCCCACGAATAGTTCAACTGGGCAGCCTTCTTTGTTTGCTTTGTATGTGATATCGAAACAAGCTACATCACCAAAATAACTATAATCTATGATCATTCTTGCATCTGCCCAAAAAATATTTGCTATTAAATCATCCCCATCTAATTGAATTGCATAAAAAAAATGATGGATTTTCCAATTGTTTCGTCTAAAAATATTCTAATAAACCTCATGCATCTCCTTTATGCATTTGTTTTTTCCACTTAGAAGACAAATAATTCTTGTAATCTTGACGAATAAATCCTAAATTTTCATGTCCACCAGTTTGTCTTCCCATCATTTCCATTATCGCTCTTGGTGCAATCCATGAACTATTTGCAATGTCTGCCTCAACTGCTTGGGCAGTAGCCAAACCCCTATATGACCTCAAGAAGTGAACCATACAAGCTCATGATTATGCTTTGGTTCAAACTTGTAGACTACATATTTTTCATTGTCTTTTCGAGAAATTTTCATCTCTGCTTGACAACCAATCCTTGTTTCTGCACGGGGCTTTTTGCATTCTCATTTCATTTGTCTTTATCTCAAAAACCAGGTCTAGTACAACATAAAGTCCTATTTTCGATTACCCCATATCTTACATTTTATCTTTTTTTCGAGTAGCAAAACCAACCTTCCTCACATAATCATTATAAAACTTATGAGTTATATCTTCTGATTCAAATTCAATTCACCTTTTTTTGGCTCAAAGTCACTTTCATTAGTTTTAATCCTTGGTACATCAGACTCAGCCGAATTATCTCCAAACTCCATTCCTATCTCAGCACTGAACTCTTTTGAATTATGCAATAAATCATCTGATGCCTAACCTCTGCACTCCATATTTTGGTTATTTTGTTTTTTTGTCAATATTGAAATTAGTAATAGAGTATAAATAACAATCAAATATAAATTTTTGTTTTTAATTATGCATGCCTCTAGACTCGTTATCTGGGTACATTCCAAGGGTCACCTTAGCAGACAAAGTCCTGATATATCTCACAATCGAAAGACTAGTCTTCGGTACGAGGCTAAGGGTATGGGGTTTGACCGTTGCCCTGTCACCTTCTTAAGTTCAGGGTCGACAGTAATAGCCACGTTGTATTCCTATGTGATAAATGATCCACTACAAATGCCATGAACGAAATAACAAAAGAAAAGATTAAAGAAGATTAAAATTGCGTATATTTTTCAATATAATTTAGTTTAAAGGTAAATATTCCAATTTCTAAACACAAAGTATGTACTGTTATTTAATTTGTGAATGATCCAACTTTTAGTGTTGCGTTTACATACCTGTGCAATTAATGAAGATGAATTATGAAATGACTATTATCATGTACCATTCACAACAAAAAGAATATCAAAAAGCAAAAAAAAAAAAGTGAATGAGATCAAATGGTAAGCTGCATTTCTCTTAGTCAATGTGTATAGGCTAAAATAACTACATTCTTTTAATTAAGTTCAGATACTAACCAAAAAATGTCTGTAGTGGTAGCATTAGAACCAACATATCACCCAAAAAAAAATTGTAAGCAAATAAAACATTATTTAAATAAAAAGTAAAATATTATTTAAATAGAAAAATCTAGTGAACAGGTACCAAGTGTACAAGAACAAACAACAATATTTAAGATGAAAAATCACATGAAAATAGAGGACATTTGTACTATTGGATAGTGTTTGAGGTAGGCTTGTCAACGGACTGAATCATGATCCGGATCCGAATCCGATAATGTAGGATTCGATATAGGATTTTAGTGATCCGATTTGAATAAAAATGATCCGATATGATCCGATTTATAATCTGATTGAGCTCGGGTGTTTAGTGATCCGATCCAATAAAGATCCAATCCGATCCGATTATAATTTATAATGAAAACAAACATTGGGGGGACTTGAACCTTGCACCTTCAGATAAAAATCCTAGTACCTTACTACTCCACCAATTCTCAATTGCATATTTAAATTAGAGATATACATAAATATACAATTTACAGGTGATCGGATCGGATCAAATCGGATTTGTATATTCCGATTTCACTATCGAATCGAATTCGGATCACCTATTTCATAATCCGTTGAATTTTGGAGCGAATTTTTGGATTTCACTATCGAACTCAGATCAGTTGCGATTCAATCCGAATCCGACTCATTTACAGGCCTGGCTCGAGGCATGGAATCTACATGCGGTGCATTAATATTTCAATGCATTAGAACCCACATTTCACAAACAAAGAGTTCATATATGTTTACACAACCTATCATTATATGCTACGTATGTGTGAATCCAAACTATAAGACTGGTTGGAGACGGGGCGGAGGGGGGCCATGGTATGATACTCCACCTACCTTGGGTGGAGCGGCGCTACATATTGGTCCCCCAAAAATACTCATCCGTTTTAAAGTTTTAATAATTATGATTTTGAATATATATTTTTTTAAATTATAATTTTATACTTATATATTTATTTTAACTTTTTAAAATTACACTTTTACACATTTTTTTTATAAAAGTAATCGTATACCTATGTATAGGATTGTCAATAAGTCAAGCTAACTCAGCTCGTATGAACCGAACTTTAGCTTTATAATTAGCTACACAAGCCGAGTCGGAATCTGAATAAAAAGCTCATTAACTTAATGAGCTTGAGTCGAGTTTGGGTAGGCTCGACTCTGTTAAAGCTCGGCTTGGTTTGATATTATACATCTATGTTTCTACATCTTATATTATATATTAATATTAAACAACCATGTTAATATACTATGCTATATATAGTAAGTATTATTGACTACAATATTAATTTATTTGAACTAAATTAAGGCTTTTTTTTGGGTGCAAATTGAGTCCTTTACGAGTCAAGTTTTTTGCGAGAGCTTGTGCCTAAAATACTTTTACGAGCCTGAGCTCAAAAATTTTTAACAAGATTGAGCCAAACCTGAACCTGAGCCTTGCTCAAGATTTACGAACCCAAGACAAGATGAGGAAAGCTCGACTCGGCTCATTTATAACCCTACCTATTTATTAGATGCCAAGGTTTTAAATTTCATTGAAGTTTTTCGATTTCGTTTAGGTAAGCAAAACTGAAATCCTAAAATTTTGGGCAATTTTAACAAAAAAGTTTAAATATGGTCAAAATAATTAATTTTGCCTTAATTAGTAATTAAAAATTAAATTATTTTGTTGAAATCTTAATGAAATGTCAATACTTTCAATGAAATTTTGTTATTTATTACATATAAATAAAAAAATTTCTAACAAAATTTTATTTCGATCATCTAGACTAAAAATAAGAACAACAATCTTTTCTCACAAGTCTCTCTCTACTATTTATTTAGTTCTTACTTTGATATAGAGCGATAATGTGTTAGCAAGTGAGGTTATCACCTGGTGCCACACCTAGTTGGTTACAATACTGTGTGTAGTACTCGACACGAGCACGAACAGTTGCAGGATTCCGACCATCGCATTCAAGTGCACCATTTATTGCTCGGATTGTGGGACCAAAGCCTTGCCCGGACGTTATGATCGAGTGAACATTATTCATCCAAAACCATAATCCAGTCTTGAACGATACAATGGGGTCTGTAGCCACTGTTTCTGGAGAATTTAGGCCATCGAATCCAATGCTGTTTCCTGCTGGTCCGTAGTTGTAATTCCATGATAGTTGAATCGGCCCGCGACCGTAATATCCCTTTCCGGCAACACATGGGTATTGTGTGTTGATCTCATCACAGTAGTCCTTAGAAGCACCATCTATCTCTTCAATGTAACATAAGTCTGCACAACAACCAAGATTTTGTGTTAGTGATGTAAGGCGAAGAAGAACAGGGTTGATGAATCTAGCCACAGAACACACAACCCTCTAAAGTTGTTAGGATTAAGAGAAAAACCTTAAAACAGTAAGAAAAAAGAAAAAAGCACCGTATTCAATTTCAATTACAACTTTCTAATAACATCTATTTATAAGAAAAGAAATCCTAAACTACTAAAAAATAATTGTAAAAAAAATAGAAAACTGCTAAAAAGACAATCCTACAAGAAATACGAAACTACTAAAAACAAGGAGAATTCTACTATGCCGAAGTCGACAGAGTGCCAACGTTGAGATTTTATATATAAAAAAATTTGACGGCTCAGATAAAGTTCTCTACTATAAGGATGAGAAAATGTCAACACTATAGACTAACTCTAAAAACAATCCTAAAACCTGACTTACAACCCAAACAACTAATCCTAGCCATCAGTGTTTTAAGGATCGGACCGGTGCGATCCAACTTTTGGATCGGATTAGGATCGACCAATCTTAGACCGAATCGTCGATCCGTATCGGGATCGGCCCGATCCACGATCCCGAGAATAAAAACCTTGCTAGCCATCTATTCAATTTAATTTGAACCATTAAAATAAATTGATCAATTGATCTCAGATAGACTTCTAAAATAAAACCCTAATGACAAAAAGATCTTTACATTTCACTTTTCAACATCTAAACTTTAAACTCTATTTTGAAGATCAAAATATTAAAATTTAAATAAAATAGTATAAATAACTAACGTAAAAATCGAAGAGAGATTTCCAACGAACTAAAGACCATCCGAAACAAAAACTCGAACATAAAGTTATGATCCATAATACCATTTTCATCGATCATTTAGTCATCATGAGTGAGAGAGAGAGAGAGAGAGATCTTACGTCCAGTTTCATGAGTGACATGGGCAAAAAAGGCTGCAATCTCAAGCCTAGAGTCCGGGGGGTCCCGACCTTGCCAAAGCGAGGGTATGAGTTGAGGGCTTGAAGAAATACCGCCCGTGAGTAGAAGCTTTTTCCTACACACCCTGCATCTGCCTGATCAATTATGCCGTTAAAGAATTCTTGTGTCACAATATCAGCTACAGAGACATCGTTAGTCGGCGGTGGAATGTTACAAGGACCTTGTTGGCATCCAGTGCCACAGTAATCGTCACCGGTGCCGCAAAACCCCCACCGACTACAGCACAAATCTTCTGCACAACCACAACTCTGGCCCAGGATGTATTCCGGCAAGAGACTAACAAGAATTCCGATCAATATGATAGTCAGTAAGCCATTTTTCCTGATATCAAAGGCTACCATTTTTTGGGTTTAGCAAAGGGAAGAAAGAATGTGCATATGTGAACATTATAAGTTTGCAATATATGTATATTATTACCATTGATAGTACTTGAAACTTTATTTGTCAACTCCAAAGTCAATAGTCAATTATAATCTGCTATAATACGCGTTTCCTTTTTGGTTTTCACGTTTACTTTTCCACAAAAGTCAACAAAAAAACTTTTCCCCTCCAATAGTCAATTATAATCTGTTATAATACGCGTTTGGTTTTCACAATTACTTTTTCAGGCAACCAAAAAAAAAAAAAAACCAATCGGGAAATGACATGTGGGATAAAAATTTAATTAAAAAGTATTTAAAATTTTCAAACACAAAAATAGAGAAAAATCACTTTATCATTAATAATAATGTTGTAAAATTTTCATCCCACGTGTCATTTTCTGATTAGTTTCAAATCACATAACAGGTGATTGTAACTTAAAAATCATTAATAATAATGTTGTAAAATTTTCATCCCACGTGTCATTTTCTAATTAGTTTCAAATCAAATAACAGGTGATCGTAACTTAAAATGATCTCATTTTTTTCAGACAATCAAATGCTTGTACGGAAAAAACACTCGATCAATCAAAAATCTAATAAAATCGCCCAACCAGTTTGGGCACATAATATTAGGTCTGACTCGAACAACGTCACTTCTTTTCTCATTTATTATTATTATTATTTTTATTATTATTATTATTATTACAACTAGACACATAATATTCGGTATGACTCGAACTGTGTCACTTTTTTTCTCATTATTTATTATTATTATTATTATAAAAATAGAGTCAATTCGCAAATTTTCATGAGTTTAGAAGTTTACATTAGAAACTAACTCAGGGGCCCCTTGTTATCATGTAATCGGCAGACTTCGTAGTCGGCCATCTTATTTGACATTTATTTCAAAGATAAAACAATAAAGAAAATGTTTCAGTCCAATGATATTTATGACTTCTTATTTTTTTTTTATAGGGAAAAAGTTTAGATACAAAGTCTAGGAGTTGTTCTTCCAATGATGTCATCACTTGACATCCGTCTTAGCCCATCTGAGAAGTCTTCTGCATGGTTTCAAAGTTCGGATCGATCTCAACCTATGATATAATTATTGTATTAAGTGACTTTGGATCGGATCGGTCCAACCGATACCAATCCGGATCAATCCAATCGATTCAATGTTTTTTTTTATTTTTTTTATTTTATAATTTATAAAACGAATGATTCAACTGGTATCAGCCTGAACCAGTCAGATACCAAACAGTCCCAATCGGTACACCAATCCGACGAACAGTCTGACCAATCTAAACTTTTTTTTAAGGAAGATCTAACTTTTGGATCGAATCAAAATGGCTAGAACCGATCCGATCCAAGAACCCAAGATTAAAACCCTGGTCTTCTATCGATGTCCAGGTTGTTGGTAGGGAGTGCCCCAAGTTGGCAAGGAAATTAGCGGCCATATTTCCTTCACAATGTCTAAAATTTATTGTGTAATGTCTACACTTTGCTTGAAGTAGGAAGTTCATGTGTCCTTTTAGTGAGTTGATGACGATCGTAGAGTCACCTTCGATGCATATGTTGATGAACCCGTGGATAATTGCCAATTCGATGCCATGTAATGCTGCACTGCATTCCGCTTCAGTGATGGTGCAAGCTCCAACAAGTGCGGCAAGAGCAAGCCTTACCTACCCGGTGTGAGTGCGGATGATAGCACCAATTGCTGCGACCGGTGGTTCACCTTTAACTGACCGATCAAAGTTAACTTTTACCCAGTCCATAGGTGGAGCCAACCAGCGGATAAATCGAATTTGTCTTTTGATGTTTAAGCGATCCTACATGACGTTAATAGAACAAATATATGAGAGCATAGTAATCCGGTGAGTGGTGGAGTACTCTATCAACTCAAGCAGTGATGAGAATGAAGATTTGATCAAAAGACTAATTCAAGGAGAAAATTGTGATTATGAAGATTTGATTAAAGATATTTAGAAATATTTCGAATTTATTTTTTAATTAGTGATTAGAATTAACTAATTTTTATTTTTATCTTTGTTTCTCTTTGCTATTTAAGTTTCCAATGAGATCTGCTTATAATCACTTAGAATTTATCAATACATCAATATTTCTTCAAGCTTGAAAGAATTCCATTTGGAATTTCAAAGCAGAGAAGGATTCCCCATGCTAATGAAGCGATTTTGAAAGGTCAAAGAGTTTATGACCTTCAAAATACTCCAAAGAAAGAAAGGAGATAGAGTTGATTTTATTATCAAAAATTCATAGCCGTTGTTTGCCTATGCTTGGCATGTTAGTGTTCAAAATCCAATCAAATCTAGGAGTTCAGAGATTCCATAACAAAGAAGCCCTCGAACATTCAATAAAGATATTGCAAATAGATTCATAGATTTTACTGCTTTAGAGATATCATTTCGTTCTAAAAGGGTAGTATTGTTAGGTAAGCGGTCATGGAATATGATGTAGGGAAAAGAAGAACAGGGTTGATGGATCCGACCACAGAACACACAACCTTTTGGAGTTGCTAGGATTTAATGGCAAAATCTTAGAGCATGAAAAATTCTCAATTCAATTTCATAAATCATCTACTAATTAAAATATCTACAATCTCTTCCTTATTTATAAGAAAATCCTATCTAAGAAAAATAATTCTAAACGAAATAGGAAACTGTTAAAAATCTGTCACGCCCCAGATCCTGTAACTCGAATCCCTAGGTGGGATGGTACAGATCTCGAGGTGAGACCTTCGGGATCTATTTCTGGACCGCGGATCGACATCGTCATAACCAAATAAGGACAAATGAAAAGCTGAATTCATTCATCCAAACAGAATTGCGGAAGCAACAATACGTAAAGAACTAAAAATAATTACACCAAGAAGGTGGCTTCAAAAGAGCCATAAATACATCATCTGTAAACAAAATGAAATAAAATTCAAGTCTGTACAGAAAATAACCAAGAGAACAAAAGAAATAACAATTATGAACTCCGAACAGTCCATCTCTCAGAATCGACCTGCAACACGATGAGTTGCGTGAGTTGGGTACTCAGTAAGCATGATCCAGTCATCCAGATATACAACATACATGACAAGTCCAAATACATCGATAAATCAAAGAAAG
>JAUPMG010000001.1:13907003-13918758 GCA_031762675.1 Pachysandra terminalis | reverse complement strand
CCTCAACTTGCTTAAATTCCTTAAGTTGGTCTAATACCCTAAGGTCAGGGTCTTGTTGGTCATTAGCCTAGGTTACTTGTGAGGTCAAATCTAATTATTTAAGTTAATTAGGTTTCTAATCTTAATTAGTCTAGGGTCTGGGATCGAGTCATTACATACCATGATAGTGATAGCATGGCAGCATTGGCCTACGCCAAAGGCCTCAAATACCATAACAGGATGAAGCACATCAACATTCGTTATCATTACATCAGAGACAGAGTTACACATAGCAACGTGTCCCTTACACAAAACCCTACTCAACAGATGACAACTGATCCCATAACTAAGCCTATAGATTGACAAACTTTTAAGGTTCATGTCCGAGAGATAGAATTACATATATTGTAATTTGTGTTAGGTAGTACAGTTTTATTTATATTTGATATGTAGACATCTCATATTGCATTATATTTCATGCATAAGAATTTAATAGAGTTTATGTTTTCATGAGGCATGAGATTGTGTATAACATGCACACTTTGCACATACATTACCTCCATATTACGAGGATATGAATACGATATGTAAACAGGCTAGTTGGTATCTTCTCACACAGCGACCAACCCTGGTGCATGCATTGCGAGCAGGATGAGACATTGAGAGGACTTGTGTCATCGGGGGCATTTAGAGGACTCTGTGAGTTATGTGTCGTCCTGAGAGAGCTAAGATGAGATTCCTTAGGGAATCGAATATTACCTGATAAGTCGGATGTGTGACCTTAATCAAGGCGCTTGAGAGTTGTGATTTGGATTAAGAAGGTCAGGTTAGGCACATAGATTGCGATTAGACAAAGATCCGTACGGTGTTGAAGGTTGACATACTCTCGGCCAGACCCAAAGCTCCATCGTAGCATGTGTTGCATACTACATGTGCTATTAGCAACGTTACCTTTGGGAGCAAGTGAATGTGTACCTATTTCTTTGTTATGTGAGATCAGGATGGTCCTATAGTGGATCAACTTATACCTTTATTAACTTTGATCATGTCATGAAGTTAGAATGATGGTCGTTACTCAATCTTACTTTCCTATGGCCATGCATCAGACGGTCTAACAAAGGTTTGTCTAGGAAAGCAGTTGGGTCGAAGCTAAATTACATAAGGCTTAGGGAAGACTATTTGACATCACATTCATAGAGATATGTGTTCATGTTTTAAAATTATAATTTTATTGTTTCAAATCTTTTACTTATATGTATCTGATATATATATATATATATATATATATATATATATATATATATGTAGACTATATGAATTATTTTAAATTTGCACATTAATATATCTAGTGGTTGCGTATAGATTTATGATCGTGAGCTCATGAGGAGTTAGAAATACTGAATCCAATGTGGCTAAATGAGCTTGGACCATAGGCGAGACTTTTGAGAGTGTATTTCCATGTCAGTTTTATGGAACTTGATATGAAGTCACTCTCCTGTTACTTTGTGCTCGTCGGTCGCACACTCAATGGCATGTATGATTAGCATCCATGGTAGGAAGATATGATGTATATGAGAGAGAAATTCACACTTAGCACCGACTATGGACGAGTGAGAGATGTTGGATTTACTTTGGTTAGAAATTCACACTTAGCACCCACTATGTCGACCCAACACATAAATATGGGACATCCATACTTTGGTTAGAGACCAAGTGTGGCTTGGACACAATCTCCTAATGAGATTAGAAGAGAGTCCAAGGATGAGTTGAGTCTTCTATAAAACTAGAAGTCTCCTCACTTCCTAATTAAGCACTCCACGTTTTGGTGATTTCCAGCCCTTGATAATCTTTTTTCTCTCTTCTTCTCTTCTTTCTCCTTGAGATCTGGTTTTGCTACTTAGATTCCCATACAGAGATCTAGTTGTATTGAGTGTAGAACATTATATGTGGTTTTAGTAATCACATATTTTGATGTAAAATGTTTTTCAGTTCGATAGAGATTTTTCGCTGCAGATCCAAGTTTGTGCATGTGCATGGAGGTACGTGATCCGGTTCGTCTACAACCGTCAGTCTCAAATCCTGATTTTATGCCAACTTGGTAGTCCAATAGGTAATTAAGTAGTTTGAGACCTGCCACCTCACCTCATTAATGAGGGAATTAACATGACATTCTTACCAAAAATGACCATTGAACAATTTTATTGAGGGAAACCATTTTGTTGGTGATGCGAAGATAGGTGTACGTAACCGATTGTGTGTGGCAGTCAAGAGGTAAGGTCCAGACTTAAGATGAGAAAAGGAATTTTGTTACCATGTAATGAAGTTTGTGAAATGTATTTTACGATGTAATTGTCATGTGAGGCAATTACATTGACGGGAGGACTGTTAGTTGCCAACGATAAAGGAGTTCTTGATCACAAGGTTTCTAAAAGAGCTAGGGAAACTCAAAAGGAATTAACCAGTAATGTAAGGGGTGAATTGGCTGCAGGAAGTGAGAGGAACATCAAAAGAATTGCAGCAAAGCTATCTCAGTGGTTGCAGGAATATGTGAATTTCTGAATTCAACTTTCAGATATGTAGTCAGTCTTTCAATCCATAATAAAATTTCAAGCGTTCTTATCAGAAAAAAAAAAAAGGAATTTTATTCTAATGATGGAAGAAAGTCTACTAAAGAAAGATGCTAAAACCTTTTGATTTGAGAGGGAAGAAAAGTAATATAAGCCATTACATTTCCTCTCTTTTTGAATATAGAATGACAACTTTCTATTAATAAAGTTTAAGGCAAAAAAGTTTAAAAAAAATGATTTTTTCTTGTATAAAATTTTATACCAAATTTTAAATTCTTTTTTTTTTGTTAGAAAAAAAATAAAGAAATAAAGAAAGGATCAAATGCATTGATTTTATAACTGTAAACTGTACTTATGGTGTATAGGAATACCATAATAATTCATTTGTCATGAAAGAGATGGTTGGGTAAATTGATTTTAATTTCCCCTAAAGGTGACAATGGTTGGGTGGGTCTTGTTTTTAATTTACCCCAATAGTGCAGAATCTCCCTTACCTTTCAATGGACATAAAAAAGGAAAAAGGAGAAGGAAAAAAAAAAGGTCAATAGAGCAGCTAAGTTAAGTGACAACAGCCTATTGGATGGTGGTTATAGGGTGGAGTTGTTAGCAACCCCACATGACCGACCACCTTAGGTGGACATCTAGGTTGGCTTCATACCCACGCTAACAGCCGAAACCCCAACAACACCCAAGTCACAAACCCAACCACAAAACCAAAACAACCCCAAAAAGAAAACTAAAGTGAGTGTTGAGGTTAATATCATTAGCACATTTGACAAAGTGACCACTTTGGTTGGCCACTAACATTAGTGTCGTGTTCTCCCCCTCTAATGCTAATGGTTCTCTCTATCTATCCCCTTTACCTGTTTTCACCTTTTCTTCTCTCACCTCTTCATCATCTCTGTAAAGATTTGAATGAATATTAGTTGCAAATGTAGAATGGGGAGGAATGGAAAGAGGAGAAGCTAAGCAGGCTACACCATCTCACCTCCCTAACAATAATACTAAGGAAGAATCTTCAAGGAAACAACTTGGTGGTGCTGCCTGTGTTGGTGGTGGTGGTGATAGATTGAAAAGAGATGAATGGAGTGAAGGTGCAGTTTCGGGTCTTCTTGATGCTTATGAGTCCAAATGGATCCTTCGAAATCGAGCCAAGCTCAAGGGCCATGACTGGGAAGATGTTGCCCGGTATGTTTCATCGCGCACCAATTCAACCAAGTCTCCAAAGACACTAACACAGTGTAAGAATAAGATCGAGTCTATGAAGAAACGGTATCGATTGGAGTCGGCTACTTCTGATACCTCAACATGGCCTCTCTTTGAACGCCTAGATCTTTTGCTACGTTGCAGGTCTCATCCTCCTCCAGCCCCTCTTATTCATCCTCCTCTTGTTCTATTAGACCACTCGTCACCACCACCACCTCAGGCTGCTCAACCTCCACCGGGAATCCAACAAGTCTCTCATGAATCCAATGGCGTAGAACGGCTTGCGAAGGTCTGTAAGAAACATCATAACTCTTTTGAATTGTTTTCAAGTAAACGAAAGCCACATAGCTTAAGTTTAAACCTATCAGTGGATTGGATGATGACTTCAATTTTCTTCTAAAGTAGACAAGTTTTTAAGAGACAACTTAGGTTAAACCTATGAGATGTTTTCACTAATGCATATACTCCTCATCTTATAGCAGGAAGATGGCTTAGTAACCAAATTATTTGACCACATTTCAGACAAGATTCCTATGGAGACAGAATATAGCACACCGATATCTAACGGCGAGAAAGAAAATTCGATGTCAATGAAGAAGAAGATGAAAATGGGGAAGAAGACGAAGAGGCAAAAGGGGGAGGAATGGGAGGTCACGGAGAGTGTTCGGTGGTTGGCAGAGGTAGTAGTAAGGTCAGAACAAGCAAGGATGGACACAATGAAGGAGTTGGAGAGGATAAGAATGGAAGCAGAGGCCAAGAAAGGAGAGTTCGATCTCAAACGAACTGAGATCATCGCCAACACACAATTAGAAATAGCTAGGCTTCTCACCGGCAATGGCAGAGGAGTTGAACCATCTTTGAGAATTGGAAGAAGTTGAATATCTGTTTGCAACTTGCAACTGATTTGAGTATTAGTAATAGTAACTGTGGTATATATATGCAATCTGATAATAACAATTATTACCATGACCATACATTTGTATACTTTCACTAGTCTATATATCTCATAGTACTTAATATAGTTATCAAGAGGGAATGAAGGAAATTGCTGGAGATTAAGAGAGATCAGGTCATGTTACTTGTTGCATAACAAAGATGTAACAACACAAGTCCTTTAGAATCTGTTCATCAGATGAGTGGTGAGGAGGAGCATCGGTCCTGTACCGAAAGATTCCCGGCTTGGGTCCCAATTAGTACTATGATATTACAGATTTGAGGTAATGTCTGAACAAAGTTTCCTATGGAAAAGCAGAAAAGGTAAAGGAGAAAGATCAAGAAGAGATTCAAAGGCATACAAGGAGATAAGAACCAGTTCTTGGATTACTACAACTGAGTCTTCTTGTGTAATCGGTGCCCATGTAATATGGGTCAGGCCAACCCGGTAACCTGAGATAAAAAAGGATTCTCTTGGGCTTCATTCTACAATGAAAAGAAAATGGATCAACTCTAATCAAAAGTATGTGACCTTGTCAACGAGTGATTAGTTTTTTTTTCCCTATGAAAACTTTTTGCTGGATTTATGTTTTGGGTTGACCCAGTTGGCCCGACCCATTTGGCATGACCCGAGTCCCCACTTAAGTATGGGACATCCATGCTTGGTGTGAGAACAAGTGTAACTTGGACTCCATCTCCTAATGAGATTAAGAGTTCTGGGTTGAGTAGAATTGAGTGTTCTATATATAGAAGACTCCTCCTCCCTACCCTATTAAGGACTCCACGTTTTGGTGAGTTTCCTATCTAGAGAATCTCTCTTCTCACTTCTTCCTCCTTAGATCTAGATTGCTTAGATGCCCATATAGAGATCTGGTTGTTCGAGTGTGAGTCTTATTGTGCGTGGTTCTTGTAATCACACATACCGACGTGGACGTTTTTCGGTTCGATAGAGATCTTCCGTTGCAGATCCGAATTCGTGTGCATCAAGGTACATGATCTTGGCGTCTAGAACCTTCATTGGTATCAGAGCCACTGCAATTCGTCTTCGTTGGATTGAGGCATGTCTAGAAATCTCATCTAAGAAGCAACCTTGTTGCTGTTTTTTTTTTTTTGCAGAAAACAGCATGTACAATGCATGGTTGCATCAACGATCAAGAGAGGATTGTTTGTACAATCATACGTTGAGATCATCATTATTTTGGTGTGTTTATTGTGAGGTTTTAACATCTAAACAATGAGGGGTGGAAGAAATTTAATCGAATTAATTATCTGTTTTTAAAAACCCATAATTGCCTTCTTGGTCGACTAAAGAGACTGTTCGGTCGACCCAACATGCCCTTCTCGGTCGACCGAACAACGACAAACCGCAATATACAGAGATGTTGCATGTTTTGACCAGAGTGTGTTCAGTTGGTCGAAGGGCCAACCGGATTCTCCTCGGTCGACCAGACAAGAATCCTCAATCGATCGACAGATCCGAAAATAATTTATTTTGAATTCTAATTAAATTTGTGGCTTTTATATGATATTTTAGAGTATTGAGGCATGGTTTAATTATTTTATTTTCATGATTATATTAGGTTAACAAGTAAATAATATCCTAGTTGAGATTATGTAATTTTCTAGATGGGTTTTGCATATTAGGGATTAAAAGTAGTATTAAAATTTTATTGTATTGGTGATGATTATGCATTATGGCCTATGGTCTAGTGTGTTTTTGATTTGATAAATAAAAGATTAATATTATTGTTTAGTCCTAGATAATGATGCAAAATCAACAATATGTGTATATGAGATGTTAATTAAATGTGCAATTTAATTGTAGTGATATGGCCGCTAAGATTATAGTAGGTGACCTGAACAAGGGTGAGAAATTAGATGGTAAGAGCTATGACATATGTCATAGGAAGATCCAATATCTCCTCGATAAATCTAAGGCCCTAAATACTTTATCACATAGTCTAGTTTATCTTGAGGATGGGACCAATGTCTGGCATCATAGAGACATGGAGCTTATCAGGTTTGGGCCAAGAAAGATTGTTGTGCATGCTTCACTATGCTGAGTAATATGCACAATGATCTTATTGGAAAATTCGATGCCTATAAGACTACACTTGAGATGTGGAACACACTAAAACTCATGTTCGTTGGTACCTCGGCTACAAGATTACGTTCATTAATGATGAAGTTTGAGACCTACAAGGTGGCTCCCAACGTGAGCATAGTTGAGCATCTTGGGAAGATGTCATCTATGATACGAGATCTGAAAGCCACGAAAAATAGCTTGACAGAAGAGCACAGATTCTTGCTGTTCTGAGATCCTTACTTGACTCATAGGAGAATATGAATCTCACCATGATGCACAACAAGAACATTAAAACATTCAACAACTTGGCATGTCATCTTGAGCTCGAGGCAGAGCGTTAAACCATAAATTCTAACGGCACTACGCTTTTAGCCAAACCGGCAAAGCGCAAGACAATTAGGTTTAGGCGCAAGCACAAGGGTAAGGTGCCAGAACAAGGGGAAACAACTAAGAAAGTGCCAAAGGCAGGCACAGGTACCAAGCGCCCTAGACGGAAGCGAGGTAGAAAGAAAGAAATGTCCAAGGTGATCTGTTACAACTGTAATAAGTTCGGACATGTCGCTTGTGATTGCACTAAGCAGAAGCAGGTACGAACTCACCTAACCTCTAGCTATTGTTGCATGGTATGCACATATGTCTTATTTTCTCAGTTTAGTCATGATTGGATTGTAGATTCTGGAGCGAGAGCAGACACATAGCCATGTAGCACGATGGGTTCATGGATTACAGACGGATACCACCCGGAAGTCAGAAAGTATACATGGGGAACAGTACATGGGTGGATGTGTTAAGAGTTGACACATACCTGCTGAAGATGCGAGAGACCCACGCGTTGATGCTTCCTGACGTACTTTATGCACCCGCCATTCGTTGTAGTCTCTTCTCAGTAGTATAGTTACTTAAACTAGGTTTCTCTGTCATTTTTAGTAGAGACTGTGTCTCCATTTCGTTAGAGTCAATTTTATATGGTAGGAGATTTATTTTGATAGTCTGTTTAAACTTGATATTGATAATTCAAGTGATGCAAATTTGGTGTCTAATTTGACTTCCCATGATGATGATGTTATTATTTTTGATTCATTAAGATGACATGCTAAATTAGGCTACATAGGGCTAGAGAGGATGAACCGTTTGGCTAAAGCAGGTCTACTAGGAAGGCTTGCCAAGGTTTAGTTACCTGTTTGCAAGCATTGTTTGGCCGGTAAGTTATGTAGGAGACCATTTGGCAAGGCAGTGAGAACAAATGTTCCTTTAAAGTTTGTCCATATTGACATATGTGGACCAATTAATGTTAGGACCCACATAGAGAATCCTATTTCATTACATTCATCGATAATTACACACGATACGGTTATGTGTACTTGATTTCCCACAAATCGGAAGCATTAGATTGCTTTAGATGCTTTGTGGTTGAAGTTGAGAACCAGTTGGATCGACACATGAAGTGTCTCCGTGTCAATAGAGGACGCAAGTATTTATCTGTTATATTTTTAGATTTATGTTAAGAGAAGGGAACCCGTCGGAAATTGAGGATCCCAGGCATACCTCAACAGAATAGTGTCGCAGAGAGAAGGAACCGTTCTTTGTTAGACATGGTGAGGTCGATGATGGCGCATGCATCCCTACCCATTAGTTTTTGTGGAGACGCATTGATGACTGTGACCTACATCTTAAATTGTTTTTCTACAAAGTCAATTCATAGCACACCATACTAGTTGTGGACAGGCAGAACACCTGACCTAACTTACAAGAAGCCATGGGGATAGACATGTTATGTTTCCTTCCCATCAGAGAGGGAAGCCATACAAAAGGGTTGCTATGTGCATCTATATGAGATACTCAGAGCACTCTAAGGGCTGTGTCTTTTTCCATGAACAGACTGATAGGGGTCTAACAAATATTGAGTCATGTAATGTGGATTTCATCGATGATGATTTTTCAATCTGGAAGAGATCAGGGATGAATCTGGAGCTCTTCGAGATGAATGAGCCAGAGTTGGGACCAACGGAGATCACCTCATATTCAAACACCAATGAGACCGTTGGTTCTCAATATGATCTTATAGATTCTACGGATGTTGTGGATAGTGGGATTGGATTATCGCTAGTGGGAGTGTCGCAAATGACACGAATTCCAACAATCCCGTGCGTAGGAGTAGTCATGGACAGATTCCTTGTCATCATTTTATGATTGAGGGTGAGTCGTTCATGACTGTCACGTTTGATGATGATGAGTAGTGAAAGGGGATTCTAGAAAGGATGTAATGTGATATAAGTACCGGGATTGCTCAGGTAGCGACAACAGAAGAAAAGAGCGTGTACATTTCATGTAAGGTCAGTAAAATACTAGACTATTGTCTCGACTATGCTCCTTTATGAATAAAAGGAAGTCGCTTCGGGTGATATAGATAGATAGAAGTAGATCGGCAGATCCAGCCAGATCAGTTACAGGTCTCATTATCGTTTAGACATTCAGAAAGGCTATGTGGCTTCACACTCATTCAGTTATTGCTTTTTGAAGGATTTCTTGTTTAGCCACCAGTATGTAGTAGCTCTACTTCTCGGTTCATACCAAAAGGCATTATCATCACCTGCTTTGCAAAAGTGGACCATGGAGAAGAACCAAGTCTGGGAGCTTGCTGATCTTCCTTTAGAAGTAAGACAATTGGAAACAAGTGGGTTATAAGGGTTAAGCACAAGACAGATGTAAGTGTAGAGAGATACAAGGCCCGTCTCGTGGAGAAAGGTTACACCCAGAGAGCGAGAGTATAGACTATGAGGAGACATTTTCACTAGCAGTAAGATTTGCCTCCATTTGCCTCATTCTAACTATTGTCACACACCTAGATTCGGAACTCTACCAGATGGATGTCAAAACTGTTTCTCAATGGAGAACTGGATGAGGGGATCTATATGGGTCAGCTCGAGGGTTTCATGGCCGAGGGGCATGAGCGCAGAGTATGCAGATCAAATGTTCCTTATACGGCCTAAAACAGTCATCCTATTCCATCGATCTATTATAGAGTTTGGCTTCACGATGATCGAAGAAGACCACTGTGTATATGTTTGATAACATGGTAGGAGCTTTCTTATCTTGTTGCTATATGTTGACAACATTTTGATAGCAAGGAATAACAGGGAAATGATTGTCTCCACTAAAGAGTGACTTTCTTTTAGTTTTAAGATGAAGGATATGGTTGAGGTAGACTACGTGCTTGGTGTTAAGATTCACAGGAATCGCACTAAGAGGCTTCTTTGTTTGTCCCAGGAGACTTACATAGGAAGGTACTTGAGCGTTTCAGAATGCATGATGGCAAACCAATTAACACTCCTGTCGAGAAAGGGTGCTTCATTGCATCTTGATCTTTTTCCAGAGACAAAGAAAGAGAAGGAACTGATGGCTCAAGTTCCTTATGCTAGTGCTATAGGTAGTCTGATGTATGCTATGATGTGTACTCGACCTGATATTAGTTTTAGCAGTTGGTTTTGTCAACCATTATCAAAGTAACCTAGGACAGACTCATTGAAAGGAAATGAAACGTATTCTTAGATACCTACGTAGGATAGCAGATTACATGCTTTGCCTCCAAGGAGCAGGTTTGCACCTACGAGGCTACAATGATGCGGATTGGGCAGGTGATCTAAACGGTCGAAAGTCGACATCAGGAAACTAGAGGTGCCAATTGGGCGGGTTCGGATAGATTTGGGTTGGGTTGATAGGACTATTAACGGCTTAACACTCAACCCAAACTTGCCCGTTTAATAAACGGGTTGAAATAATCAAACTCTCACCCAACCACCTTAACCCGTTTGACCCGTTTAATTTTACTAAATTTTTTATTATTTATTTTTAAATATCTCATCTAATGTCTTGTATAATAAACTTGATTACAAGTTACAATGATAGTGTAATTTAATACTCGTTTTTTTTCTATAATCTTATTTATTCTCATGTAAACAATAATAATGCAATATACTTTACAATATTCTACTTTACTTCTCTAATGCTCCAGTCTCTAGCAACCGAGCTCTATCATATAAGAGAGGAAAGGAAGAGGAAAATGGGAAAGAAAATATCCTATCCCTAGTGTTGCACATAGAGACGTGTCCCTTACAAATATCCCTACTCAGAAGATGATAGTTGTTCCCATGACAAAACCTATAGCTGGACAAGTTTTAAGGTTCATGTCAGAGAGATGAGATTACGTAGATTGTGATTTGTGTTAGGTGGTATAGTTTTTATTTACATTTGATATGTAGACATCTCATGGTAAATTATATTTCATACTTGAGAATTTAATAGATTTTATCTTTTCATGAGGCATAAGATTGTGTATTTACATGCACACTATGCACACACATTACCTTCATATTATGTGGATATGAATTCGATATGTCACCAAGCTAGTGGTCGGCTTCTCACACGGTTACCAGCCCTGGCGCATGCATTGCAAGCAAGATAAGATATTAAGAGGACTTGTGCCATTGGGGAAATTTAGAGGACTTTATAAGTTATATGTTGCCCTAGGAGAGCCAGGATGAGATTCCTTAGGGAATTGAATATTACCAGATAAAGCCGAATGTGAGACCTTAATCAAGACACTTGAGAGTTGTGACTTGGATTAAGGAGCTCAAGGTAGGAAGATAGGTTGCAACTAAACTAAGATCCATATGGTGTTGGAGGATGACATACTCTTGGCTTGGCCCAAAGCTCCATCGTAGCATGTATTGCATACCACATGTGTTATTAGCGATGTTTCCTATGAGAGCAAGTGAATGAATCCCTACTTTATTGCTATGTGAGATCAGGATGATACTAGAGTTAGGGGTGGCAACAGTCCGGCCCTATGATTGGGCAGGCTTGGGCAAGGATAAGTGGCCTGTAGGGCCGGCCGACTCAAATTTAAGGCCCGATTAAACTTTCGGGCCTGGCTCGGGTTCATGTTAGATTAGTTTGGCCGGCCTGACCTGATATTAATTATATA
>JAUPMG010000001.1:13891156-13904769 GCA_031762675.1 Pachysandra terminalis | reverse complement strand
TTATTACAAAAATATTCTAATATTTATTAGAAATAAATTTAAGCCCTATGTCATTATTTATATCTATTAAATATATAAACTATGTATTTTTCGTAAAAAATAATTAAATAAATATATTTATTTTGAAAAAAAAAGTAACGACACCCATCTGTAGATCGGGTTTCATTACTTAACATATAATTATGATTCATGATTTCAACAACAGTTTTACTCTAGATTTGAAAAAAAATGAGTTTTTACCTTGATTTCGTTTGGGAAAGTCTTGAAAACGGCGTAGTCGTAGATTGGAGCTAGATTTGTGTTTTCATACACAAATCAGGTGAAATATTGATTTCGGTAGAAATCACCAAAAAAAATGAAGAGGGGAGGAGAAATCAAGGAGAAGAATGGTTTTAGGGGGAAATCGAATAGATTTCCCCCTTATATAAGCGACATGTCGCCCATTTTTACTCAAATGCCCTTAAGGAGCGACATGGGCGACATGTCTCAGACCAATTAAAAATCGCCCAAGTCGACCCAAAACGACATAATCCCATTATGTTGTGTCGCCCAACCCACGAATGGTGACATGTCTCTCGAATGGGCAACATGTCGCCGACATTGTATACCTTGGTTGACCTAACACACATCGCCCAAGTCGACCCAAAACGACATAATCTCATTATGTCGTATCGCCCAACCCACAAATGGCGACATGTCGCCGACATTGTATACCTTGGTTGACCTAACACCTCGACGCACCTAGTCAACATATTTGGTAGGAGTTTCTGAACTCCTCTCCTAAGGAATCATACTTTGGCAGATTTCAGCACAATTGCATGATTCCGGTTTGGGACATTCATCCCAGGTCTCATTACTGGGAGTTGCGCCCGTGTAGGTCTAACATCTTTATGTGATTCTAACTGGGGATTCGTGGTCTGAATCTCCTTCATAAGAAATCACGTAGCTGTTGAGCAGATGCGTATGAAATCCTGACTCGGGGGCTTACATGCTCAAGCTTTCCTTATAAGGGATCCTCGGTGACTGGTTTATCACATTCCCATGATTCTAACTCGAGGTTCCCACTTTGTGGATCCCCAAACTTACACATTTTAGTCCATGATTCTCCTTAGATTTCTCTTGAAAGGGGAAAAGCAAATCTAAGGAGAAGTATTGTTTTCCACCTACAGTATGGCTTCATTTTGATTAAATTGTTTTTGGTAGTTGACTCAATTCTTTTTTACTATTAAGAACTTTTCTCCTTATTGTAAAGAAAGTTCTCTCTCTCTCTCTCTCTCTCTCTCTCTCTCGCTCGCTCTCTCTCTCTCTCTTACTTGAATTGCAGCGAACTTCACAATTGTGCACTTGCCATGATGCTATATAATACTGCACTGTTATAGAAACAGTTAATTTACTCAATATCAAATTTACGAATTTACTTTCATATGACATTTTTTTCTTATAATATAAAGTCACAATATACTGGATCACTCAAGTTCACTGTGTGCTGCCTAGGTACTGGGCATGCATGAAAATGACAGCCAAGTCTAAGACAGGCTCTCCTAAGCTTTTTTTTTTGGTGATTAATGATGAGATGGTATATATATATCCACTTTATGTGAGTTGCTGTTATGTTTGCGGTCTGCTTTTTTGTCTTATTGGTTCACTAGTGTGACTGTCCGCTTTGGGCAGCAACCTAGTGGCCTTGTATAGACTTCTTTTTATTATATATATATATATATATATATATATATATATATATATATATACGTAAAGACTAATGCAAGCTCCTATGGTAGGAGTAAATAAAGCAATAGATCAAGAAGCAACACTAAAATCATCAACATCTCTGCCGCAAACTAGCCAAGGATTCTATCATCTACACCCAACTCCTGAAGCAAATCCATCGATGGAATACCATAAAAAAGTCCGTCCAAGCCACCCCTCCTCTAGCTAGACAATCCGCCAACTGATTAGCTGATCTTGGCACATGAACAATGTAGGGGTTAAGCCTTGATACCAAGTGATGAGCTAAACGGACTAAATGAGAAAACCTCCATGGATACTCCTGACTAGATCGCATCCAAGAGATAATTGTGGAGGAGTCTCCCTCAATCACCAACTCCTTGAATCAACATGAAACCGCCTCTCGCAAACCATACACCAATGCCAATAACTCTGCACGGGAGGAGTCACCCTCTTCAGTTGGACCAAAAAATGCATGCACCATGTGACCCTCATGATCCCTTATCTATCCTTAGTAAGTCCTCATTTTCATCTTGTGACTGGCCTCTTCTTTCTAAGTGATTATTGTGTTATTGAGTAGCCATTCTAAACGTCTGAGCTTCTCCCACTGTAAGTTTATTAAGTCCTAAAATGTGAAGCTTTAGTGTACGATTTTGTGCCATCCTTATTCATGCCATTATTTTGGTCACCATGCTGTAGTGTTACTGAAAGTAAATACTGTCGAATTACTGCATTTTTATAATGCATTCCTTTGTCTTGTGACTTGTCCAAACAAACCTTATTATAGGAGAGTGTTGGATATACAAACAAACAACAATAATGCTTTGTTCTAACTAGTTAAGAGTATGGCTGTCAATGGGTCAGACTTGGGTCCATATTTGATCTGAGTTTGACCTGAAAGTTACAAATACAAATATCAAATCTTATCCAACGGACCGAATATGGAGTTTAAAGTACGGATTTGAATATATTAGAATTCGAATATGAACTTCCTACAATCAGGTCAAATTATATTTAATGCTTTATTTATTTTTTTAATTTGAATTAAAGCTCCTTTATGTCAAGGTTTAAATACCTTAATGAGAGTAGGTTTTAATCTCAAACTACATTTAGCTGAAGGTAGAAGGCATTTTATAGATGCATCGAACGGGGGAGGATTTCATCCCCAACCAATGTGGGACTAAATTTAGTGCCAAATCGGTCGGGGATGAAATCCTCCCTCAACCAATTCTTATAAAAGGTCTTCTACCTTCAGCTACAAGTATGCTTGGTTCGGTAACTGACCGACTGGTTCAAGTTTTAATAAAATATTTTATTGATGGTTTAATCGATTCGGATTTTGATTCAGATCCATTTCTGTTGAACTTGCATATGAATCCAGTCATTAAGAATTTGATTGGATCTCGGTTGGAATATGGATCTATATGAAAAAATTTTGGTTCAAATATGGATCGAACTAGGTTCGAACCATATTTGACCCGTTGAAAGCCCTAATTAAGAGTTGGCAACAAGAATCTTGATCTGCCATTGTAATCTATCAAAAACTATATCTTTAATTAGGCTGTGTTATCCAAGATATCTGACTTCATCTGTCTTTCCGGTCTTCAGTTAGCTCTTGTAGGTCCTTCAAATTACACCATCTTGCACCTCCTTGCAAAAGCTTACATAGGGTTGGGGAGCATCAGATACCGGAAGAAAAATCCGGTTACTAGAAGCTTACCTTCTGTGCTAATGACCACCTCATTATAGGTGTGGTGTGTTAACATTCAAGTTAATAGGCAACTAGAGATGTATGTATACTAGTGAATTCGCATTCTCTGAATTTTTTTATCTGCCAGTTTTCAATCAGTCATACGAATGTTTAATGTGTGAAATTAGTTTGGTCAATAATTTTACTAACACAGGAATAAATCTCCCTATATAGATGCCCATATTCTATTGCAGTTGGTAGTGCTATGTTGTTGCATTTTATGCATCCCCTTGATATAATTCTCACAATCGTATTTTATAGTATTGTGCAACTTCTTTCAGTAACACTTGGTTTTAGACTTTTCTCTCTGAAAGTCCATGACAGTGAGGTTTTAGTCTTACCTTGTTTATCATGTGTTTCTAGATTGGTACCCAACTTATATGATGTTTTGTGAACTTGTTTCCAGAAAATATTTCTAGCTTGCTGGTTTTTGTAACAGGTGTATTCCATTTAAGTATAGAAATTCTGATGAGAGTAATGATGCCAACTCTGTGAAGGTTGTTGAGGTCCTTATGATCAACTCAACAAGTGGACCTGGTCTTTTGTTTCCAAAGGTATAAATTGTAGTCACTTGCTTCAAATTTTTCCTTAATGAAATTAGTGATATTATTTTATAATGTTTCTTGATAATCAAGATTTGTCAAGGGCATCAAATAATGCTTTTAACACTTTATGTGGGTTTCTTATGCTAGTGATGACTTTGTGGCAGTTGTTCTGCTGGAAGTTATTGAATTCTTTTCTTTTGATTAGCGTTTTTGCATTTGTAGAACCAGTTTCCTGATAATTGAATTGGAGCTTATATATGAAAGGCTATTATAGTTTTGTCAATAATTCATGATAGTCAAACATGACACTCAAGGGTATAGATAGAATGAACATCAATGTCCATTTTAAGTGATTACCCAAATGAACCTAGTTATATAACTATGTCTACAAGTAGCCATGAATGGGGGCCCAAATATTTTCCAGATTATTTGGGAAGGAAGGAGATTAAGGATAAAAGGTGGGTTGTCCAGTATGCGAAGGCTGGCGAAAGGATGAGGGTGACAGACCAGTGTATGCAACCCCTAGGGTACAGAATTTATTGTGTGACGACTGGGTGGGGGTGGAAGATATAGGTACTCTTTTTAGAATTGAAGCATCTAGTGAAAATGGGGAGCCCATTAGCATCTCTGAGGCAGTTTGGAGATTCAGGAAAGGAGGATCGCAAAAGGAAATGGCTACGCAAATGTGGCTAGGGATGTAAGAAATCTAGAGTGGAATTTACAATATTCAAGGAGAAAACTAGGAAAAGTAACTTTGGGGGCGAGTCTGAGACTGATCAATGAAAATTTTGTACGGCATGTTAGAGGGTTCGGTGTGTCTGATAAAAAAAAGAGCTGTTAAGGAATCAGTTGATAGGGTTTTAATCAGAAAAACATGGAGGACCCAAAGTAGAAAATGGGCTTTATTACCTTCATGCGGAGCATTGGGTGGTATATTAATTATGTGGGATTCTGATAGGATAATTAGAGTCCATAGTCCTAATAGGAACAGATGTAGAAGGGAGTTTTGGAAGCAAATCAGATACAACCATATTGAGAATAAGGAGCCTTGGTGCTTGATTGGAAACTTAAACGTGATCAGATTCCAGGAAGAAAGAAATAAGGAGGGAAGGATAACTTGTAGCATGAGAACATTCTCTTCTCTCCAACATTCAGAATCTTGAACTGGTAGACTATCCCCTCATCGGTGGTCAGTTTACATGGTCTAACCTTCAGGAGGATGCATTATACTATAGACTAGATAAATGCCAAGCCAACATGGCATGGGACTCCCATTTTGCATGGGATTCCCATTTTCCCCCGGTCTTATAGAAGGTTCTCCCAAGAACAACCTTTGACCCATGGTGGAGAAATGGTGGTGGGGAGAGTAGAGTGTTGGTGTCTGGATAGGCTGAGTATAAATTCATGAAATCTTTGATGCTAGTGAAAGAGAAGATCAAAGAGTGGAACAAGTCAACGTTTGGAGATTTATCTAGTCGATTTTTTTTTTTGCTTGAATAAATTGCAAGACTAGATAAATGAATGAGCGGGAAAGGAATTTGGAAAGGGAGGAAAGGGGGATTAGAAATATGAAAAAGATGGAGCTGGATCTTGTTTTGAATCTGGAGGAAATAAGTTGGAGGCAAAAATCAAGAATCAAATGGCTTTAAAGAGGGTGATGGAAATACAAAATTCTTTCACAAAATGGCAAATGCCTGAGCGAAAAATAACACTATTTCCAGTATTATGGTGGATACAGTCTTAATGAAAGATATGGCAAATGCCTTGTTGGAGTTTTTCTCAAACCTTTACAAATCAAAGCAAACAATTCGTTTTAATTTGAGGCATTTGTGGGGGGGGGGGGATGGGATGTGTTTGATGACCGGAGGACTTGGCTGGAAAGACCCTTTAGAATAGGGGAGATTAAAGAAGCAATAATGGGGATGGATACAGACAAAGCCCCATGCCCAAATGGATTCACTATGGCATTTTTTCAGGATTCATGGGAGGTGTGTAGTATGGACTTAGTGAAAAATTTTGAGGAATTCTTTGAGAGTGGAGTGATCAATAAAATAACAAACAAAACATTCTTGGTTTTGATTCCTAAAAGGCCGAGGCTAAGGAAATCAAAGATTTCAGATTGATTAGCCTAATAACAAGCTTGCACAAAATTATCTCCAAGGTGTTGGCCACAAGGTTGAAGGAGGTTCTAGAAGTTGTGGTCACAGACAGAGCGCTTTTCTTTGTGGGAGACAAATTCTCGATAGTACTTTGATCGCTCAAGAGGTGATTCAGAAGAGGACTAGAGTTGGAGTAGAAGGACACATAAATTGGATTAGGATAAAGCATCTGATCTAGTGGAATTAGGTTTTATAGATTCAATCCTAGAATGGAAAGGATTTGGATTAAGGTGGAGGAAATGGATTGGTAGTTGTCTCAGGAATGTATCAATCTCCTTCATCTTAAATGGAGGTATTCATGGACATTTATCATCTTCTAAGGGCCTTAGACTGGGTGACTCTCTTTCCTCTTCACCATAGTAAGGGGTGTGCTCAGTTGATTCCTTTCGAGGGCAGAAGATATGGGTTTGATTTCAGGATTTAAAATGGGTAGGGATAGTGTGTATCTCTCATCTTCAGTTTGCAGACGACACAATCTTGTTCTTCAAGGCAAACGAGGTTCAAGCCTATTGGATCAAATCCATACTGAGATGTTTTGAAATGGTATCTGGACTCAAAATAAATTTGGATAAGACCAGCATATCCGGTATCCATCTAGATCTCGAGAGGCTTGATTGGTTTGCAACTTTCCTAGGCTGTCGAGTGGCAAAGTTGTTGCTAAGATACTTGGGTTTTCCTCTGGGTCAAAATTCTAGATCAACATAATTTTTGGTTGCCTGTCATTGAGAAAATGGAAAGGAGGTTGGCTACACGGAAAAAGAATTATTTCTCTCTCTTTTTTTTTTTTTGTGGGGGGGTAGAATATCATTGATTTAATAAGCTCTTTTGTGTTTACCTACCTACTACCTTTCCATTTATAGGATTCTAATAAAGGTTGCTAGGATGATTGAAAAAATGCAGAGAGATTTTTTGTGGGAAGGGGGTGGGGCAGGTCTTAGTAAGACCATCTGGTCAAATGGGAAGTGGTTTTTAGCAGTAAGAAAGAAGGGGGATTAAATCTGGCAAACATTTTGGTTCTCAATTCGACACTGCTGGGCAAATGGCTTTGGCGTTTTAGACTTTTAGTACAAATAGTAACACGTTGTGGGTCAAGGTAATATCCAGCAAATATGGCATTCATGACAATGGGATGGGACATAAACTGAAATACAAGGATATATAGTGCTAGCCCTTTACAGGACTTCTCCAAGCTTGCCCCATTGTTTCTATCAGTATACCAGATTTTCTGTGGGTAGAAGGGACCGTATCCTTTTCTGGCATGATTTGGCCTCTCGATACCCTAGAATTTACAATCTCTCTCGAGATAGAAATGCCTTCATTTCTAGTATATTATCTTGGCCATCCACTGGTTTATCTTGGAATCTAGAGTTTAGGAGGCATCTTTTCAAGAATGAATTTGGGGAATTGAGCAATCTCTTAAGATTATCTTAGGGATGTTTTCATTAATCAGTTTAGTCCCAATTCTAAAGCATGGTGTTTAACGTCCAATGGCCTCTTCACTACCAAATCTTTCTTCCATATAAGCCGTTCCAGTGGTCATCCAATCCATGCCCCTTTTCATTCTCGCAATTTCTGGAGATTCACAATTCCTCCTAGAGTTGGGGCTTTTGTTTGGACTTTCATTATGTATAGGATCGATACTTGCGATATGTTGTAGAAAGGAGCCGTGGACTCTTTCCCCACACATCTATCTCATGCGTAGAAATCATGGGGAATCGATCAATCATCTCTTTCTTCGCTGCAGCTTCGCTAGGCAGATATGGATGTTCTTCCTACAGTTGGTTGGAGTTGTTTGGGTGGCACCTAGACGGATTAGCTTGTTATTAAAGCAGTGAAGGTTCCAATGCTGGACATAGAGGGAAAGCGATGTATGACTCTATTCTTGCTGTCTTGTGGACTACATGGAAAGGAATCGACGAATTTTTTATGACACGCAGATGAGTGTGAGTAGGTTTGTAGACTCCATTATACTGAAGGTTACTTCATGGCTTGCAGTACAACTGGAGTTTAGAGTTTACTCTGTGTCAATGATTTTGAGAGACTGGACTAGTACAGCTCTCGCAACATTGAGCCATCCAGCCCATATGACAGCGTGGAGAAATCCGAAGCGGGGATCCATTACATAAACTTTGATGACGCCTCTTTGGGCTATCCGGGTCCATCAGGAGTTGGAGATGAGAGAGATGAGATACTTCATGCATTTTTAGGCCCGATTGAAGAGGGTGATTCTACACTGACATTTTAACCCTCTTGATCGGGCTAAGAGAGGCACAGGCTTTTGAGGTGGAGAGTCTAGAGATAAAGGGAGATTCTTTCTCAGTGATATCATGGATGACTTCGTCACATGATTGTCCATGGAGACTAGCATATTTTGTCAAACTAGCCCATTATCTGTCCTGAGAGATACACGTCCCGTTCTCATATGTACCTAGGGCTGCCAACTTGTTAGCTGATAGATTGGTGAGGGATGGTGTAGGGAGAGTTGGTTTCTTTTACAGGATTCCCACGGAGGAGATGTTGGCAGGGTTATAAAGTCAGTAGTACTGGATTTTTGATTTTTGTTGAGTATTGTGTTTTTCATATCGTGGGGCATGATATGGTCCACCTTTGCCATGTTGATGTATTTTTTTTTTCATGTTGATTGTTGTACATAGGTAGTCTCATGTTTTGTATTATTTCTATAGGTGTCCACCTTGGACACCACATGTGCTTGTTGATACAGCTTCCTCGTATACATAATGTTGTGATTGTTTATCCCCACCTCCCCCCCACCCCCTCCCAAAAAAAAACACCATGTCTACAAGAGAAAGGGAAGGGAAAGTATTTTTGGATGTGTCTTAATACTCCTCATGTGAAGGTGGATATTTCTTTATTAGTTGGACTTCCTTGCTATTTATCCATATCTTGAATTTGACTCGTGTTATAGAGTAGTATGTCATGCAATGTCTGTACTATTCTTTTCCCTTATGTTTGTATGTATTGAGTTAGTAGATTTGGCTAAATACCGACTTCCACAAGAGAAAAATTATAATAGTCATTTGTATTTTGTCATGTGATGATACTCTCTACTTGGTGTTTTAATGAGATAATGTGCAAGTTCAGTGAGATCTTAAAAACTTGTTTGTGTAGATTGTTTTAGAAGGTGTTTGAGGCCTGTGCAATGAGACATTACTAGGACCCATGAAGCGCATGCTTGAAATGTAGTCTACCTTATGAGTTGGATATTGAATTTGCAACCCATGTACTTGAATATGTTTTTCCAACAAAGGAATAAAATTACTTTTGTTTTACCTTGGATTTTACTTGGATTCTACATAAAATAACCATCGGTTTTATCAAAATACAAAAAAAATAAATAAATAAATAAAATTTAAAGGTTTAAATGGATATTTACTTAGAGAGGGTGTGAAACGGAGCTAGGATGCATGAAAAGAATCAATCAGCTTGATGACTGTACTCAACGGAACTGACCTCCATCTTTTATTTCTTTCTTTGTTTATCTTTTCTTGGTTGAATCAATTTCGTCAATCCTTCGTAGTTTTAAATTTCGGAAACAATGAGGATTTTTTACCCAGAAATGAAACCGAAATATCCAAATTAGGATATTTGTGTGAAATGATGGAACAAAAAATTTTAAATTTAAAAATTAGACCAAATTAGCTTCCAAAAAAAATGTGAAATTTCAGATATCTCATCGAAGTAATCCATTTTTTCCTTATTTTCAAATATAAAAAAAAAACTGGAGATTGACTAATAAAAGTGTGCTCACTTCATTCAAATGTTATGTTCTTTAAACATTGAAATTTACCAAAAAAAAAGTAAAAGCAATAAATAAGGTTTTTATTAATAGTGAGATGATACAAAAGTTTAAAATTAATAAACACAACATTTACATTACAACATCCCAAAAATATAATGTATATGATTATATGAAAAATACAATAAATTCAAAAAGTTCAACTTTGTTTTTATTTCATTGTTATAAATGCAAAAAAAAAAGTGAAATTTTATATATTTCCTTTGAAATTTTCAGACCGAAATATAGGATTTCTATTTCGTCCACCTTATCTGAAATCAAAATTTCACAAAATCTTGGTGAAATTTAAATCCATGCAACCCTTATACTACTCAGCCGGCCCTTATCCAAAGTATGCAAACTCTCTCTCACCGCTCTTCTCCCCCCTCCCCCGCACACCCACACACACACACACATGTACTCACCAAAAAAAAAAAAACACAAAACAATAATTTCAGCACAAATATCTTCTTTCATTCATAACTCTCTCATGCTGTTTAGGATTCCTAGAAAATAACTATTCTCCCTCTCTCTCACTTCCTCCTCTTGCAAAATAGGGGAAAAAAGGTTTTCTCCTCTCTTTCCATCTCTTTGTCTTATAACTTTCTTCTGTTTTTCTTTAGGAAAAAACTGTAATCTGATACGTTTTTCCTTCGTCTCATTTCTTCCCTATTAAATCGCATTTCTTTGGGCCCTGCACATGCAAGGCGTCTGCAAAGCATGTGGTGCATTGGCTATCTGAATGTGATGTACCAAATGGTTATATTACAGAAGTCTTTTGTTGGCCTCTAGTTTCCACTACTTACAGCACCTGCATTTCTGCTCTTGTCATTACTTGAAATTATTGGCAAGATCTTCAATTAGGCACCTGAACTCAATGGTAAATGGTGTGATCTATTAATCTATGATTCATTGGAACAAGAAAGGCCTGACTAGATATCTTCATCAAAGTATGTGTAGTAATTAACTATTCTTACCATTTCTTGCATAAACGTTTATCATCATAAGTAAAATGGGAATGGAAAGAACTTGAGAGGGTAGGGGATTCAAAAAGCTATTGTATTTATTTTAAATAAAATAACTGACCAATTCTGCAAATAGTGTCACTGAATGAAAAAATTTCTTTCAGTGAGATCTAGTACAATGATCAAAGTGGTAAAAGATCAAAGTTATTACAGAACAGTAAGGGTATCTTTGTCATGTCACTTCGAATTCAGAGAGTAATGAACTCTTATTATCCTACTCCAATAATGGGCTATTGATGGAAAGGCAAATTTGGTTTCATAGATCTCATTTCACTCTTGGAAGAAGAGTTCATACCAGAGTAGGCAGAGATCATTGAGGTCCCTTAATCTTCAGAATCATACATGTAAATAAAGAATATATAAATATTGGATAAAAATTTGCTACTGACAAAAAAAAAGTTTAGAGTGCAATGTCTTAAATGATCTAAGCTCCTTTGATTCAACTATATCTGGATTTATCAGCTAGTGCTTTCTCAAATATAACAAAGACATGCCTGCATAAGTAATTGGAGACCACATGGTGGTGAGGGTATGTCTTCTGTTTGCTAAATAAGCCAACTACATTCACTATTTACAACTACAAAACATTGACAGCACCTTGGAAATATCTAGAAGACTCCCAGCTCCAAAAATTGGGCAACCAAGTTAATGATCCACCTAGATTGAGTAGCTGAATAATGGTTCTCCCTTTGATTTAATTAAGGCATCAATGCTTGTAAACTGAAAGACAAAGATCCATGATCTTAATTTACACTCACCACTTGGCTATTTCAACAAGCAGTAGGTAGGAACCAGTAGCAGGTGTTTCAAAATAAGTCAGAGCTGAGTATATGGATTATAACTTTGGTACAAAGGTAGCAGCGGTATAGCAATGGTAAGAATTGAGAACCATGTTATTCTAAAAGTTGCCACCTCAATTATCTTGGATCAATTATTTATAAAGAAAGGGATATTGATGAGGATGTTGCACATAGAATTAGAGCCGGATAGGTTAAGGGTAGAGGCGCTTCTAGAGCGTTATGTGATTAAGGTATTCCTCTCAAATTCAACAGCAAATTTTATAGGACAGTTATTAGGTTGGCTATAATAAATGGAGTAGAATGTTGGGCAACAAACAAACTACGTATTTGTATCTTTTTCAAATACTATCAATGAAATTCTTGTGCAAATGTTCTAAAACTTTGTGAAAGTGGCCAATAACATTAATATGAATGCAACTTTGTACAGCTCTTATTTTTCGGAACAAGTGAGCAGCAGAACCTTCAGATTTTTGGCCAATTAGCCTCTTGGGAACTGTGTATAGTTTTCAAGCCCTTCCTTTAGTGGAGCCATTGGAATGTGCCATTTTTTTTCAAAACGCTGTAATACATTGATTAGAATCCTTATTGCAAAAGAATATATGAAATAAAGGAGTTGTTTACAGATATGCAGAAGGCACATAACCAAGTTGATTGGTATTTCTTAGGTATGGTGCTGGAAATAAAATGGTTGTGGAATTAGGTGGTGGTGGATTGAAGGTTCGTCTTTTCTCTCAGCTGTACTTGTATCTCGGTGCCTATTATGGGTCCTTGACAGGATTTTCCAAGTCTTCTGGAGGTCTTTGCTGGTTCAATCTCTGCCCCATTCTTGTGAACACTACTAGTAATGTCCTTGGTGGATTCATGTAGGTGGAGGATGTTTTCGTAATTAAATGGTTTGAAATGTTTAGTATGGCATTCATTTCAGATTACAGTTGAGGTTGAAAATTTCAGTTCAGTGCATAGTTTTATAAGCTCATTGCTTTGGTCTTAGCTTGTATGGTGAAAGTTATCATTTGTCGGGCCTTTTGTGGGAGCCTGGAGGTAGTCATATCCTAGACAAGATTCTTATTGGTTGTTATTGCCAGTGAGGGTATTGATACTAGAAGGGGGTGGAGAAGGGGTTTGATTTGTAATATTGACTTTGAGAAGGCATATGAGCATGTCGATTAAGACTTGGATTATGAATGGAGAGGATCAGGTTCGACCAAAGTGAAGGTGGATGAGAGCTGGGTTTTTCAGCTTCATTCTCAGTTTACTTAACAGGCCACATATTGAGTTCTTTCAAATTTCTAGAGGGTTGAGGCAAGGAGACCCATCTCTTCACTTGTTCATCTTAGTTACTGAGGCTTAGCAGAATTTGTGGGGAAGCAAAGAAGCTAGATTTGATTTCACGGTTCAAGGTAGGTAAAAATGGCCTTGATCTCTCATCTATGCTGACTATAGTGTTCTGGAATGGTTTTAATTTCTGGCCCTTGTATTGGTCACCTTTTAGGCACATACCTCCCCCAGATTTTGAGATTTCCTCGTTATTTATGGATTGGGATGATACTCTTTTTTTGTGGCAGTGTTGTGAGTGAATTTGATTCAAGTATATTGGTCGGTTGGATTGTTAATGTTGCTTCTCCACCTTGGCATATCTTCTATTGCTGGAAGAAAATTCTGTGTCTTCTGGATTTGGTTTCCTTCACAGTGAAACATGTTTATAGAGGCAAATTCTGCTGCAGATAGTTTGGCTTGAGATGGGTCTTCTTTATGTAGTCTTAGATTTTTGAGTAGCAGTTCTATTCCTGAAAGAATTAGAGCTATTATTTGG
>JAUPMG010000001.1:13868311-13884864 GCA_031762675.1 Pachysandra terminalis | reverse complement strand
ATTCAGTAATCCTCTTAACTATGCAATTATCAAACAATTGAATTAAAAACCTAAAAACCATGAGATTAATCCATAAAAACAGAGTTAGAGTTTACATCAACACTCCACAAGGAGTTTAGCTACTCATCGACGGACTGATCTTCATCAAGGATGTGTAGAAGGTCATCTCCATGATCAGCATCCGCTCCAACAAGAATAGCAAGAACAGATCGCAAGAACAGAGAATCTCTCGAATTTCAATTCAATTAAAACTCTAATTCCAATCCTAATAATCTCTAGCCTATCAGAAGTCTTATAATATATGTTTATTAGTCTAGAAGTTATCCAAAATAAGTAGGAAACTAATCGTTTACAGACCCAAAAACTAGATAAATAAGGAATTGCTGCTAAAAATACGCGTGTGCTCGATCGCACTGGCGGTGCGATCGATCGCAATGCGATCAATCCTAATGCTGTGCAATCGATCGCACAGTGTAGTCTGGGCTTTTCTCGGCTGAGCTTTGACTTGATCTTTAGGCTTCCAATTGGGCTTTCTCCGTGGGCTTCCTCCTCCATCTTCAAGGTGTAATTGGCATAGATTTTGGGCTTTGATCATCTCCTCTTACGAACCTTGAAGCTTGATCCAATTAAGGCTTTAATTGACTTGATTTAGGCCCATATTCTCCTCTTCATCACCAACCCTACAAAACAAGATAAATGCATTAATTCATTCACATAACTGCATCTCTAAGACTAATAAGCATCAATAATAAGTCCAAAAGTGCAAGTGTTACACACTTATCAGTGTGTTCTACTTATCTCTCCTTGTCTTGTGCTGTAATTGGTCTACAGCCTTGCTGTTTTTTACTATTTATTGTAGTTTGGCTCTTGGCCATTGATTTCTAGTGTGAAGATCCCACACTAGCATTATTTCTCCCTTTCCTTTATATATCCTTTTGTTTCCATTTAATGAAATATTAACCTCTCCAAAAAAAGAAAGAGCAGAGCTTGTAATTCAAAAGAACCAGACTATTGATCAGCTTACTAGTAGTTCTCAGGAATTAGAAGAAAAGAAGAAAGAAATTGCACTGCTGAAAACATCTCTTCAAGAGAAAGAAAAAGAAGCTGAGGGACTTGAACAATATGTTCAATTGCTAAAGTTTGAAACAGAACAAAAGTCAAAGAGAATTTCTAAAGTTTCCAATGTAATTGTATCATTCCGTATTCTGCCAAAAGAAATGTATTCTCAAGATTGATTTCAATAAAGGGCTTCTTTTGGTATACTTTACATTGTGTTACAATTGTTCTCCTTCAAAAATAATAATGCTTTAGCTATTTTCCATTGACTAATTCTTCTTGTGCATTCTCTTCAAGTAAAACAATTTTATAATAACCTGAAGGATATGCTTCAATGATTTCGAAAGGTCCATCCCACTTTTGTGCAAACTTTGGCTTGATAGTCTTGCTCCTTTCATAAAAAGAAGCTTAATTCTCAAGGATAAACTTTCTTCTGATAAGCCTTTGAAATCACTTGATGATACTGAAGGTTTTTTGCTAACACTTGTTGCCTTTTTCTCACTCAATTCATTTATCTGTTGCATTCTAATTGCAACCAAATCATGAGTATCCCAATCCATTTTAGTGGCTTGAAGTATTCTGGCTAAAGATATTTGTAACTCGACAGGCAGAATTGCTTCAATTCCATATACCAATGAAAATGGAGTTGCCTTAGTAGCTCGATGCTTAGATACTCTGTACGCCCATAGCACATCAAATAAATGGTCATGCCATATAGTAGGATGATCATAAGTTAACTTAACAACCTAATCATCGTCGTGTTTGTAGCTTCAACTTGTGCATTGCCTTGAGGATAATACCGTGTAGACTTGTTATGGATAATATTATGCCTTGCAAGCATTTCTCGAATTGGATGGTTTAACAATGAGGAACCTTTGTTAGTAATAATTCTTCGAGGCACCCCTCCTTGAACAATAAGATATTCTTTAATGAATTGGGTCACAACAGCTCCTGTTGCTCTCTTAGGAGCAATTGCTTCCACCCACTTGGTGAAATATTTAGTGACAACTAAAATCCATGTATGTCCTCTTCTACTGTGAAGATTGATTGGACCGATCAAATCTAGCCCCCGAGTATGAAATGAATATGGAGTGATAATAGACTGCATACTTCGAGGATGTTTCCTAGGGATGTTTCCTTGTATTTGGCACCTCGAACACTTCTTAGCATATTCGAATGCATCTTCCTTCATAGAAGGCCAATAATATCCCATATCATGGATTTACTCATATAATTTTCTTTTCCCTTGATGAGCTCCACATTCTCCTGAATGTACTTCTCGAAATACAATGACTGCTTCTTGTGGATCAAGACATCTAAGTAGTTTATCATCTGTACTTACTCGAAATAGATGACCTACTTGAAAACGAAATCGAGTAGCTCTTCTTCGAATTCGATGAACTTCATATGCATTGTTAGGTAGAAAACCATCCCTTAAGAACCAAATGAAGGGTCTTCTCCAGTCTTCTTCCTCTGCGAAGATGGGGCATACTTCCATGATATCAGGGGTGCTTTGGCAACCAAGACAACTTTTCTGTAATTTCGAAGACTCAAAAGACATGGTTGGCTAATATACTCCGAATCTTTGCAGTCTTCTATATAAAGGAATGGAATATGAATTTCCATAAGTCTTCTTATGCATATCAGTAAGAATATGTTATGTTTTTCATTTCCAACACATCGAAGTAAAACTCCATTCGAAGACTTGAAGTAAAGAATGTAACCAACTTCAATGAAATTAGCCAATTTTCGAATAGGAATTTTGAAGATTGACGTTGAATGCTGAAGTTGATGTAATATAGCATGCCTCCAGTCAATTAAGGGGATATCTTCTTGTTCAATTTCAAGATCCAAAGTTGCAGGCAGGATCTTTCGAATAACTTCAATTTGCTGAGAATCTTCACTCAAACTCAACCTGCGTCCCAGATTAGCCAAAATATCTGCTTGGTGGTTCTTGGCTCTTGGAATATGCATTAAAATACATTCAGCAAACTTACTCACTAATGCCCGAATTGTTTTTCTGTATGGAACCAACTCCTGTTCCTTAACAACAAATTCCTCATTAATCTTAGAAATGATAAATTTCAAATCTGCAAAGACTCTCAGTCATTGCATGCCCATCTGTTTAGCCATAATCAGCCCAATAAGTAGAGCTTCATATTCTGCTCTATTATTGGAACACACGAAATCCAACCTGAAAGAATAGTACAAGTGTTGCCCATCACTTGAAGTGAACTCAATTCCAGCTCCTCCTCCATTTGAATTTAATGACCCATCAAATTTCATCTGCCATTCTTGATCTTCTACAAACGCAACTTCAAATTCAGGTAATTCCTCATCTTGCACTTTCGAGAAAGCAACAAGTAAATCATCTACTGTTTGTCCTTTGATACTCTTGGGTGTTTCGCAAGCAATGTCGAATTCTGATAATTGTAATAGCCATTTTGTTTACCTTCCAAGTAATACATGCTGAGATAACAAATATCTGATGGGATTCGAGCGAGTAACTAGAATAATTCGACATGCTAGGAGATAATGTCTCAATTTTTGGGTCACATGATACAAGGCAAGACAGAACTTATCCACCTAAGAATACTTTACTTCTGCTCCTCGCAAGAGTCTGTTGATATAGTATACAGGTTTCCCAATTCCTTGATCGTCTTCTTGAGCTAAATACATTTAAAGTGGCTTTCCTGGAATTGGTGCAACCATAGTGTGAGGATGTTTCAACAAATTCTTGATATTCTTGAACGCTTGCTGACATTCCAGAGTCCGTACGAATTCCATTCATTTTCGAAGTAACACTAAAAAATGAGATATACATGCTAAGAGACCTAGAACGAATCTTCGAATGTATGAAACTCTTCCAAGAAAAGAATTTAATTGCTTTTGATTTGTAGGAGGAGTCATTTCGAGAATTGCTTTTGACTTGGTGGGATCTCAGTCAATTTCTTGTTTGTGAACAACAAAACCCAGAAATTTTCTAGCATTAATCCCGAATAACGCACTTAGCAGGGTTCATTCTGTACGTATAATTTTTGCAGCATTCAAATACTCTCTGCAATACTTTGAGATGTTGCGAACACTCCTTGGACTTTACAACAATGTCATCCACATAATCCTCCACTTCTTTATGCATCATATCATGAAAGATAGTGGTCATTGCGCGTTGATAAGTTGCTCCAACATTCTTCAATCCAAAAGGCATCACTGTATAGTGGAAGTTGCCTAAAGGAGTTCGAAATGTTGTATGTTGGGCATCCATGTGATGTAATTTGATCTGATTATAACCATCCATGAAAAAAAATATCTCATATCCTGCTGTAGCATCAATGAGAAGATCCATATTTTGCAATGGAAACTCATCCTTAGGACTTGCTTTGTTGAGATCTCGAAAGTCGACATAGCATCTGATTTGTCCATTATGCTTCTTCACAGGCACAACATTCGCAAGACATGTCGGATGTTGTATTGGTTTAATGAAACCAACCTTCAAAAGCTTCTCGATTTCAGCCTTGAAGGTTCGAGATGATTGCTTAACATGTTTAATATCAGAAGATAAATGCAATCTATGTGTGACTAACTGAGGATCCAATCCACACATATCATCATAGCACCAAGTAAAGACATCTTTATTAGCTTTCAATAATGTTATAAGATTCGCCTTCTCCTTAGAAGATAGGCTAGCATTAATGAAAGTAGTCTTCTTTTCCTCCCCTGATTTTGACAAGTTAACTTCTTCCAAGGTTTCAAGGACAGATTTTTAACACCATCTTCGAGTTGCTCAGGGGCTTCTTGAAATTCATGCTGTACTTCGAAAATATTTGCCATAGATGGGATATCATCACTATCCTCATCACTTGGGATTTCAACACGATAAGCTTCAAGCTTATGCTCTTTCGAAAGAGGATCTTCTTCTTGCCCTTTCTGATCTGATTCAGACCAAAAACGATATATGATGCACCCCTCAGATGTAACAACTTGAGTACAACGAGCTTTCGAAGCAGGCTGTTCAACAGTAATTTTGGATACAGCTGGCCTTTTCTTCTCTTCTTTCTTTTTTTTTTTGTTGTTCCTTTTTCTTTTCTTCTTTTACCTTCCTTTTCGATGGTCCGAACTCAGATAAAGGCATATCCGGATTAACCTGAAGTATTGGCCATGATGGAAGAGAAATTCTTCGAGGGAGTGAAACTTGACATTCACCAGCTGGTGAAAGCTCATCATACTCAGCAGCATCTGCCAAATGAACTTTGAGCTGATCGAATGGGCATGGATCAGCAACAAGTCGCACCATCTTACCATTTCGAATGCCTTTGCAGCATTGATGGTAGGTTGAAGCAACAAACTTGCATCTGTGAATTCAAGGTCGTCCCAACAGAATGTGATATGTTGGTTTACTATCCAACACATGAAACAAAGTTGGATATCTATATAGTCCAACTTATAGTTCGAGGTCACATGATCCAAAGCATACTGGCTTCGAGCGTCGAAACCATAAATCTTCATTGCTTGAGGAATCACCCTTTCGAATGATACTCTGATAGCCTTCAGAATGCCTATTGGAGTGATATTCAAAGAAGATCCTGCATCCACCAAGGATCTTCGAATATCTACACCCTGTAAAACAGAGTTCAAGTACAGGGCCCTTTCATGGTTTTCATATGAAACTATCATGTCTTCTGGTCTGAAAGTTATCAGACCTTCTTCTAGGATAACAGTGGTACATTCCTCCTTTGCTTCTCGCAATGACAGTCTCTGAGCGTATGCTCGAATGGCTATTTGTTCAGACTTCGAAAAGCCTATTTCCTTCATGCTCTCTTCGAATCTGTGATACTTCAACAAATCTATCATTGGAGGATAAACAATATCCCTAGTCACATCCGAAACGATGACATTCACAGCAGCCCCTTTACCCTTGTGATTTGGTAAATGATTAGTGTGAACTGTTTCGGGCTGCAGTTTAATTTCTCTAAGCTTCACTCGAAAATAGTACAACCTTCTCATAGAATAGCAGTCATAGGTATTGTGACCTACGTACTGATGATACTTGCAGAATTTCAGATTACTCCGATCTTTTGCTGATGGGACCTTATTCGGAACAGGAAGTTTAACACGGTCATCTTCCACCCAATTGTCAAACAGGATGTTGAATTGAGTCAGTGTGTAGTTTGGCTCAGGGAGAGGATCTCGAGAACCCTTGTTCTCATTCTTCTTTGCCTTCTTTGAAGGACTATCCTCAACCAAAATAGTCTTGTTTCTCCTTCTTTCGGGCTTTTTGACAGGGCTCGGCATTGAAGCACTGGTCTTTCTGATTGCTTCGTACAATATGGTAAAACTCAAAATTTTCAAGTTCTCCAGATGAATTCTGTATTCAAGAAGAATCCCATTTATTCCGTGTTCAACGAATTGTTCTTCAGTCACCGTTTCTGTACAAGACATAACCAAGTCTCGAAATCACTTGACATATTCAACAAGACCCTCAGAATGGCCTTGATGCTCCCTACTCAAGTCAACAACAGTGTATACTTCTTTAGTGATAAAGAACTTCTTATGAAAAAGAGCAGTCATATCCTCCCAAGTATCCATAGAACCTGGTTTAAGATTATTATACTAAGTATAAGCTTTATCTGACAAGGATTTCGAAAACTCCCTTAATCTAAGGTCATTATTCGAAGCATGAGCCCCCAAAGCCTTAATAAAACGGCTTATATGCTCTTTCACATTCTCTGTTCGACCAGTGAACTTAGAGAATTTGGGGCTCACATAGTCCTTAGGATAGGGTTTACTCAGCAAAGAAAGAGAATATGGTGGGCGATAGTCACTATTGACCCATTCAGGATCTCGTGTCTGTGAATTCTTCAAAAGCAATTCTACCTCCTCTAGAGTTGCAAAATGAGGAGTAGAAGATGATGGGAGGACAGTTGGTTGAACAAATGATGGTGATAAAATTGCTTGTGAAGGAAAAATGCTGGAACAACTCTCGAAAGTAGTCCTATTTGGTTCCTCTCTCGAGATATTGAGAGTAGCAGTATTTGCTGGTGGAAATGAAGGAAAAGTCAATGATGGCAGTGATGGTGGTGGTATGGAGTTCGTTTGAGGTGCTGCTTGAGCAGCAACCACAGCCTGATGTGCCAGCAAAGCCATCATCTCTTGATGCATGGCTGCCATCTTTTCTAGCATGGCTACAATCCTGTCTTCAGATGACAGTGACGTATTTGAAATAGAAGGTGCTGCTGATATTGTAGCAGCAGTTACAATTGATGAATCAATTGTGTTAACAGTAGGATCCATAGAAAGATCCTGAGTTCCGATAATGTTTAAAATAGGCAATTCTGGAGCCATTTGAATAGTTAGACTGATCTAAATTCAAGAAGAATAAAAGGAAACAAACAAGTTCCCCAGCGGAGTCACCAAAAATGGTGATGCACAAACCGGTAAATGACCTAAAATGCCAATTAACCAAATTGGTTTGCGCAACAATGGATTTGAATACTTGCTGTCGTTGGCCTAAATCAAAGAGATCGTTCCAATAAAAGGTTTCCTTTTGGAAATTGATAGCAAAGAGGGAAAGAGGTAAGATCAATCAGGAATATTCAGAAAGACACCACTGAACTTATACAGATTTCAGAAAAGATGATTCCTTAAACAAATACTCTACAATTCTCAGAGAATGTCAAATGCTCAAAAATCCAATCCATCTTTCTGATCCATCATCCTCCTTTTATAACCGTAGACTCATTACTTAACCATTTGCAACGTTTTATGAACGGATTGAAAACGTTTGATTGAACAAGCATTTTGATTTGAGTATTCAATATTCAAAACGCCTAATTCAATATACAACGTTTCAATAAATGCTTTCGAAAAGTTCAGATTAGTAATGAATATAACGTTATAAAAGTAATGATAAGCTACTGTTCTGTGTTGATTCAAGTCCTTAAATACTACAAGATCTTCGAGGATCTTAATAGGACTTATTTCTCTGGCCCTCCATTCCTGAAAGTCTAATATTTATTTCTCCTATGCTTTAAATGAATAACCTCGAACTCACTAGTTTTGAGAATAATGGATATCAGGGAATGTTCCCTTATAATTCATAACACTATGTCTTTGTAATGATCATTTCGAATAATTATCTTGAGAGTTGACTTCAAGTTATTTATAGTATTATCCCGAAAGATGATTCAGAATATGACTTTGAAAAATAATATATTAGTCATTTCAAGACGTTCGAAAGCTTAACAAAGACTATTTCGAAATACATCATCGAAATAGCATTATACTAGTAACCTCATATGAGATTTTACTTGTGATGACGAATTGGCCATCTCGTGGTGGCTAACCTATAAATGCTATAATTGTTTGATATATCGAAGGTTTTCCTTCAAGAATATGGTTTGAAGCCTCTCTTAAGTAAAACTTCAAGTATACTATTAATTTCGAAGTGATTCTCCTGAAATGGGCTTCCGAAATATACTATTCTGGAAATATTCTCCCACCGAGGGTGGGCTTTCGAGAAGACATTCAGAATTTCAATTATACATTCTTTAGAATGTATATTTAAATAACTGACATTGCCAGATGTCATATTATTATTAGATTAAATCAATTTTCAAATTGGCTCATCATCAGTATCTGTTGTACCGGTCCGGTTCAAAGCCTCATGAAACAACAATTGTATCGTGACTTGGGACCAGACCGGTCCTGGCCAATCCTGGTACGGACTGGATCAGTCCGATCCTTGAAACCTTGCTTGGTTCATGCAAATTGAGCTCGAGCCTGAGCAGAGTTAACGTGGGTAATTGACGGTCCTATTTAGGCTTTTATACATTAGATCAACCTAGCTTGAAACTTACCGAACCCAATCCTAATAAGGACCCAATTAGGCCAGGGTTTGAGCAGGTTAGGTTAGATTTGGGCTCAACACTGGGCTCCAACCCAACCCAAATCCAAAAAAAAAAAAAATATTTAAGTTGGGTTTGAATTCTAGTTACTTAGTGTTGAATTAGGTTCAAGTCGGATTCAGACTCGTTCACTTCAAAATCGGGCCAAGTAGCATTAGGGTCAGTTGTTTAATACATCATGTTCAATTGAGTACCTATATCAATGGGTCTCAACTCGACCCGAACTTTAATAAATGGGTCAATGATGACCAACTCTAACTACGGGTGCAACTTGGATCGGGTTGATCTCAACCCTACCCTAACCCAACCTCCTTGGAGGTCAACCCAAACCCAACCCAACCCAATTTGCAACCCAAACTCTGAAACCCAAAAACCAACCCAAATTTTTTTTGAAAACCCTAAACCCAACCCAACCGAAACTGTAAAGACATAGAAGGCATGCAAAAAAGGAACAGAGAGAGAACGACATACCTACAGATCTATGCTTGTATGAATCGTAGAATCGGTATGCTATCTTCGTCTTTTATGGAGACGCAAATATATCAATTTGAGTTCAGATCTATGCTTGTATGAATAGAGATCGCCGGAATCGGTATGCTTTCTTCGTATTTTAGGGAGACGTAGATCTATTAATTTGAGTTCAGATCTATACTTGTATGAATCTCTTTTTCCTTCGATTGTGATCCGGAATCGGTATGTTATCTTCTTCTTTTACGATAACGACTCGTTACCATTGCGGGCGAAGTGAGTATGAGAAGAACGATTGAAGAAAGTTGTAAAACCCTAATACTCCTCTTCTGCTCTTACCCTTTCTATAATCTTTTTTTTTTTGGGTAAAAACCCTTTCTCTGTAATCGTGTATTCTTCAAAGATTGATTTTTGAATTTGCCCCTTGGCCAAAAAGACCACGAGGCTTTTTTTAAAATAATATAAGATTGGAGGGGTTTCTTTAAATGACTATATATTATAATTTGTAAGTAGTTTAAAAACTGGGTTAATTTGGTTTGGGTTTTGAGTTGTGTTGGGTTACCTGATCGATAATGGGTCAAGGGTTAGATGCCCATTCGGATTGGATCCAAGCCATTGGATTAAGATCGTACCCGTTGATAAACATGTACATGTAAGTCTATAAATAGACTAGACATTCATACCATTTCATTTATTTGATCCATGTAGTTCAGATCTGATTGAGAGAGATATATCAAGGCTTGCATTAAGTGCTTGGCATCATCAGCTCTTATATACATAGTGTTCAGTTGTGATTGGACAGTACACATGAGAATCACAACGAATCAGATCAGAGGCTTCATTGTAGAGAAGAACTTCACTTGTATTCTCTTGTTTTCCTTACTTGATTGAATACTTTGATGGCACACACATCAACTACTTTTATAGTATTCTCCGCACAATAAATTATTTATTATATACATGCATTCCAAGTGTACAAAAATCCTCTACACTATTCATAAATACTCTAGAAATTACATTAACACCGACAACTAATACAAATCATAAATCAGTTGAAACATAAGGACACCAATCATACATCATCATAATGTAGTGGGGTGCACATAAAAACATTTCATACTCTCTCAAATAAAAGAGATAAGGACTATACAATGGATTCAAAGGAACATTCTCCTACCAGTAGTTAGGGTTTTAATTACACAAGCATTTATATGAAACTATAACGAAGCTCCTCATGAAGTAGTGAAACATACAAGTTGCAGCTGTAAGAGATTATTAACATCTTTACAGCTCTAATGGAGTTCATGGGCTACTCTGAAATACTCTTAGCAGTTCTTTGCTTCCTCTTTCTTTGCCGTCTTAGTCGTAACTACGATTAGTCGAAAAGGATTGGCCGATCATCGGAAAGATGCCAGCACTTCTTCTTAACTTCCATCACATTTATGATTATTGCACCAAGGTTCTACAACGAGATGGGTACACATTTGTGTTCAAAGGACCATGGTTTGCTAACATTGACATGGTGTGAACATGTGATCCATCTTTATCTATTGAATTTAACTAATCATTTTTAAATTCTCTAACCTTATCAACTAAGATATCTTCATCGTTGATATCTTGATTGTTATCAGGATGAACTTATCGTGAATTTACCGATACAAGAAGCGAACAAACAGAGGTTATTCGATTCGGAAGAGCCAAGTAAGTTGGTATATCTACATGGAGCTTTGTGTGAATCATTGCGGTTGTTCCTGCCGGTACCCTTCCAACACAAGTCCCCTCTCCATCCAGATGTACTCCCTAGCGGCCACACCGTCGGTCCAAAAACAAAGATTCTATTCTTTCTGTACTCAATGGGAAGGATGGAAAGAATATAGGGCAAGGATTGCCTAGAATTCAAGCATGAGAGATGGATTTGGGAGTGCGGAAGTATCAAACATGAACCATCATACAAGTTCTTAGCATTCAATGCAGGACCCAGGACCTGTCTAGGTAATGGAGTGGCTTTCACTCAAATGAAGGCAGTTGCAGCCACCATGATTCATAACTACCATGTTCAAGTGGTAGAAGGTCACCCGATCACCCCAAATGTTTCAATTATACTCCATATGAAACATGGTTTGTTGGCTAAGATTACCCACAGATCAGATGGGTTTGAATAGTATCGATCGATCTCACTGTGGTGTTGGTTCATCCCAACCTGGTTTATCTCAATTAGTAAAAGCTAATAGATTACCTAAATAAAGAGAACATGTATTATTACTGATCCTTTGTACTACCATTATTAGTTACTATTACGTGTATCGTGTGCATGAATTGTACGTAAATTCAAATGGGAAGACATAATTCAGTGAAAGAAAATTGGCTGCAACAATTTGCATTCAGAATTCACCTATGAATTTCAAGGTTTAAAGTCTCGGGATCGGGGATCAGATGGTCCCGGTTGATTCTGATCCAGACTGGCAATATCGGCCAGTACTGGTTGATCCGGATTCTGCACAAAAATAGATCGCCTAGTTTTAAAGAAAATAAAAATAAAAATTGGATAGACTGGACCGGTTGCCGGTTGGTACCGGATCGATCTAGATCAATACGGGACCGTTCAATTTATAAATTTAAAAAAAAAAAAAAAAAAAAAAAACATTGAATCGGTTGGGACAGTCAATGGATCAGTTGTACCTGCTGATTCGTACCGGTATTGGTTGGATCGGTCCGATCCAAAGCCTTACGATACAACTATTGTATCGTGGCTATTATTTTCAAGGCCCTAAAATCTATAGATTGTTTACACATCATACTTTATGCATATCCCCTATTCCATGGCTATTAATTAATTTTTTTTAATAACAACTTACTCTACAGGAGTCGCCATATGGACATATTCTCCATGTCTTCCAATTACTGCACATCCTCATCTTGTAAAGGTGTCTAATCGGACCACTTGAACTACTAACTGTAGCTGACGGCTGATGCATAGGAGCAGGCAACCTATACACGGGAGTTGGCCTTAGATAGGCTGGTGGAACTGGAGCAGGGGCCTCATACAGGCCGGTGGAACTAGAGCAGGGGCCTCATATAGGCCAGTGAAATGTAAGGCCTATATAAAGACATATCAGAGGAAAGCACATACAGGTTTGGTACATGTGAGATACACATTATTATGTGTATATCACCTACAAGGAAGTTGTAAATTTGATGAAAGAATTGATAAATATTTGCATTCATTTGGAGGATATGGATCTAATTTTAAAATATTATCAAAACTGAATTATGCTGATTTAGTTTCTATTTTTATCTCTATGTATTTTCTATTTAAATCCCAATGGAGTCTCTTTGTAATCACCTTAGAATTATCAATAAAATCAGTTTCTCTTCACAAGTGTCCCGATTAGACACAACCTCAATCTTTACAAGACGAGGACGTGCCATAATTGGAAGACAGGGAGAATCTGTCCATATGGCGACTCCTGTAGAGTAAGTTTTATTAAAAAATAAATTAATTAAATAATTATAAAATAAATTAATAGATTATTTATTTTTTGTAGTACGCTCATTAAATGGGGGAGATGGGAGAACGTTTAGTCGGAGGAAACAAAAATGAGGTTTTTTTTATTTTTTTAACTTTTTTTTATTTTATAATATAACAATTTCCTTTACGTAATATACGTTTATTGTTGACAGATCTGCATGTTCATTGTTGAGAAAAGGTGTAATTCCGATAAACCATTCGATTATCCGCAAACTGACTTCATTAATTGATAAAGGTGTACTATCACCTTTACCGATTGGAGAGTGAAAATGAGAGCACATTTTTACGGACTTTATTTTTAGGGTTACGTAGAACTCAACAGTCATCATGATACGCTTTGTGTGATAGTAGATCAGTTAATGAAGTCAACTCATTTCCTATCGACTAAAGTTCTAAATCCCATTGATTGAGAAAAGAGCAAATCTATACTTGATTCTACATGTAAGTGCACAATAAAGAGAAACAAAATAAATTGAACAAACTATATTTGGCATAAAAAGAAAGAAATATGCATAAAGGAAGTATGATGTGTAAACAATCTATAACCATGATAAGTTAAATGTGGCAATGCATGTGTATTCAATAGTTATGAAACTACTTGGTCTGTATTTCATTTTTTGTCAATGGACATCAAATGAAATCACTATATTGAAATAAAGTCATTATATCACAAGTAAAAATAGAGTTCCTCATATTCCAGATTGAGAAAAAAGACTATTATCTTAGCCTATAGAAGATAAATGATGAAAATGGAAGACAGCATAAGCCGAAATACTCCAACAATTTTTTAACCAACCACTGAATCATTAAGCATTTTTTTTTTCACATTGGCTTCATCCTTTCAGTTATATATATATATATATATATATATATATATATATATATAATGGAATGAAATTTTATAAAGCTACTTCTAATGGTAGAAATTCAATAGGAAATAAAATTAAGAGATGGTAGATAACTCATCCATGATCATTTGACATACATTTCCGGAATGAATTTCCAAGAACAGATACTTCCTGAAATGCGTGTAGAACTTGCCTGCAAGCAGTAAAAAGGAGTTGCCAACCATTTTTATTCAAAAATGAACAAAAGCAAGTAGAGGGCAACAATGGAAGATTAAAGCGCTTACTAAAGGCTCAAAAAGTCGCCATTACTCTTTAAGAACATCAAGTATAATTTGTACATCACAAGAATATTACATGAACAAGAGGAAGGATTTTAAAGCTCATTGTGGCTACTAAGATAAATACACATAGCCTGCACTTGCTGTGCTCTTAAAATTTCATGACATCAACAGCAAGGCTGGCCAACCTTTTCATCTGCTTGCATTTTCGTCAAGTAACAATTAATTTTAGCACTGTTTGTATCCCCATTCAGTGCCGTTTTAACCACAATAAGAATTGTCTAAATATATTTGATCTGAGGGGCACTCCGCTGTTCCACTCCCCTAGAAGCTGACAAGGTGAAAAATTGGAAGCTGAGGAAGACACATTGCAAACAGGAATACATTGAATGGAGCTTACTATGTAGCTGCTACAGTGGTGCCACTGGACTCGTCAAGAACAATATCAGCGGGATCTCCAATCCACAGCCTCCCTTCTCTCCATTGAAACTTGATTCTCAGTTTACCGTTAGCATCGACCCCGACAACATGTCCCTTGCTTGCATGTGTTTCCATTCCCCATCCCCACCTTGGGGTTACCAAACCTCCTCTAATTTTTACCTTGTCCCCCACCTTGAATGGTCTCACCTTCTCCATCTCCCATGACTTGCATACCCACAGTTTCTCCATGAAACAGAACGCCACCCAAAGCTCCCCATCCTCCATCCTGTGCACTACCCCTATGCTTGCATGGGTAACCTCTCCCCACTGGGAAGTCGGTGTTGTCACTGATGCCCTCACTCTTACCCAGTCTCCTATGCAAAGCTGTTCTTCCTCGACCCGTTCCACTTCTGATGGATCCAGCATCCAAGCCTTCGAACCAGCAGGTGTATATATTCTCAACTTTCCATCCACATCTATGGCCGATATGGTCCCCACACTGGCATGGTTGTGGCCTGACCAACCAAACCTTGGTTGCTTCACACAAATCTTCACCCTCACACGTTGCCCCACCACGAGCCCCTCAACCTTCTCGATTTGGGAAGCAGGTCCCACCCACCTTTCCTGCTCCCCACAGAACCCAACATGGATGCTTCCATCCCATTCATCTCTTTCATATCCTATTCCTTGAACAATGCCAATGCTACAAGGCCCCATGGATTTCCACCCACTCGCATCATCTTTTATTCTCACCCACTCCCCCACCTCAAACATTTGCTCGGTTTCGAGATCGGCAGGATCTCCCCTCCACAACCCTGACAAACCAAAGAAAGCCACTCTCACTTCTCCATCAGCATGAACACCAGTTACAACTCCTCTTAAATCCAGGTGTGCACCTCTCCAGCCCCACCTTGGCTCAGCAAGTCCAGCACGAAACCTGACATGCTGCCCAATTCTTAAGCATGGAACCTTTTCAACATCTGTATAATGAGTCATCCACCTTCCTTTACGGAAACAACATGCCAGCTCTAGATAACCAGAATCCTGTACACTCTGTACCACTGCCAAACTCTCTCTTCCTATATTGTTCCAGTCATAACTTGATCTACTCCCTAGGCTTGGCTTAGAACGGACCCAGTCACCAACTTCAAATCCTGAAAGCCGTTCTGCATCACCAGGAGCAACTTTCCACAAGCTAACTCTACCAGCTACTCTTACCTGAAATTACCAGAAACAACTCCTTAACAATTCAAAAATAACTAGTAACAGAACTGGTGGTGAATATTTGTACACAACTTAGATGATGAAAAGAATAATAAAAGGAAAAAATGAATTAGCAAGAGATGTAATCATGCTCACATCAAGAGTTCCATCCATGTCAATCCTTGCGATTTTCCCAGTGGTAGCCGGAGTTTCATTGGACCATCCAAGCCGTGGCTGAGAAACAGATGGCATCACATGAATCTCTTGTCCCACTTCAAAAGGTAGCACCTTCTCAACGTCTGTCACAGAGCAACAGAAAGGTTTGCTCCTGAGGCAGAAAGCAATACCCATATCACCGTCCTCCTCTAAACTATGGATTATCCCAATACTGTTCCGTGTAACATCCTCCCATCCATATTTTGGAGAGGATACCGAAGCCTTCACTCTGACCCAATCACCAACCTACACACATCAAAAGAACATATAAAAGGTTCACTGGCGCTACAGAGTACGGATAATCCTCTCCAGCAGGATTTGACAATTGAAAATCATATACAAAAAACAAATGTCTTATCCCAACTAGTTGGATTCAGCAATGAAAATCATGTTCTGTAATCAAAATCTGTCAATTGAAATAACGGTTCAGGATTCATGTCATAAAGATTTACGTCAGTTGTCAACCTGGCACAACCCTCCACCTTTACCTGGGCTTGAGACTTGCAATGCACAAAAGATTTAGCAATACAAATTAACGTTGGGGGAGTTATTACTGAATATTAGATAATACCTTGAAATCCTCCACCTTTTCCATGTCAGAAGGATCAGCTTGCCATGGCATGGGTCGATT
>JAUPMG010000001.1:13849579-13859915 GCA_031762675.1 Pachysandra terminalis | reverse complement strand
TGTCAACATGAATACAATCATACATTATATGATATAAATTATAAAAAAGTCATTCAATATCATAAGTCATAAGTCAAATGAAGCTCAAGCAGTAAGACAAAAGCATGAAAAAGTTCACAAGTTATAAATCTAAAGTAGATAGATTGTTCCTTATCAATTTTATTTATTTTTATTTTTTATAATTTTTAATTACAAACAAGAAGCATAAAAGTGTAAATTCTGTTTATGTATGCATTACAAATGCATAAAAAATGATTCCATTTGTATTTCTAAGTTTTTTATTTTTCTTGAACTTTTTACTATTTTTTCTGGTTTTTTATTATTTTTTAATACTTATTATAATTTTTTAATATTTTATTAATACTTTCTTTGATTTTTACAGTTTACAAAATAAAATTATGCAAAGAATAAACTGCTGTTTTTTTTCCTATAATTTTTACTAATTTTTTATTTATACTCATAATTTTATAGGAATTTTTAAAAAAGAAAATATATTTTTTCCCTCATGTCGCGCGACATGTAGCGATATGTCGCGCGACATGAAGGAAAAGGGAAATCTAGCGATTTCCCTTGGATTTTATGTCGCCGCTCCAAAAATTGTCAACATGTTGACGACATTGAAATCACTGACATCGATGATAGTGATGATAGTAGTGATGATGACCAAGGGCAAGTGGCACAAGTGGTGGTGGTGGTGGTGGTGGTAATAGTGCAAGTGGAGTAAGGATAGGTAGTCAAAGGCTTATGAGCCCTTTCACTGGGGAGTCCCAGTTTGATTATGCTACACAGGATTCAAGCCATGGTGCTTGCCCCTCACGTGGTGGCAGAGACGGCCAGAGTGAACGTCTGCCCCCCAAGAACCTATATGCATGCAAGTCCAAGGAGAAGGAGAAGAAGCATTTGGGATCACGTAAGGAAACATCTATATCCCATCGCTTTGGATCTATGGATATCGGACGTGGGTAGAAGGGCTCATCTTCAGTCAAGGTTTCAAGGATCGGACTGATCTGGTCCGTATCGGGATCTATCTGGACCGGTCCGATCCCAAGCCACGATACAATAGTTGTATCATGAGGTTTTGGATCGGACCAGTCCAACTGATACCGGTACAGACCGGCCGGTACCAGCGATTCAATGACTAATCCAACCGATCCAATATTTTTTTTTTTTTTAATTTATAAATTGAATGATCCAACCAGTATCGCTCTAGACCGGTCCAGCAACCGGTATCGCAGGTCTGACTAATCCAATTTAAAAAAAAAATTTGGGCGATCCAACTTTGTACCGGATCTGAATCGAACGGTATCGCAGGGACGGACCAGGATCGGTCAGGACCAGTCCAATCCCGAGACTTAAAACCTTGTCTTCAGTCGAGTCTTATCATAGAGGACATGGACAGTACATTGAAGGATACTACTTTGGTGCTGGAGTACCATACCTTGGTGTTGGAGGATATGATCTATATGGACATTGAGGATAGTTCCCTGCCGCTAGAGCTCCGATTGGAAGGGGATATGGGACTGTAGATTCTAGGGGAGGAGGATACCCATACCCCCCACCCCCAAGATATGATCCACAGACATATCCCTATCCACCTCCTACTGTTATAGTTACTACTGTGAGTACTTATCATCCCCAATATCCACCCATGGGGATACTGGTGCAGATGAGTATTAATGATTACCACAGATATGTTAATCAATATATGCAATTGTATCATTAGCTTATGAGTTGGGCACAGTATTGTAACTATGTGGAGAGTACATATTACGGTAGTCAGCGTAGGGATGATGCGATGTTTCCGAGCCTTAACGGCAATCATTGTGGATTTGAATCATTTGATATTATTGTATTTAACTATTTGTGACTAGTGGGTCTAGGAAAATGGAAAATCTATGATAAACTTATGGCATTTTGTTATTTTTATGGTCATTTATATTGTCACGTTATTTATATTATGCTTTGTTGAATGAATGTTAACCATTTACTTTACAATTTATGTTTTATGTGTTGTTTTCAACATATTATGATGTATTCTAGTGTATTTAGTTATTATCTAGGCATAATCTAAGATTTAATTAAACAAAATGCATTTGGGGTGAATATCCCCACTTTTTCTCGAAACTGGGGAAAATTCCCCCATGTCGCTGGCCAGACACAGTGAGATGGCCAGTGACATCGACATTAAAACCTTGGTCCAAAGGATGGAGAAGGCCTTTTCAGCGGTTAGATTAATGGATCCGGATGCTTCTCTAAATCATTGAAGTCCATTGCTCGAATCTGAATCAAGAATAGTGGACTCGTGATGTTGAGACTGGGAGAGAAGAGAGTCTCTAATTCATACCCATAGCGTTGGGCCTTTAGATGTTGAGGTGATGGCGAGTCTGCTTTGGGATACCTCTCGTGATGCTCTGATTGGGCAAGAAGATGTTAATTCAGTAAGTTGTGTGTTACCAGTCGAAGTTGAAGCTGCCGAATATGGTGGGACTCTTGGCCACATGAATTTCACATCCCTAAATAGCAAGACGATCAGTGATGTCCTTGTTACAACAGATGATGCTACTGGCAGGTGTTTGCTTCATCCTCTTCTCTCTTCTAATCGGTTAAGGGTGGAGAAGGGTGTTCACAGGACGTGGTTGCAGTCTCGGTTACCCATTGCTCAAGTTTCCTTTCTTCAATTTTCTGATTCTTCGCTGTTGGTATCCCTAGCTCATCACGCCCCAGGTATACGGGACACTCTTTCGCTTTGTGTTGAGCTTCTTTATCTAATTTGTGGTTTTCCTTTTGATGGTGATAACCTTTTTACTTGGATCGGTTTAATCATTTGAAAGACAGGTTTCCAACAAAGAAGACTTTGTTGAGCCAGAATGTTACTGCTAAATCCCCACATTTACTTGAAAATGTGGACTGTGAGGTTGGTGGTGAGAGGAATCTTGATGAATGGGTGGGTGTGGAGGTTATTGCCAGTCTGTTTAGAGTCGAGGTGTCAAACGAGTGAAGGAGGAGTGTGTCCATTCCTGAAGCGGTGCAGTGTTTTAGGAAGTCTAGAGGGCATTTGAATATATCCTCTCCTTTGTTCCGTGAGTTCAAGAACCTTGAATGGAATGTGCAGTATAAAAGAAATAGGGGTAGAAGTTCTAGTCAGGAGGGACCTTCTGTGTATCCAATCAAGATTGTGAGCTGGAATATTAGAGGACTGGGTGATGTGTCAAAAAAATAGCAGTCAAGGAGTTATGCCATAAAACAAAGCCTGATTTGCTAGTGATTCAAGAAACCAAAAAATAGTCTATTGGTGTCAAATTGATTAGACAAATCTGGGAGGTTCAAAAAAAAAAAATGGGCTTTCCTTCCTTCCATTGGGGCTTCGAGTGGTATTCTCATCGTTTGGGACTTAGATTGGGTTCAAGATTGCAAAATCCAAGTCAGGTCTTTTTCGATCTCAGTTAAATTTAGGAATTTGGAGGATCAGTTTGAATGGGTGCTTTCAGGTATTTATGGTCCTAATAACCCCAAGATTAGAAACCTGTTTTGGGAAGAGTTGAGGTCTACCTGTGAGCCATCGATTGATCCATGGTGTCTTATTGGTGACTTTAATGTCATTCGTTTTTCGGATGAGAGTAGGGGGCAGGTCTACTAGTACTCATTGCTTTGCTTCGTTGATCAATGAGCTTAAGTTGGTGGATTCTCCGATTAGGGGCGGTTTCTTCACATGGTCGAATATGCAAGATCCCCCTCTCTATAGTCGTTTAGATAGGTGTTTGGCCTCTGTGAAGTGGGATTCACGATTTCCCACGATGACTCGATCCATTCTCTCTAGGCCAATCTCAGACCACTCCCATTTAGGTTTGAAAATATGTGGTTGTTGCACCCCCTCTATTAAGAGGGCTTTGGAAGGTTGGTGGTTGGAAAAAGGAGGTGAAAATTTTACCTGGGCGGGATTTTTTTTTTTGATCAGTAAAGTGTAATTGTATTTTATATATATAAGGTCATAGTGTAAAGGATCGGCCGATCCGAATCCGAATGGACCCGTCTAACTCGGGATCGGCCAAGGACAAGCCGCGATCCCTGGCCGATCCCAAAAATAATTGAATTCACATTGACTCCGACCGAGTTCATGAAGGATCGGCCGATCCGTCATGGAATCGGCGAGTCAGACCAAACGATCCAAACTGGATGGTCCGGTCGCAGTCTTAAAAAAAAAAAAAAAAGGGCGCAGAGAAGTTTCCAGAGAGAGAGAGAGAGTGGTCCACACCTTTAAAAAAAAAACTTGGAGAAGTTTCCAGAGAGAGAGGGATCGACTTGGGAGAGTTTAGAGAAGTTTTCAGAGAGAGCTAAACTTGGGAGAGAAGCTTTCAGAGAGAGAGACTTACCCGTGCAATTGTTAAGAATTGCAACCATAGCTGCTGCGATCAAGGTTTCGAGATGAGAGAGAGAGAGAGAGAGAGAGTTGTTTTTCTTCACTTATTCTTTTCCTTGTTGATCAGTGTCAGAAAGGGTTCCTTCAACTTGATGAAACTGAAAGAAGAGAAATATGAAGCATACCAACCATTTTCACTTTGTTTCTCTTCTTAATCTTACTTTCTATTTTTTTTTTTTTTAAATTCCGAGCCATGTTTTGGATCGGCCGATCCAACTCGGTAACACCAGGAGGATCCCCGATCCGATACCGAGTTTAAACACTATGTATAAGGTAGTTACAAGTATACCAAAAACTGCTGTATACCCGAAGCCAACCCAAACCCTACCCAAAATAAAACAACCTATTCAGACATTAGCCCAAACAGAGTTAGATGATCCACCGTGAGAAGATCAAAGTTTGGAACAGGGATAATCCACTGCGAGATTTTGTTTTATGCAGGGCCTTACGGTGGTGAAAGAAAAGATCAAAGAGTGGAACAGGGGAGTTTTTGGTGACTTGAATCATAAAAAGGTGTTCCTTGAGATTGAAAGATTAGATCAGTTAAAGCAATCGAGACTGTTGTCCCTTGGTGAGGGTGAGGATAGGATTAGATGGAAGGAGTTTGAGGTGTGACTTCGTCAGGAAGAGGTAAGTTAGAGACAAAAGTCGAGGATTACGTGGATCAAAAAAGGAGATGCCAATACCAAGTTCTTTCATAAAGTGGCGAATGGTAGACCGAAAAATAATTTCCTTTCTCACTTGGAGTAGGTGGACACTATTCATATTAAGGATAAGGATCAAATTGTTGATTCCCTTGTATTGTTTTATTCCAAGCTCTACAAATCTGAGCAAGATCTGTATTTTAATGGCAATAATCTTGGGGGTAGTAGAATTTCTAATGAACAGGTTTTATTGCTAGAGAGACCCTTTGGTGAAGATGAAATTAAAAGTGCAGTTTGGGACCTAGAATAGGGGAACGCTCCTAGGCCAGATGGATTCTCAATTGCTTTCTATCAAGATAATTGGGAGATTGTTAAAAATGACCTGCTTCAGGTATTTCATGAATTCTTTAATTATGGGATTATTAACAAGATGTCCAATGCCACTTTCTTAGTCCTGATCCCCAAGAAGAAAGGTGCTAAAGAGATTAAGGATTTCAGACCTATAAGCTTAATTTCTAGTATGTACAGGATCATTTCCAAAGTCTTGGCTAGGAGCAAGGTTTTAAGTATCGGAACCGTGGACCGGATCGGAACCGGACGGTCCCGATCCGAACCGGTCGGTATCGAGCGGTCCGTGACCAATACGAAGTCCAAATGTGTTTAAAAATAAAAAAAATAGAACCCTACAAAAGAAAACTTTTTCAAGAAGTTTCCACTGTCCATATACTGAGAGAGAGAGAGAGAGAGAGAGAGAGGTCGTTTAAAAACAAAACAAAAGACCTTTTTCAACTTGGAGATGGAGACTCAAAAGAAACTTCAGAAAGAGAGAGAAACCTACCTGTATGTTATTGCGACTTGCAAGCCTGCGAATCTGAGAAGAAAGAGAGAGGCAAGAGCCGCAAGCCGCGAGCCGCGAGATTGAAAGAATCGAGAGAGGCTCCTTCTTCTCTTCTTCTTCTTCTTCTTCTTCTTCTTCTTCTTCTTCTTCTTCTTCTCTTCTTCTTCTTCCTCGTCCTCCTCCTCCTCCTTCTTTCTTCTTCTTCCTGTTCTCTGTTTTTTTTATGCTTATCTTCTTGTTCTTCTTCTGTTTTTTTTTATGCTTATCTTTGGTTGGTTGTTGAGTTTTTTTTTTTTTTTTTTAAATTTAAAATATATAAAAAAACAAATATTATTTTTTTATTATTTTTTGGGTTTTTTTTTTAATATTTCCTAGCCTGCGACCATTGTTTGGATCGGCCAATCCAACTCGGTATCGGATCGGGACGATCCCCAATCCAATACCGAGTTTAAACACTATGCCAGACACTTGTCCGGTACCAAAAGCAAAACCGGTTGGATCGGACGGTCCGGACCGGTATCGGTATGGACCGGCCGATCCATAATTTTTTTTAATTTTTTTTTGGAAAAAAATTGTGACGTTCCGTACCGGACACATGTCCGGTACAGAACTCAGGACCGGTACTGACCGGTCGGTCCGGACCGGTATCGGTATGGACCGGCCGATCCATGAATTTCTAATTGTTTTAGTAGGATCGCAGGCCAGAACCGGATCGGCCGATCCTTAAAACCATGGCTAGGAGACTAAGAGAAGTCGTGTCAAGGATTGTATCCGAAAACCAAAGTGCTTTCATTAATCGGAAGAAAATCTTAGATAGTCCGTTGATTGCTAACGAGTGTGTCGAGGAGATATTCAGAAAGGGTGAGGCTGGTCTAGTAAGCAAGTTGGATATTGAAAAAGTCTATGATAGGGTAGAATGGGCGTTCTTGGATGCAGCCTTGGAATGCAAAGGTTTTGGGGTGAAATGGCGAACTTGGATAGCATGACGTGTTAAAAACATATCTTTTTCATTTATATTGAATAGCAAGATCAAAGGCTTTGTCCCTTCTTCTAGAGTTCTGCATCAAGGTGACCCATTGTCTCCCCTTCTGTTTACTTTGATTGGTGATGTCCTTGTCTGTTTTCTGTCACAGGCTGAAACTTTGGAGCTTATTCAAGGGTTTGGTGTGGGAAGAAATTATGTTCTTGTTTCCCATTTACAGTTTGCAGACGATACAATTCTGTTCTTTGAAGCGGATAAGGTACAAGTTTTCTGGATCAAGTCCATTTTGAGATGCTTTGAGATGGCGTCGGGTATGAGGGTGAATCTAGAAAAGAGTGCTTTGGCTGGGATTCATGTATCTGATGTGTTTTTGCAAGATTATGATAGAGTCCTAAATTGTGGGTGTCCGAGTGGTCGATGAGATACCTTGGATTGCCATTGGGTGATAATCTCAGAAGGGTGAGTTTCTGGAACCCTGTGATTGAAAGGTTGGATAGTGCTCTGGCTACATGAAAAAAGAATTACCTTTCCCTAGGTGGTAGGGTAAGTTTAATCCAGGCCACGACTCTATCCAATTTCCCAGTTTACTACTTATCATTGTTTAGGGTCCCTAATAAGATAGCAAGGATGATAAAGAAACGTCAGCGCGACTTTCTTTGGGAAGGAGGGAGCTCTAAAAAAGACCATTTGGTTAGATGGGACATTGTTTGCAAAGAAAGGTGCAAAGGGAGGATCAATTTGGGTAACATTCTGGCTCGAAATTCAGCTTTGTTGGAAAAATGGCTTTGGAGATTCAGCATGGACCAAAACGCATTGTGGTTTAAAGTTATTTCCAACAAATATGGAACCCATTAAAATGGGTGGGATGTTAACACGCAAGCTAGAATGTTCAGCAAGAGTCCTTGGAAAGCTATTGTCTCTTTGGCTCCACTCTTTTATCCTAATATGCGCTTTTCTGTTGGGTGTGGAAATCGTATTAGATTCTGGCATGATGTTTGGTGGAGGGATTTCTGTTTATCTTCATTGTTTCCTAGGCTGTTTCTTCTTGTTCATAGCCAGGATGCCCTGGTTTCTGATATTATGCCTTTGTCTTCGATTGGTCTTGTTTGGAACCTTGATCTCCGTAGAGATCCTAGAGATCTGAAGTTTGAGGAGCTTGCATCGTTATTTGAGCTGCTCAATCATGTCTGTATTGTTAGTGATTCTTGCGACTCTAGGATCTGGTCCACCAACCCCAAAGTGGTTTTTAGGGTCATATCTTTTCTAAGTGTCATTTGCTTGGATAGGGATATTCCTTTTGTGCCTCTTTTCTCTCGTGTCTTCTGGAATGCGCCAGTGCCCCCAAGATTCGGGTCTTTGTTTGGACTGCTCTTTTGTATAAAATCAATACCTTCGACCTTATTCAAAAGAAGAGAAAGAATATGATGCTTTTTTCTCATGTTTGCATTATGTGTTTGAAGCAGGGTCCAGGGAGAATCGGTTGCCATTTCTTTCTACGGTGTGATGTGGCTGCCCAGACTTGGTTTTTCTTCATGCAGAAGTTTGTCAGTGGTTGGGTCATGCCATCTTGTATTTCCTCTTTGTTGGAGCATTGGAGGTATGTGGGGATGGGCAAGAAGGGAAGATTGATGTCCAGGGCAGTTTACCAGGTGATTATGTGGACATTATGGGGGGAGAGGATTAGCAGAATCTTTGAGGACAGAAAGGGAAGCCCTGAAATGATTATTGAGGCGATTATTCAGATGGTGGCGACCTAGTTGATGACCTATCCGAAGTTTATGCTATTGGGTGGCGATGAGGTTGCGAAGGTTTATTCTTTTGGCTTGCTATCATAAGATCATGGTTTTAAATTTTGGCAGCATGCCGCCGAAATGCCCAGCAAGTTAAATATCTAGCGAAATCAAAATTTAAAACCTTGCATAAGATAACCTCAAGCTTTATGATCAGGCCACTCTAGCTTGGGATTGGTTCAGTTTTCTTTTCATTGCTCTTACTTGCACCCAGCGCGGGTATCTGTATTTATACTTGTAATCTTGTTTTTGCTAATTTTAATATATATCATTTGATGTTATTCATCAAAAAAAAAGTCACGGATGAGGATTAGCCAAGCAAGTTAAGGAACCTAGGAACATCCAAGCATCACCTGCAATTTATTTTCCACTTAAATATTGAAAAAGTAAAGATGAATGTAAGAAAAAATAAAGGAATCTTTCCGTGAGGAAAAATAGAAGAAAGAAAAGGATATCTAACCTGTAAATTACAATTTGTTCCAGCAGATAAAAGCAATCCAACACAAGATTTTGCACCTCTGGCCAATGCCACATGAAGAGGTACCGTATTGTGAACATTCCTGATGTTCACGTCAACTCCAGCATCGAGAATAATCTATTTGAAAAATGCAAAGCAGCTGTCCTATTATACTGAAGCCGGAGAAAAGTGAAAATAGTGAACAGGCTTTGTTCTCGTCGTTGAACTATTAAAAGCACCATGTTCCAAGAACTGAGAAATACAAGCTATATACAATATCAGGAAGCCATTTTACCTACCTTGACCAACTCAACATCATTCGCCATGGCAGCCATATGCAAAACTGTCCGTGCATGCGGTGTATCTTGGGCAGATGGATCTGCTCCAGCAGCAAGCAATATTCTCACCAGTTCTCTGCCCTCTACAAGGAATATAAATAAAAAATCAAATTAGTAGAATTACAGTAGTAAAGGGAAGAAATAATAAAAGAAAAAAAGAAAATCCATGCAACAAAAAAGACTTATTTCTTGTTAATTTATAGGGAAAACCTCATTTTTGCCAAAGGATTTCCATATCTTCAATATTTCTCTTCCTTTATGCCACACCCGCCATCAATTTTGCTTCACTTGTAACAAAACATAAAACAGGTTTCCAATTCCAACCTCCCTAGGAGAGATGTCATTTGATTTTGATTGTCCCATCTTTATCTTCTATTTTCTATTTTATTTAATTAACCACAAGAAGAATAAGCCTTATACGTGTTGGTCCACCATCATCAATCATAGATAATTGCGTCATCATGGATAATAGGTTTTGCTTTCTTTTGCACCAATAAATTCAATCACTTGTTGATCTAGACCATCTCATTTGCTTGGAAAAAACTAATGTATGTGTATGATTCAATCAAAGAGTGCAACTACTTGTTCGTAGGAAGTGTTCATCGCTCATATGGTGCTACCAAATGTTAGATTCTCTAAATCATTATATCATATATAGGCATAGAAAAAGAGGGCTTGTCACCCAAGATATGGTGCCAGCACATGCTATATTCTCTTCCATATAGACGCAGAGAGAGAGAGAGAGAGAGAGAGAGAGAGAGAAAGTTCGTCATTTGATTTTGATTGTCCCATATTTATCTTCTATTTTCTATTTTATTTAATTAACCACAAGAAGAATAAGCCTTATACGTGTTGGTCCACCATCATCAA
>JAUPMG010000001.1:13827097-13837737 GCA_031762675.1 Pachysandra terminalis | reverse complement strand
CTCCAGGAATCTGACTCCGTAGATATACCAATTGCATCATCCCAGAATAAATTTAATGACTTCTTTAATGGCTCCCATGCCTCTGGAGCCGTGTAATGAGGACTCAGCATGGTACAATCCATACACGAATGCATTCTAGAAGAGTCACCCTCTTGCACTGATCGAGCTTTTCGGCAAGAGGGTTTCTTCAGAATCGCTGGAAGCCCATAATCAGAAACCACTGCACGACCACTTGCATCCAAAAGAAGATTGGAAGGCTTCAGATTCATACATACAACACCTGCTGCATGTAGTTCAGCAACCCCACGTGCAATGTCCGCCCCATATCTGCAACAGGACGCTCAATAAATGGAGCAGAAAAGAGTTGGTCCATAAAAATAGCAATAATATTTCAGCAACTGAAGATAGCTTTTCTTCCAAATAAGTTTGTAAAATGGAAATTCTAAAGAAGGATATTAATCGAAAAGAGATGTAAGTTCACAATTTGTCCACCCCATATCTGCAACCAACGCACTTAATATGTGAAGCGGAGAAGAGTTGGACAAGCTATTATTTCTCAGTTACCGAGGATAGCTTCTTCATCTAAATAAGTACATAAAATAGATATAATAAAGAAGGAAAGAAGCCAAAAAAAAAAATATGATAATTTGGAATTTGTCAGATTCTATTGGTAAAACAGCTGGAATTAACCAGAGATTTTCTAGAAAATTCAAACAGCAAACTACTAAAAACGATTAAAAATACTATAGAAGGGTAGCTGTGAAGATCGCCAACTACGTAAAGAAATGACAGTTTCATACAAGATCATCCCCAAAAGGCGACTCCCATCTCCTAGTATAGAATTATGCAGAGATTTTGATAAATTGTAACGGCAAGATAGAATTCTCCTTAAAGCTCAAAAAGAGATTGTTGATCATATAATTGCTGCAAAATCAACAACTCACTCCACTATCTACATATATTACAAATTTCAAAAGTTCCACGTGATTCTGGAAATGAAACAAAGTAATAAATTTGTGCGTGTCCAGAAACCACTTCATAGAGGAGAAGACATCTTCCTTTTTCATCCTGAAATAACTTTTTTTAAGAAGAATATCCACTTAATAGCTAATATTACATCTTTTCCAAAATAAATGACAAGTGGTTCAGAAAATCCGAACAGTGTAAGAGGTATAAGTGCCACAGATAGATTGTAAAGTAGAATGTAGGGAAGCAATGCTTATAAATACGCAAACCAACCATACATGCAAATGCTATTCGGGGGGGCTAACTCATGAAAGGATATTGCATGTTTCCATTTCTTGTTGCACGAACTTCTATTAAGAGGTATAAGTGCCACAGATAGATTATAAAGCAGAATGTACGGAACCGATGCTTATAAATAAGCAAACCAACCATACGTGCAAATGCTATTCGGAGTCCGTAAAATAGATATATTATAAAGCAGAACGTAAGAAACCCGTGCTTATAAATAAGCAAACCAACCATACATAGCAAATAAGCAAGCCAACCATACAAATGCTTATTATCCTGATGGTCATTCATCAAAAAAAAAAATAAGCAAACCAACCATACATAGCAAATAAGCAAGCCAACCATACATGTAAATGCTCTTCTGGGTCCACAAAATATGGCTTCTAGCAGTCATTTTGACACAATAGACTTTCTTCTAAACCAATTGAAATAATTCTTTATAATAAAAGATAAATACCATTCCAAAAAAAAAAAACTTCCAAACAAACTGACTAAAGGCATGTTTTTCTCAGGTCTATGGGCAAGTAAACTGCTATTCATGAATCACTGAGAAAGGACTATTATCCATTAGATTATTCACAACGGCTTGCCTCCAAAATAAGAAAGTGATGGAAACTAAAATCTCAACATTGCTGAAAGAGTTGGTACCAGAAAGCAAATTTTGGACAGCCTGCTTATCACTGACAAATATATTGACACGCATACGGAGTGACATCTCAGGCATTATATACAAAGTTCACATAAAGAAAGCCTATAATTATGTTAAATAGAAGTTTCTCCTACACACCTAGGTCAGCCAAAGAGTAAGACGAAAGGTTAGCTAGGAGGGGGAGGGGCGACAAGGGTAGAGATGTTTATGGGCTTTCCATCAGGGGTTATAGAGTGATGGAGTACTGAGATTCTCATGTTTGTATGGCAATCCCTTTTTTGTAGTGTAATTGTCTTGTGCTTTTCTTGGTTTTTCAGGAATTTCTACCTATTCTCTGGATAGTATTTCCTTCTTCTACAACCTTTTTACCAATTTATATGATATCTTGGGAAAGAGAGATGGAGTATTGAGATTCTCGTGTTTGTATGGCAACCCCTTTTTTGTAGTGTAATTTTCTTGTGTTTTTCTTGGTTTTTCGTGAATTTCTACCTATTCTCTAGATAGTCTTTCCTTCTTCTACAACCATTTTACCAATTTATATGATATCTTCGTTACCCATCAAAAAAAAAAAAAAGGATATCTTCGAAATTGCATGAAGAAACTAAGTATATTAACTGCATCCTTCTCGGTGTTGGTGAAAAAAGCATGGAGTGTGACATCTTTCAAACCTCTAGGAATTTGAGAAAAGAAGAGCCTCTATTGCTATTTCTATCATTATTGTACAAGAAATTAGTACAATGATCATATAGGCGGACATCTGCATGCTGATTAAGGGCTTTTGGGTAGGGAAGGAGCCCCTTCTGTGATGGTGTGATCAGACAATATTCAAAAAGGAAATTTCTATAAAGCCTTAAAGGATGTCAAATAGGAAAAAGTTAGTACGTTGAAATCCTTACAAGGTCTAGATATTCAACCATTGGACCTATTAAACACAGCACTACCAAGTGAGTGGTTGCGGAGATTTGGGGAGAAATGTGATAGCCTGTGGAGGTCAATAATCAGCTCTGCGTATGGTAGTAGGAATTCTGACAGGTAGCAATCTTATTAGTGAAAATTTTGAAATGCTTTTATGAAAGATCATCACTAGCCTCTATAATGAATTTAAGAATGAGCTTATGAAGAACATCATAGCCTTTTATAAGGATTTTCTAAACATGACATTTTCGGCAAGCAAAGGCCATGGAGTTTGCTTCCAGAAAGACATGTTGTGTGCTCCATTTCACATCTCTTGTTTGTGGAGATCCATAATTAGCTCCAAATATGGTAGTAAGAATTCTTACCACGATAGCAATCTTATTTGCGAAAGTTACAAAATGTGTTAATAAAGCCCATCACTAGCCTATATGAGGAATCTGTGCAATGTGCTTATGAAGACCATCACTAGCCTTTTATAAGAACTTCAAAGTATCCAAACCGCTATTTTAGGAAAAGAAGTTCACTTTTGGAGGGACCTATTGTAAAGCTGTTCCATTTTGCGTATCGTTTCACAACCTCTTTGTTGTGGCATCCAATAATAAAGCACTCTTTCAGGAATATCTAGAATTCTAAGATTAGGTTGAAGCACTACACCATCTTTTAGGAGGTCTCACTTTGACTGGGAGACTGATACTAGTCGAGGAACAACAAAGGAACCTCATAAGCACTAATGCTGGAACAAAAAAGGAACATTCACCAGCTTATCATTTATCAAGTCCTAGCCAAGTCTTATGTCTCTTTTCAGCAAAGCACATTCAGAATACCCTGATCCCATCCAAGGTAACTTTTTAATGTTAACAATTACCTTGGATAACATTTTAAGAATTGATCATGTCATTTCAAGGAAGTGACGTGTTGTATGTTGTAACCTTGTTAGGATCTGGATCATATGGAAAGGTTTGGAGCTCATTGGGTCATGTCGAGATGGTTTTTAAATGCTCTCAACTGTTCCCTGTAATTTTACAGAATTTTCCATTTCAAGGGGAACTAAAATTCCCTTTTCAAGCGCACCAATATTTCCCTTATATTGATATCAACCTTATTATGAAAGTTTCCAGTATAGTTTTTACTTTTCATAGATAGTTTTCTGTATAATGCTACAGAATTCTAACGGTGTGATGTTCCCAGCGAAGTCGACATTTATAACCTTAGTAACTAGGCATCTTTATGAGCAAGAAGAAGTGAGCACCACTAATATGCTAAACAAAGTGGTTGAAGAAGAATCATTCGATCTTTGAAAACAAGGAGACGAGTCTGGTACATATAAAGAATCATACTTTTTTCCGTTTTTCTTTTTTGGTATGGATTGGGGAAGGAGGATAAAGGAGGATGGTATTGCCGGTCCCAAGCCCGGGTAAAGGAGGAGGGTCGCATCAGGTTGGCAGCCAGCATAAAATTTTTGCTAAATCTCTTAGACATGAATCCTGAACCATCATACTCTCAATGATGATTGGGGAAGGAGGGTTAGGACGTCCAGTGTGGTTTTGTGGGGTTTTTAGAGGATCCAAAGCATTTCCTTTCACTTTAATTGCACATAATCGAGGCTGGCTGATTTCCCTTTTTTGCGTGCTAGCAACTGTATCTTTCACAGGTACATGGGACTTTCCCCTTTGCACCTTTTAGCAGTTATTTCATGCAGTGGGAAGGGGAACAGGATGAAGAAGAAAGAAAGTTCAGCCCCTCATTTTTTACATTGATATACTTTTCAACCTACATAAAAGTCCAACTTCTTGCAATAAAATTTGAAATTCCTCAAAGAAATCAGTAAGCATCCAAGGGCCCCTCCAACATTGTTATCAACAATAAGTTGCATCAACATGATTACTAAAAAATATACTTAAATCATATCAAAGAAATGTCACATTACATCATCTTAAAAAAATATAAGTGCTCCTTCAATCTTTCTTAACAAATGGTTGCAAAGATATGTTGAGAAGAATACAGTTTATTGGAGATCCTGAATTGCAGCAAAATGCATTTGCAATAGTGAAATACCAAAGGCTGAATAGAAGCAATGGAGTAGATCTTTAGAGAAGTGTTATGCAATTCACTGTTAAGTTTTTAGAGGAATCTGATACCGTGTCAAGAAGGGAGAAGTCAGTCTCTGGAGTTCTGACAAAGTTGTTTGATTCATTGTCCCTTTGCCTAAATAGTTTGAATTGGCTTTCATGGTCAATGTCTAAGAGATTTGTAGCCTTATCAACTACCAATTTGTCAAAGGCTCTCATAATTAGATCTGTTGTTATGAAAGATGCCCAAGGTTCATATAGAGGGAGAGGACTAGAAGAATCCTCAACGATCAAGAAAAAAATGTGAAGCTAGAAAGCTGATGATCAGGTTATTATCAATTATCATAAAATTTCTCAGGGAAACATTTGCTGCCATATTGGCTGAAATGGACTAGATAATATACTGCTATTTTGTTTTTTTGCAGCTGTAACTAGCATTTGTCATTCACTTTACACCCTTATCTTGTATACAGACCATTTATATGGAGGCAGCAGGGGCATGAAACTCTTTATTTTCATACATAATATCAGTACTTCCCAAGAAAAAGGTTTTTATTCCCCTCCACTTTTTTCTTTCTTCTCTGTCTCTATACAAATATGGTGTAGCATCCAAAGTCAGATTTCATATCCCTACACATCTCCGTGGCTTGCTTTGCACAGAAAATTCTATCACCAAAATGACATATAGGTCATGTCTGATGTCTGATGGGGAAGGAGAGACAAAGGATGATTCCTTTTTTCACTTAGTAGTCGGTACCAAACAAGACATTGTGGTATCTAAATTGGTTGTCGCTTCACAAATGCTTTGGCTGCTTTGTATGAAATATCAAAATCAAAAACTGCTTTGGTTAGACTCGTGTAAGTCAATCAATAAACTACATTATCCCAAAAACTATTGCATAAGAATATAAATAAAAATAAATAAAAAAAAAAGAACAGGAGAAAAATGTGCCTCAAAACATTTACTTGCAGAAGAAAAAATAAATAAATAATAAATAAATAAATAATAAAAATAAATATATATATATGCATGGCCTCTCGTCAACAGAATCCATGGCGAAAAACCAATGAAAAATGAGCAATTAAATCAATTCTAGTTTTCACGTCCTTCTTCCTCAATGGAAGCAAAATGCACAGATTTTTCAACATGTAGTGAATTTCTAGTACAACTAAACATTATTCTCTTTTGAAAGTCATATTCCTGATAAATTCGTATACAGAAAGCAAAACCAGTTGATCATTGGAACTCATACTGTTATATAAAGCCAATTCTGTACCCAATAAGGAGGAAAAAATTAAAAGCCCCGTTTTTTTTTTCCTTGAAACGAATTATTTTGTCCACGCAAGTAAGCACATACACTGAAAACAATATTGTTTTAACATGAGGTTCCAAGAAAAAGAAGACAGAATACTCAATTAAGCAAAACAAGAAACAAACATCAAAGAAAGAGAAGAATACCTGAGAATCTGCTCAAGAGTAAGCCTCCCTTCATTCTGCTGCATCTCAGACAGAACCGAACCACAATACCTATCCATAACAAGGCACATACGCCCCTCCATCCTCATAGCACCATGAAATGTACAAACATTCCTGCACCACATCGACGCCCGCCGCAAATTCTCAAGTTGACTCTGCACCCAGACCAAATCCACATCATCCCCAACTGTCACCCTCTTCACCGCAACCCGGTGACGACACCTTCCCGTCGAAGACGAAGTCGCTGCTGCCGCAACCGCCACCGCTGAAGAAGAAGAAGAAGAACCACCAAATAACACCGCCGACCACATCTCCACTCCAGTCCTCCTCCCTTCCCCAATCCGCCGAACCAACCTCAAGTCATGGTGCGAAGAAAGCTCCAAAACTGAACCACCACCTGCACCACCATTGCATCCAGAACTCGAAGTATACGACTGGCGACTACGCCTGCGACGGCCGAACTCATCCTCATCATCACCATCCATTTCACCACCATCGTTGTCGTCATCACTATCGTTATCCTCATCAGTGAAGTCGCAATCGAAGGAAGAAGTGTTGGAGTGGATGAGAGAAAGAACGGCGAAGTTCTTACGAAGGGCGTGAACCGAATTTCCCACAACAGAGACATGGCGACATCTAGGGCAAGAAAGGGTAGTATCAGGTGAAACAGAGAACATGTGAGAAAGACAAGCTTTACAGAAGCCATGGCCGCATTGAAGCAAGAGAGGGACTCTCTCTTCCTCGTTGTACTTCGTCTGACAAACTGAACAGCATGGAACCTTCATCTTCTCTCTATTTGGAAGCAGAAAAATCGAAATCCAAACGAATCGGAAACCAAAATGATCATCAATCAAGCATGCAATTTTAGGTTTGAGAAAGAAAGAGAGCGAGAGATGCTGAGATTGAGATTGAAAATTGAGATGGAGAGAAGCAGAAATGGTAGATCCATGCCTGAAATTGAAGAAACGATGGAGAGAGAAAGAGAGGATTTTAGTGAGAGAAATCAAGGGAGCAATCAAAGAGGAGATTTTGGATAAGGAACTAGAGAGAGAGAGAGAAGAAAGCAGAAGCAGAGAAGCAGAGGTACCGAGGTAGAGAGAGAGAGAGAGAGATAGAGCAGAAGGCGGCAGCTTTTTGGTGTTAGGTTCTTCCCCTTTTCTTTCGCCCTCTGGCACTTTGGTTTAGCAATTGGCATGGCCTCCTGGCCCTCCTCCTTACTCCTTTTTAGTCTTGGCTTACAAAACCCGTTTCTTCTTCTCCCTGAAATAAACTATTTTAATTAATTACTATTGATTTCGGCCTACATGTCTTGTCTGATCCAGTATATCATGATATTTTTTTTAGTGGCAAAAATATGATTTAGGGGCACCGTATATTTTGATAAATGGGGCTCTCACTTTTATTATTATTATTAACTTTTTTATATAAGAACTATGGTGCTTTCTTAACTCTTTATAAAATTGGGGGTTTTCTTCTCCATTGTTTGGTTTAATTAAATTGGTAATTTTATAATCCTTATAAGTGTTCTAAATGTTGGTGACATGTTGCCATTTTGGACCTGGGCGACACAAGATATCAAGGAAAATTGCTATGTGTCGATTTTTCCTGATATCGGCGACACATCGAGCGACTTGTCGGCAATATGAGGAAAAAATTTCAAAATTTTTCAATATTTCCTCATGTCTCTCAACATGTGGCGACTAGGACTGTCAATGGGTCGAATCGAGATTCGATACCGACCCAAATTCGTTTAAATTTATCCAATTAAATCGGATCTTTATCTGATTTGATATCTGTCGGATCAGATTTGAATTTGGATAATTGGATCCGGATTTGGATATTGGTACATTCGACCCAATTAATATTCGAATCCGATTAGATTAACATATATGTGTGGTATTTTTTTCTCTTTTTGTCTTCCTTTTTAGTTGTTTGAGAATGTGTTTTTAATTTAATTTAAATTACATTATCCACTGATATTTGACAATCTATTTGTATTGGATTTTAAATAATTAGTTAATTATTTCATAAACGCTTTTACTATCGAATTCGAATATATAATCAGATTCGGATCTTAGTCGAATTCGAATACAAATCCTACAAATATAATCGAACTTGGATTTAGTTACTCATATGAAAGATCCGTCGGATCTTTAATCGGATTCAGATCTCCTTGAATTTAGTTGAATTCGGATCATGATGGATCCAATCGGTTTATAGCCCTAGTGGCGACATGGGGGAAAATTTCAATTTTTTTAAAACTTTGGTTTCTCCTTTTTCCCCCATGTCGTCGACATGCAATGCCTGCGCAACCTAGCGACATTACAAGCAATATTGCGATATCGACATTGCAAACCTTGACCCTTACTTTAATGGGTTTGGGTTGAGATTTTTCTATAAACAGCTTAACTGTGAATCAATCTGTTTATAACCCCATAAATAAACTGGTGAAATTTGGGTTGGGCTTCTTGACTCACTTGACCAATCTCAACCAATTTACGATATTTATATAAAAATATATATATTTTTTATTTTATAATATTAAACAGGAGATTATATATGGATTGAGTTCAGGTTTGTATTTCCCAATTCGTTTATTAAACAGATAAGTTTAGGTTTAGTAAAAAATTCCCAAACCTGTCATTAATACCCAATACCCTATACCGATCTGATTTTATTAATAATAATGGGGTGCCCGAATCAGTGTATATTAAATTACTTAGTTCTTGTTGTCTTATTTTTGTCATTAATGAAATGCAATTGAGGATTGACGATTGCGCGTGATTGTTGAATCTGCACGCTTAAGTCGTCATTAGGATGCTGCTAGGGTATGATTGGGTCCCTTGAGGGCCTTAAAAGCAACTTAAGGTCGGGTTTGGGTTCGAGTTCAGATTCGAGGTCAAGCTTTGAGTAGTGCTGTATATGTTTGTTTGTGAAGGATGTAAATGACCTGTACTTTGATCCACATGAATTCGAATGTGCAACGAAAGATCTATATCAAATCAGATAATGTATCACGTCAGAATATGTGATTACTAGAACCACATACAATGAATCTACATTCAATCGATTTAGGACTTTGTATGGAACCCTAGTAGCAAAATCAGAACTTTGTAGGAAAAAGAGATTAAGAGAAGAGAGAGTTCTATAGGGGTAGATTCTCAAAAACGTAAATAGTAACCTTGGGTAGGGAGTAGGGCTGTCAACGAGCCGAGCTAGCTCAATATTTGGGCTCTCGAGCCAGCGTGAGTCCAAAGAGCCGAGTTTGGGTAGGCTCGGCTCGATTAAAGCTCGGCTCAGTCATATATATGATATATAAATTCATATATTATGGGTATTATATATATATATATATATATATAATATTAATCATTAAGTAAAAAATTAATGACTTGTGTCTAGATCAAATACTTAGCTATTTATTAAGTTAAGACTTAGCAAATAGTTAGGAGTTAAGTTAAAACGAAAAAACAACCCTAATTAATTTTCAAACTCATCTGAATCATCTTTTAGTCTTTTATATCACCGTTTCTTGGCCTTGAGTCCATTCGTCTTCTATCATCTTCTTCTTGGCAACAAATGACTATCCGACTTCCATGTTCCAAGTTCCAATCTAACTTTTCGTGTGGAGGCTTCTTTAGTCTTCAAATTTCAGGTACGAATACAACCCTTTATCTTTGGATTTTTTTTCTTTCAAGTCGACTCTCTCTCTCTCTCTCTCTCTCTCTCTCTCTCTTGGCATCTTGCCTAGAAAAAAGGGGGTTTTGGCCATTGCATGGAAACAGTATTGCGTGTAGAGATGGCCTGGAAAAAAGGGGTGCACATGGGGAAGAGTGCATCGTTGTGTGCATTGCCTAAACAAAAGGGGGGAGTTTCTTTATTTATTTTTTTTGTTCAACCTTTCATGAGCCGAGCCTAAGCCCGAAAAATTTTACCGAGCTGGACAAAGCTCGGCTCGTTTACAACCTTAGTAGGGAGGAGGAGTCTTCTACATATAGAAGACTCAACTCAACTCCTCACAGGACTCTGTTTCCTAATCCAATCAGGAGAGTGTTATCCACATCCACACTTCTAATTAAGCATGGACGTCCATTTAGTGGGGACCCTGAGTAGGGCCAACCAGGTCAACCAATCTCTAAAATACAACATCTCCTACTCGTCCATAGTGGGCATGAAATGTGCATCTCTCTCATGTACATTTATTTTCCTATCATGGATGCTAATCATACAGGTCGTTGAGCGTGCGACCGACGAGCACAAAGTAACGGGCGAGCGA
>JAUPMG010000001.1:13805841-13816558 GCA_031762675.1 Pachysandra terminalis | reverse complement strand
TGCAGTAGGTGTAGACAAAGTATCTACCATTCTACGAATATTATTTCCAATAGCAATTTAACAAAACAGAAAACCTAGGAAATGAATAGTACCGTACATCTGAAAAGTGTCTACCAAGATTGCTCCTAGGAAAGACTGGGGGTCACAACGGACCGCTTAAGTCCCAGACTCCTAGACAGAACTTCCGTAAGTACGAACAATTTCGTAAGTAACGGCACTAATCAACTTTGGCTTTGATACCAATTTGTTGTGCTAGACACCCCACATGTGCCAGATAGCACATACAAATGCTACTAAAAATAATAAACTAACAACTATTGCAAAAAAGGGATTACAAACGGGCCAATTTCAAATACTTGAATTACCCTTATACATTACAAATTGTATACCAATTTAGATTGTATCTAACTTACAAGAGGATGGGTTCTTTATATAGGCCCAAGCCCAAAGAACCCACCTACATCTCACCGATGTGGGATGTTTCCAACAGATAGTTGGCTCGATATAATTTGATACTATCTTAGCTTTTATCATCCTAAGTTTTCAATCTATTTTAGGACTTTTGATCGACATTGTGACATTGATTTTCGACGTACAATTTAGAATTGGAATTGTTTAATTGAACTTATTTTATGGATGCATAAGTATAAATTTGGATTTTGGTAATATTTAGTTGAACTTGAAACCTATTGTTTTGTTATTAATAATTTTAAATTATTCATTAGAATCTTCCACTTTATTACATAATTGAAAGTGGTATTAATTTCGATTATAGTATATTTAGGATTTTCTTAATTAACCATGCATATATATATATATAAAATGACATTGACATAGACACACACACACACACACACACACACACATATATATATTATTGATGTTTTTTTGATCCCATTTTCTTTTTTGAACAAGATATGTATTAAACACAAATTATTTATTAAAAGTATTTTTTATGTTTTCATTTATTTGACTATTTTTTTAATTATGTTTTCCAAAATCAAAATCACATTAAACCCGTATTTTTTCCATTCCGTTTTTTTTTGACGTATCACGTTTTGCTAACAATGATCTAGGCTACCAATATAACTCCATTCAATCATGATTAAGATAAAATCAATAACAATAGATATAAACTATAAATGAAACCATCCTCACATGATGTGGACAAAAGACAATACCATAAAGGATTTCATTCAAGACCCAACAAATATCATTCTTTTGGCAAGATCCTCAGCTAATTGCTCCTTAAGCCATCTTATGTCCACTTTATGAATTTTGATGCTCTAATAAAGACCTGAAATGTTTTGCGTAAACACGTAAGCTATTGCTAGACAGCAATATCAGAAATGTGAAATCATTTAAGAGAGGAGTAGGACGTAAAAATCCACTTATAATACATAACATATAATTATTACAATGATGAATGCCATAAAATGCATAATATGCAGCTCGCTCAATTAGGATGCAATGACATGAAACATCCAAAACCATTTTCAAACAACCAATGATACACGCACCAATATGAATGCAACAATGCATGATGTTAGTATCGTATGGTGTAAGTCACGTCTGACCCACTATCAGACTCCACGACGTCTCTTTCACCACCAGGGCCTTATAGACCATAAGACTTCCACGTATTATGCATTTGTACTATAGTTCTTGGGTCTTTCATCCATGGGGGTAAACTTTCTCAACTTTACTTTAGTCAAAGGAAACATCACTAACAGTTAATCTCCAATGGTCTATTGGGGTTCCCGTACAGGACTCACCCCTCAACCTATGTCTCTTGGAATTCCCATTCAAGACTCATCCCTCACCCTAAACATAAGCACACATAGATCACAAGTCTCTTGGGTTTCCCATAAATGACCCACTCCTCGCCATGGGCCAAATTGCACATAGGTTATCACACAACCTCACATGTTCTCCATTAGTTCCACTCATGGAATCTCAACGGTTCGATCAATGTAAGGAAACTTCTTGGAAGCCCCTTAACAATGCATGCATTCAACATCAATGCCAGCCTAGTCACACCTTTCTAATATGAAATGCCATAACAAATGCAAATCACATCGTAACTCAATCTAAAAGTAGATTCACACACTTCATCAATGTATTCAAATGTGCCAAATTAATGCATAAGAGCCTTTCTCAAAGCATTATCATCAAGATGATGAAACAAATCGTTGAATATTTTAATATTCTTATTGTGCATCATGGCGAGCCACATGTGCTCTCATAAGTTAGATAGAGATTTCTAAACAACGAGAATTTGTTGCTCATCTGTCAAGCAATTTTCTACGGCTTTTAGATCTCATATCATAAATGCCATCTTCCTAAGATGCTCAACCATGCTCACACCGGGAGCCATCTTATAGGTCTCAAATTTTATCGTCTGTGCACGTAATCTGGTAGGCAAGGTACTAGTGAATGCGAGTTTCAGTGCATTTCACATCTCAAGTACAGTATTATAAGCCTCGAATTTGCCAATAAGGTCATTGTGCATACTACTAAACATAGTAAAACGTGCACAACGATCCTTCTTGGTCCAAGCCTAATAGGCCTTCATTTCTCTAGGATGTAGGATAGTCAAGGGCGGAGCCAGGATTCTATTGTAGGGGAGCATGATTTGACAAAAGTTTAGTTTTCACTTTTCGATTTTCGGTTTTCAGGTTGACAAAATTAATATTATTTTTGACAAAAAACAAAAACAAAATTAATGCTACTTTCTATATTATACATACACACATATATATAAATAATATATATAATCTACTTCGATTTTTCGGTTTAGTTCGGTTCGGTTTAGTCGAAGCCTTAACCATAAAATGAACCAAATTAATTGTTCCCCTACGGGTTTTCATGTTTTGAAAGCATTGTGCGAATGCATCATTATCGATGTCATGGAATTTTTCTTTCTCAATATATACTATGGGTGTCAATTGGTTCAGTTCAAACCGGAAACCAAACAAACCAAATCGAAAAAAGTCAGTTTGGTTCTGGTTTTTTTCATTGCGGTTTGTTTTTCGGTTTGAAAAATGAAAAATCGAATTAGTTCGATTCAGTTTTCGACTATGGCTTTGATTAAACCGAATCGAACTAAAATAAATATCCCTAAACCGAACCGAACCAAACTAGACCTATATATCTATATATGTATATATTCTGTACATGTATATGTGTATGTATGCGTATTTATTACATAGAATAACGTTAATTTTATCAAATCAAATCGAAAAAACCAAATTTTCAGTTTGGTCCGGTTTTCGATTTTGGAAACTATAGTTTGGTTTGGTTTTCGGTTTTATTAATCAGTTTGTATTCTAACTTTTTTATTTAAATTATTTCTTAAGAGGGGGCCACAAAAAAACTTTAAAGGGGAAAAAATGTTTTTGATAGAGAATAATTTGTAATATGTTACAAATACATAGGTAAAATTGATGATTTAAAAAATTTGAGGGGGGGGGGGGGGCAATTGCTCCCTCTCGCCTCTATGTCGCTCTACCCCTGAGGGCAATGGTCCCCTCCTAAGGATAAAATAGGTTATGTGATAAAGTCAATAGGGCCTTAGACTCATCAAGGAGATATTCCATCTTCCTATGCTATATGTTATAGTTCTTACCATTCAATTTCTCAGGTCAATTACTATACTCTTACCGGCCATATCACTACAATTAAAGTGCATATATAATTAACATCTCATGTACACACATTGTTGATTTTGCATCATTATCTAAGACTAAACAATAAAATTAATATTTTATTTATCAAATAAAAAATACACTAAACCGTAGGTCGTAATGCATAATCATCACCATTACAATAGAATTTTAATACTACTTTTAATCCATAATATGCAAAACCCATTCAGGAAATAGCATAATCTCAACTAGGATATTATTTACATGTTAACCTCATATAATCATGCAAATAAAAATATTAAATTATACCTCAGTACTCTTACATATCATATAAATGGCACAAATTTAATAAGAATCCAGAAATAAAATTTTTAAAAAATAAATTATGAATTCTAGGTTTGTCTGATTGACCGAATGGTCTGGTCTGGTCGACCGGGTGGGTGTCAAGTTGGTCCTTCGACCGATCGGGTACACTTTGTCGCAAAACATATTCTTTATCTGTTACTGCTTGGTCAACCGGGTGTTCCGTCTGGTTGATCGGGTGGGGTCCTGGTTGGTCAATCTGATCGACCGAGTCCCTACGGTTACACAATGCAACTGTTATGAAAAAAGCATCCTATTGCTGATCGGTCGACCGGTGGGGTTTGTCCAGTCGACCGGTAAGGGCAAAAACAGGGTTTTTTTTTTAAGCATAAATTAATCCAAATAAAGCTCTACTATAATCTCTTCGATCCATCATTGTTTAGGTATTAATACTCATAATTAACACCCCAAAATAATGGAGATCACAACGTTGATTGCACAAACGATCCTCTCTTGATTGTTGACATAATCATGCACTGTGCATGTTATTTTCTGCAAAAGTAGCAACTAGGTTGCTTCTTAGATGAGGTTTCTCGACATACCTCAATCCAACGAAGACATATCGCATCGGCTCTAATACCAATGAAGGTTGTAAATGACCCGGGTCATGTACCTCGATGCACACGAACCCGAATCTGAAGCAGAAGATCTCTATCAAACCGGTCGGATAACGTCCCACGTTGGTGTATGTGTGATTACTAAAACCACACAAGGATGTCCACACTCAATCGACCTAGGGCTGTGGTATGGAACCCTAATAGCAATCATAGATCTCAAAAAAAAGTAAAGATGATGAGGGTGAGAGAATCTCTAGGACTGGATATCTCCAAACATGTGATGCTCATTATGGGTAGGGAAGAGGAGTCTATAGAAGACTCAACTCAACTCCTCCTAGGACTCAATCTTCTAATTCAATTAGGAGAGAGCTATTAAGAGAGAGTTATCCATATTCACACTATCAAGTATGGACGTCCCATTAAGTGGGGACCAGGGTTGGCCCAAACGGGTCGGGCCAACCAGGTCAACCCATCACTAAAATCCAACAATTATACTTATAATATGTTGTTTATTTTTAATAGAAGCCCAAAAAATTATATTTTTGAATATAAATTTATATATTTAAAAGTAAATAAATGAAAGTGTAATATTTTCGGATCGGATCGGGCTTCCATCTGCAATTTCCAAACGTAATTTCACTGAGTCGGGTCGGATTGGACTGATGGGAAGCCACAGGCCCATATATTTTGCCCAAGCTGGCCCAAATATCCACACAAGGCCGGTTATGACTAGTTTTAATTTTTTTTTTCTGGTAAGGGACCGAGTGTAATTGCACAACGCGCGTTCTACTCCTTCCATTTATGTTCATTTTTACAAAAAAAACTACTAAAAATAAAAATTCTATCAATTGTCTAAAACTTGGTAAAAAATGATAATAATATCCCCATTTGTACGCTTTTTATATAAACAAAAATCATCCCGACCTGAAATATCCATATTTTTAGGCCTAAGGTTATTTTTGATATTTTTTTCTTAGAAATGTATGAGTAGAAGCATTTAAATTATTTAAATAATTAAATGTTAGAAGTTGATGGTGTTAGAAAAAATAGGTTTTGTGTGTATATATTTGTCATTTACTAATTAACTGATAATTTTTTGTAGTTTTTTTTTTGGATAGATAAACTATCTTAAAGTTTTTTTTTTTTTTTTTAATATAAAAAGGTTGTTACCATCCAAAAATTTTGTTGTAGCCTTGTAGGCATTGTATTTATATTAAAATCTTTTTACTCATTCATTCACACTCCACAGCTGCAAATTTGGGATCAGGGTTTTAAGTCTTGGGATCATGGATCGGATCGGTCCCGATTCGGATTAGCGATACCGACGGGTACCAGACGATCCAGATCTGATCCAAGTTTGGATCGTCCTTATAAAAAAAAATTGTATTGGTCGGACTGTCAGACCGGCGATAACGGTTGTTGGAACAGTGATACCGGTCACTGGATCAGCAATATCGATTGGTATCGGACCGATCTAGGCCGATATCGATTGGATCGTTCATTTATAAATTAAAAAAATAAATAAAAAACTTTAGATCGGTTGGATCGATTCGATCTAGTGACTGGACCTATCCGGATCTGCCAGTCCTTATTGGTATCGGTTGGATCCGATCCAAAGCCACTTGATACAATATCGTAGCTTGAGATCGAACCGGTCTTGGCCGATCTAGATACAGACCGAATCGGACTGATCCTTGAAACCATGTTTAGGATCTTTACCCTTCGATGGTAATCATTTAATTATAGAGAAACAAGAGGGCATTTATAGAACCAAGAACTTTTCTGTTCTTGTCTATTTCTTTTTTTTACCACGCTAAGAGTGTTGCTGAATCTCTCTCTCTCTAATCTGGACAGTCTTTCTGCAGACTGACACGCTTGCAGAGGAAAAAAATAAAATATATATATTTTTTTCAAAGGAGTAAAACAAAAGAAATAAAATAAAAGAAAGACGAGCCTTTGAAGAGCGGAAAATTTCAGCAGAAAAGGACGTCTAAAGGTTGGAATTATAAACGTCATATCTCTCTCTACAAAAAACGAGGTGGGTGGATTGAAATTTTGTAAGAAGGATAGAGAGAGATTAGGAAAAAGAAATAAAAAAATAATAATAAAAAAAGATAGAGAAGGAAGTCAAAGGAAGTGATTTTGATCAAACCTAGCTAATTCGGGGTTTCTACCCTTGTGTTGTTTCATTGAATTCGGGTTCTGGGTATCGGTGAAGTGTTGTGAAGTTCGCATCTTGGATTTGGGTTTCTCTTGAGAGGTTTTGGTGATGAGCTAGGATTTTTCTTGCTCAAAGTTTGTATTTTTTAATGGTTGTTATTAGTGGGGATATAGGTTGAAAAGCACTACTGCGTTTGGTGGATTAGGTCTTCAATTTTAGGGCTTTAGGGTATTTTTCTGGTTGTCCGGACGGAGTTGATGTTTTGATGATCTCTCTATTGGGAAGGTTTTGAGTTTTTAGTAATTTTTTCCTCCTATGGAAGGATTTGTTGTAATTTGTATACTATTTGGGTGTTGTTGATGCTAGATTTATCTTCCTGGTTTTGAGTATTTTTCTGTTTTATCTGGTTTTGTGTTGTATTTGAAGTTTGAAGTTCTTTTGCTTCTGCAATTGTACGGAAATATAGAGGGGGCGTTAATGTTTATGTATTGAAAGGTGCTGGTTTTTGAGTCTAGGTTTTTGGGATTTTAGGGTTTTTTCGGTTACTGGATTGTTCTATAGGGTTTAGGGTTTTTGGGTTTACTTGTTTGATTATTTGGGATAAAGGTGGTGGTGATGATGGTGATGTATGGGTAGTAGAACAGTGAGGGCTGGTGCAGAAGATGATAAGATAGCTGCGGGCGGGATGCCGAGCTTCGGTCCTCCAATATCCGCTTCTCATACACTGTAACTTTCTACTCCAACACTCTTTGGCTGTTGCTGTTCATTTGCTTTCCTTTATATACTCTTAATCAATGATGGCATTTCTGTTTTTGATGATTCTTACCCCCCCCAATGATATGCTGTTTGGATAATGTTTTTCCTGTTTGATTTTTGTTATTTACTATGATTTAATAACTGGAATCTGGTGTATATACTAAAGGAAATGCTTAGCTTTTCTTTTACCCTAGCGAAATAGTATTATGATGATACCCTATGTTATATGGACTATTCTACTCACCCCATAGTATCCAGTTTTTCTTTAACCGATGTTTCCTCATTTGTAAACAAATATATCCCTTATATTCATTCTATACTTAATTATCAAGTTCAAAATCAGTAGAAATTGATATTGTATATAATTAGTATCATATGTTGATAATAGTTAGTATCATATGTTGATATTCAAAATATATAGTACATGGGCTTAGTCCCTGTGTCCTATGATATGGAGAATAGACAAATCTGACACCTTGACACACACCCACACCCTTATATAGGTGATAACTAAGAAAGAGAGCGAAAATAGCCTTAGATATGAATGGGTATCATAATATGCTATATACAATATAGGAAAGGAATGGAAACAACAAAAAGTTATGGATTTATTCATGAAAACAAAAGAAATTCATATGTGCTTAACTTTATTCCTCAATTCAATTTGGAAGATTGGTTTTGAAATTTAAATTTGTATTGGGGTTTTGGATTCATGATGCCTTCTTTTCGTCAGATTCTGTCTGGACAGTGTTTTCTCTGTTTTGCTTTTAATATAATCTGAGCTAGTTTATTAGCTGGAATTGGATGGATCTACTTATGAAGAAGGTTGTGTCCTTAACTTCGCTACCGTAATAGTCTCTTGTACGGGCTTTAAAAAAAGCCTATTGCATGTAACTAGTGTTATGATTGGTAGAACCTAGATTGGTACCTAGAAACTTGAAATTGCTATGTTTCTTGTTTGATTGGTATTGCCAGCCTTGAGATGTTTGTACGTCTTGGAAAATTGTCTATTGAATATTGCCTCGAGAAATCATGGCCTGATACGGTTAATATTGATGGGGCAGATTCTAAAGCTGTGCTGCTAGTTAATCAACTTTAATTATCGTCTGATACAAAGTAACATGGTGGTAATGGGGGAAGAGAGGAAAATAGGAAAACAATTTTTTTCTGGATATCCTACTGTAGCATAGGTGACATTAGGTGTCTATGGTTGGACCAATTGGTATTTTAGTGGTGGGTTAACGTGAAGGTGGGATATCATATCTAGTCTAGATGGGACTCAAATCCAGGCTGTATTATGATCACTCGAGACTTTGTCAACCATAGTGTAAAGCATCAAATATACAACTCGGGATCGGTTTGGGACGAGTCATGATCCTGAGCTGATCCCTAAAGATGTTGAAAAAAATCCGACTCGGGATCGGTTCGGGAGGAGCCACAATCTTGAGTCTATCCTTAAAAATGTTGAAAAATCTATGACTCAGTCCGAAATCGTGGCAGATCCTCCGATACAACATGGATCGTCCGATACTCAAGTGTATGGCATCTGCTGTGCTTAGGCCCCTTCTTCCCTTCCCTAATGGAGTCCACTGCCTGCACTATCAGCTATGCTGTGCAGGACTGCCCCTTTTTTTCTTAGGTAATTTACTACTGAAGTGAAGAAAAGAGACGATCCCTCTGCCCTATGCATATAATCAGCTCATCAAAAAGCACCCAAATACCTGATGGAGGTATACAATTTGTATACCCGACCTAGTAGAGTTATATATATGTAATTGTTCTCACTCTTTACTACTGTTCCTCGATACCGGCTGCCATTAGCCAAGACTTAAGCGCCGAAATCACCTTCCTGTTGATCACCTCTTCATTAGAAATTGTCTTAAAAAATCCTCCTGTTTCTTTCCTTCCAAAGAAGCCAAAAAACGACCCATGGAAGAAACAAATCTTTGTTGCAATTCCAATATTTCGACCAGTACCACCAACAAATAGAGTCTGCCACTCCTTTAGGCATGTACCACTGTACCCCCCGCTCTTCTCAATCTCTTCCCCCAAACACCACAAGCAACAAGCAATGAAGAAGGAAATTTTGCTACATTCTTACATAAAATGCACCTGGTGGAAATATGCCAGCTTTTACTAATTAGATGATACACTGTCAATAATTTATTTAGAGTTGTCCACCCGAAAAAAGCTCTACTTAGATGGCGCATATGCCCCCCAAACCTCCTTGGAAGGAAAGAAGGAACCTGTTGCACATGCCAGACAATTGTAGAAACGGTAAACTTTCTTGAAGAATCCTCCATCCAAATTCTCCTATCTGATTCAGATTGCTTGATCTGTTCTGCATAAATGATCCTGAACAGTCTAGTAATCTGTTTTACTTCATTCAAAAGAAGCTAGTCCTTTAAATATTAGGTTGCAAGAAATTATTTTGCCTCTAACCTTGTTAATTGGCCCCCGTTTGAAAGTCTTGGAAGCGAGAAACAAAGCGGTTGATTGCCACACCGCCAGTTTGTCCAAAATTTAAAACATCGAGCCAGAACCTACTGAAAATTTAATGGCCAAAGAAAATGAATCAGCCATATCATAGACCAATCCTATAAATACCAGCCACTGTTTCCCTCTTCTTTTTCCTTTTGTTCTCTCTTATTTTTAACAATGAGCTGACAACAGTCTACACCCAATATTTTTAATATTTTGTTTTATTTTTTTATATTCATTTTCTTAGAACTCACTTCCTTTCATCTCTTCGCTTGTGAAAATTTTTTTCCTCATTTTTGCTATCAACACTCAACACTTCCTGACGGGTTGAAGTGCAAGTGCCAGAATGGCAATACCTTGGGCTTTAAAATGTAAGATTCGCTATATTACATAATACATGTAAAAAATTGATATTGAGCTTGTCACCTGGTGGGCTCTTAATTGCTTAGGTAATCACCTTGCTTCGAGTTCACTTTTTAACAACCTTGACTCCGTGAAGTGCCTTTTGGTCGTCAACACATAATATTGATTAATATGATGATGTTGTGAGTCATCTAAATCAAATTTGCATTAGCATCCAAAATGTTGCAGTAAAATTTAAGAATTGTTGGTGACATGGTATTCTTATATTAGTTTATTTTAATTTTCCGGTTGCCAGCTCATTATGAGTTTGGATAGTTTGCTTGTTAATCAGTGGTATTGCTGCTGTAACTACTACCACTTCTGTGTTTGATCATATATGTTGATATATG
>JAUPMG010000001.1:13792782-13805741 GCA_031762675.1 Pachysandra terminalis | reverse complement strand
CCGGACCGCCGATCCATAACCCGGCGATACAAAGGCTTGTATCGCGGGTTGGAACCGGACCGGTCCCGTCCGGTCCCTGTCCGGACCGGTATCGGCCGATCCTTGAAACCATGGTATCGGTAGCATTAGATGGATGAGATGCACACAGTTGTAATTTTTGGAGATGATTTTGTCCAACAATCACAAGTAATGCACATCCGTGGCTGAAGTACAACTTATGGCATGGAAGAAGGTTGGATGGCAGATTTGGTGGACGCTAAGGAAGCACAGTTGTTACCGAGGCTTTCAATGACTCAAGGATTTGGTGTCTTGAACCGTGTGGGGTGTTCTCCATGAAATCTTTTCGTAAATCCTTGTTGTTTGGTTATACCCCTCATCCTCCTTTTTCAACCTCCTTGCTTTGGGGAGCTAGGGTTCCCCTAAGAGTCAAAGCATTTCTTTGTACTACTCTCCTTTTTCAGATAAACACTGCAGATATCTTACAAAAGAGGAGGCCTTTCATGGTTTTATCTCTACAGGTTTGTCCTTTGTGTCTGAATTTCGGGGAGTCGGTGGATCATTTGTTCATCGGGTGTGAGTGGGCTGCTCAGATTTCGCTGCGTTTCATTAGACTGACCGGAGTGGATTGGGTGTGTCCTAGCACGATTGGAGACATGTTGGCCCAGTGGTGTTTCCCATCCCTTGGGAAATGGGGGCAGATTATGTATAGAGTGGCTTTTTTTTTGCAGTCCTGTGGGGGATTTGGGGAGAGAGAAACAAAAGAAATCTTCGAGGACAAGTTTAGCAGACCAAGTGCTTTATTTGATTCCATATTGAGCTTGGCTGCATCTTGGGTGAGCATACTCCTGGAGTTCCGAGACATCTGGTGGCCATATATTTTGAGATGTTGGGAGACTGGCCTCTATTTAGTGTGAAGATTGCCTGATTTCTGAGTTGGTTCTGCTGTGTGGCTGTAGTTTAATTGCTTATTTTCCTTTTCTTTCTTGGCTTTTTTGGTTCTTTTCTGGTTCTCCACCTTGGGGAACCTTTTTCTGTTTCTGTACCCTTTTATCTTATTGTATTATTTGAAAACTTTGAGTTATTGATCAAAAAAAAAAAAAAAAAAGAAGCAAAAAGGAATTTGGGTTCTCACACAATAGTTTTTAACTGCGAGTTTTGGTACTTAGGGATTTTTTGGGTTGATTCTGATATCTGAGTTGGTTCTGCTGTGTGGCTGTAGCTTAATTGCTTATTTTCCTTTTCTTTCTTGGCTTTTCTGGTTCTTTTCTGGTTCTCCACCTTGGGGAACCTTTTTCTGTTTCTGTTCCCTTTTATCTTATTGTATTATTTGAAAACTTTGAGTTATTGATCAAAAAAAAAAAGAAGCAAAAAGGAATTTGGGTGCTCACACAATAGTTTCTAAGTGCGATTTTTGGTAATTGGGGATTTTTTGGGCGTCACATTTGCATGGAAGGCACACAAGCTGGTTGCTGCAATAGAAAAACATTACAGTTGGGCTGGCTAGCAGGGTTATAGATGGAAGAATAAATTACCGAGGGAGATCCAAAAGCATATGGATTACCAATGATGGTAAGGCCCTCCAGTGAAAAGCTTGTTAGTGGACTCGTATTTTTTCGTTATTAAAACAAAAATTCATATCATGTAATGAAAGAGGGTTGTGCCTAACCAACTATCTATGCGCAATGAGTTATTGTTCTCTATATAGGGCCTTGACATCATTTTTTTAAGAAAAGATATTCACAAAGGCAAAAAGGTTTTGGAAAGTGGAAATGTGGGAAATAGATTTAGTGATTGGGTGGGCTATTAGCTGAAGAATTGAAGGAGTATTTTTAGTTAGGATGGAAGAATAACGTAGTAAAATGGTTTGATTTTTGTGGAGCCTTGACATTGTTCTTCTTCAAGAATCAAAATTGGCATTGGTAAATGTAAAATTGGTGTTGGAAACCTGGAGAAAATAGATTTGAGGGTTGGGTGGTTTCCCATAGAAAGAACAAAGAGGGATTTAATGGGTTGGAATAACAATGTAATAGAGGGGTCAGATATTATGGTTTGTTGCTTCTCTATCTTTTTATTATTTGAAAATACAACAACAACAAAATCAAAAGCAAAATGCCTTTTCCCCACTAGTTGTGGTTGGCAGCATGAATCTTGTTCCTTCATCACAATCTGTCAAAAACCAGATCTTTTGTTAGATTATGAGTATCCACACCCTTTTTGATTGACCCCATCCAGGTTCTTTTTGTCTTCCTCTTGCCGTCTGGATCCTTTAATGAGTACCCCCTCATACCTTTCACAGGCCACAAGTTCCTCTCTAGGTCTTAGTTTTACATACGCAAGCCATCTTAGCCTACTTTTTTCTTTATTTTATCTCCTATATGGGTAACGCCTACACATTATTGAATATGCTAATTCCTTACATTATCTTTCCTAGTCTTCCTACACATCCATCTCACCATCCTCATTTCAGCAGCACTCATCTTGTATATATGTTGCTTTGTTGCCCAACATTCTGATCCATACATTATAGCATGCCTAGTGGCTGTCCTGTAAAATATTCCTTTTAGTTTGATTGGAACAAATCGATCACATAAAACTTTAGAAGCTCCTCACTTGAGCCATCCAATTCTAATTCTATGCGCAACATTAATATCCACCTCTTAAAAGGATAATATTATTTGAACATATAGAAAGAAGTTTTGTTTGGTTTCTATTAGGTGTATAGATACTTGGGCTTTTTTTTTTTTAATCGGTAAAAGTGATTTATATATAAAATACAGTAGTTTACAACCTAAACAAATAGAGACTGAAACATATTAATCCCAAAACAAACCCCAATTCCGGTAAAATTCCTCAAACAGAATATTATGAAATTCCTTCTGTGTTGAGACCCAAAAAAAGATAAGGGATATGACCCTGCCCACCAATCTCCGAGCCGATACCTCCTTTACATCAAGTATCCTGTTGTTCCTCTCGCCCCAAATCGACCAAAGAATAGCAGCAGGGCTAGCATTCCATATAATTGTACTCCTACTTTTCCTCTTTCTCTTCCAACCCCAACTCACAAGTGCCTCTTTAACATCCTTCTGCATGACCCAAACCAAGGTTTTAAATTTTGATTTCGCTAGATATTTCGCCAAGGGGGCCATGGCGAAATTTCGCCAATATTTCGCCGAAATTTCTGCGAAATGGGGAGATACCACCATTTCCCCAAGGGGGGAAATGACGACATTTCGGCGGCATGCCGCCGAAATTTAAAACCATGACCCAAACCAGCCTAAATCTTTGTGTTAATCACCATTTGCTCTAAAAGCTCAAGCTGTTAGAGAACGGCACAAAAATGTAAATCAAATGGTTCAACACCCTCCCGCATGTGCGGGCTCCGCACGGGAACAATGCATCCGTGGAAGACACATGGCACCAAGGCAAACACCCAAACATACACCCCTGGAATTCGATCGCATGACCTCCCGCTCTGATACCATGTTAAACACCATTTGCTCTAAAAGCTCAAGTTGTTAGAGAACGGCACAACAATGTATACAAATGGTTCAACACTTTGAATAAGAGCATCCTACACACTCCGGGCATAGTTGCAATGCAGAAAAATATGAGATGATGACTCCTCTTTGTTACACAGACAGCATTTAGAAGCCAATATCTTCATTCACTCATGTAGGGAGACTTGATAAGGGATCTCTAGAATACCCCACGATGTTTAGAGGTTGATTTTAACCTTACTAGATTCCTAATAAGACAGGGAGGAGCAAAAACTGTGCCAACGTGGCTGAGTTGGGAATAGTGAGCATAAGGATTCTATGAAAAAGTGTGCCAACGTGGATGAGTTGGAAGACTTCAATAGGGACATGTCCTTGAGTTTTGATAGTTTTACCTTTGGATTCTATGAAGTATATATTATAGGGTGATTAAAGGCGTTATTTTGTCTGATCCTTTGAATAGTGAGTGAATGCTACTTTATCATGTTCAATCCTAAGAGATATGTCAGAAGAACTCTGATCAATTTGCTTGGTTGATAAGTATTTATAGGATTCTTTGTGGTCCTTGCTGACAGGTTGAAGTCAGTAATTACCAAGATTGCTTCACTCTCTCTAAGTGCTTTCTTTAATATTTGTTGAAATATAGCTTAAATATTAATAAAAGGGTGTCAAGGGTATATCTGTAAATCCAACTATTGGTTATTATATAAAATAAGAGGGTCCGACCATATCAGGTAAACTTCTGTGTATGTTTTGTTTTTTTTTTTTTAACAACAGTTGATGAATTTCTTTAATCCTGTGTGGGGGTGTTTTTGTGATTTTCCATGATGCCTGGTCCTTGCTGGATCAGACATGCTGTATTCAATTGTGAATTCTTTTTACAACAAATGGATTTGTTGTTTCTGAAAAAAGATCACTTTCCAAGAAAGAATTCAGAGGGCTCAAGCTTTGCTTGGCCCAAGTGTCTCCCTAGTCCATGTGGCAAGAAGCCTACTTGTTGCAATTTTGTAAAACCCAGTATGCAATTTCTGCAACTTCAACAATATTAAAAATCTGTAGATTGCACTGATTTTATTTCTAAAACACAGTGTCAGTACTCAATTTATGGATAATATTATATTAAATACATTTCATCGTATATTGACCTAGTGCTGCCCGCCCAAGCTCTTGTCAGGCTCGTCAAGGAATTTGAGCTTTCTAGAGGCTTGAGCTTGGATCTTGGTCTTAATTACTAAGCAGTCTCAGCTCGGGCTCGGTTGATGCGAACTGGGGCTAAGCTCAAGCTGAGCTAGCTCGGCTGATTGGTAACCCTATTTGTAGCCATGCAACTTCGAGGAACCTAGGCAGATAAATGTCTATTTTATTATTTTAATCATATTTTCAGACTTTTTAATGATCATGTAGAGATATGCAACTTCTTAGACAATTAATAGTCTTTACCTGGCAAAATTTGTGGCCTAGGCCTTAGAGTGTTTTTCCATACTATATATCTTTCAATTTGTATTGAAATGTTTTGGTTTTGAAAGCCATAATGATTAGATTGCTCATTTACCATGGTAGCTCTTTTGGTGTCGCATAATATCTGACCTAGATTCTTTGACATATTTCCAAAATGAAGATTCTGTGCTAAATTCAACAAAATTAAGTGGCTCGGCAGCTCCATCAGATCCACTCCATTTTGGAAATTTTAACAAGGTGAACTTTTGATTTCTTCTTTATACTTACATGGCTTTAGATCAATCAATTATTAAGTCGTTCTTACCTTTTGATACTGCTTAGTGATCTTGGCTTTTTCTGGTTTCTCTTTTCATTGGAACAGTCACTCACTGCCTCGGATATAAATCCATCCACTTCTAGAGTGGGATCTCAGAGGTTGTCACTACAGAAGGGTCAACAATCAAATTTAGTTGCTATATCTAGTGGTCATTTTGAGAATTGGGGAGAATCTACAATGGCAGATACCAGTCCTAGGACTGATACCTCCACAGATGTGGACACAGATGATAAGAATCAGAGGGTGATGTCTCTAACTCTCGCACTCTTATTTCCTAAGCATCACCAAGTATGCAATATTGGTCCAATTTTGACATGTATTCTTTTGTTGCTATGTACTTAGCTAGTTCACACGTGTAAATTAAATCTTCTCTTGATGTAAGATTGGACTTGTTATTTTTCAGTGGATTTTCTCATTGTACTGACATTCAATACTGTATACAGACAGGTCAATCTGTTGCTGTTGTGGCTTCTGATTCCAGTGACAGATCGAAAGAAAAACCAGGGGATCAGAAGGTTGTTTATTGTGAACAATTTACATGGATATTGTCTGAGCTAAGTTCTTTTTGATGACATCGTTTTATTATTTTCTTGCAGACACTTCGTAGGCTTGCACAAAATCGTGAAGCTGCAAGAAAAAGCCGATTGAGAAAGAAGGTGGGTTCTCATATATATTGTGTGACATTTCTTTTGCGCTAACATTCATTTGCATTCTTACATTGCACCACTTAAAACTCTTATGGTGAATCTCACTCTAGAAACACATGTAGTTGTAATTAGCAGTGGTATATCAAGGGCTAATCATTTAATGAAGCTCACTGTCTTGGACGTGTGAATAGTAGCCCTATACTCATTTTTCATATTAAATACGATATGATTGATTTATCTAATTATAAGCCAAATTTATGCTACAAAATCTGGTTGTCCTTTTACTTTGCATATTCTGGTTTTACGAGTTATAGAATTAAGGGTGGATATGGCTAGGCTTGGGTGGGCTGACCCCAGCCCATTTATCACTATGCTGGCCTGCGTTAAGTGCTATTACATTATATTCAGGTTTGAAAACGCTACTTTGATAATCTAATTTTTCAGTAAAAATATATTTGTCCTAACATATCAGTGAAAAGAGGCGACAGCCTTTTGTACATGAAAAGTATTTGCTAGGCTGACAAGAAAAAAATCCAGCCAACCCATCCTTTCATATTAGGTGCCTCAAAACCCACCCCAATCATTTTACAAAATCTGAGAGAAACGTTCTTAATCTCTTCTAAAATAGAATCCCATTGGTATAGAAGAGAGTTCATACCCTTTGTAATGAGAATCCCATTCTTTTCTTTCCCTATGTTATTTCTTTTCCCCCCGGATTACCTGATAGATTGCAGCTGGGCACATAGATAAAAGAAATCCCTTTTCTCCAAAGCATTCAACCTCTTACATTCTAGGAAGTAGGAGATAATTCTCAACTTGTTTGGGAAATACACAACTAACCCTAATTTTTTTGCCTTTTGCTTCTCGGACTCGGTTTACCATGCTGATTTGTTAAATACAAGAGAGTTTCAGTTTCTAGAGTTCCCTTGATACCTTCTTACTCATCACCTCCCTTTCACGTTGTCGCTCAATTGCCACGCACACAATGCCACCTCACATGAAACTCCTATGGATTTCCTGAAGGGCAGTTATCTTGCTTGTCATCCACTCATAGACATTATTAGCAAGTCTGTTTTTGTTTCCCAGTCCATTAGCTTCTTACTCATCAAGCCTCCATCATTGCCTCCTGTGTTCCCCTTGTATCCCTGTACTCACATTATTAGCATTGAAGTCTTTATGCTACGTAAACTTTGGTTGTGCTTGTACATAGCATATTCTGGTTTTATGAGTTGTAGAATTAAGGGTGGACATGGCTAGGCTTGGATTGGCTGACCCCAGCCCATGCATCAATATACTGGCCTGTGTCAAGTTCTATTTGTATTCCACAGCCTTCTGTAGGCGAAAAATATACGCTAAGTCGGCAAGAAAAAAATACAGCCAGCCCATCCTTTTGTATTACATGCCTCAAATTAATCTGAGAAAGAAACATCCTTAATCTCCTATAAAATAAAAGCCCATTGTTATAGAAGAGAGATCATGACCTTTGTAATGAGAATCCATTCTCCTCCTTCCCTATAAAGATTCTGTTGTTTCTTTCCCCCCAAATTACCCGATAGGTTGCAGCTGGTCACATAGACAAAAGAAATCCCTTTTCTCTAAGGCATTCAAGCCCCTTGCATTCTAGGAAGTAGGAAATAATTCGCAACTTGTTTGGGAAATACATAACTACCCCTAATTTTTTGCCTGCCCTTGCTTCTAGGACTCTGTTTACCATGTTGATTTGATAAAATACAAGAGAGTTTCTAGAGTTTCCTTGATACCTTCGTACTCATCATCACCTCCTTTTCATGTTGTCGCTCAATTGCCATGCACACAATGTCAATGCCTCGTTTTTATTGCCCCCACATGAAAGTCATATGAATTTCCTGAAGGACATTTATCTTGCTCGTCATCCACTCATAAACATTATTAGCATTGAAGTCTTTATTGTTGTTTTCCCAGTCCACTAGTTTCTCACTCATCAAGCCTTCATCCTTGCCTCCTGTGTTCCCCTTGCATCCCTGTACCAACATGTTTGTGGAGTTATCTTGTGGTAGGATAACTCCCAAGGGCTCGTAAGCCTTGTATGATGGGATTGGGTAGTATGACGTTAGGTTTGTGTGGGATTGTGGGTTTTAGTGGTGAAGATAAAATCATGTAATTATTAAGTGTTGAGGGTGGGGTTAAGTGCACCCTTTTGGTGGAAGGCATGAATGGAGGGTCAGGGTTTTTTACGAGGCAAGATTGTTGTTGAAGAGTAGGAGGGGCCACTGATAGTTGAACCTATTGAAGCTGTCCTACCTCTCCGGTCTCCTGGTTTGGTAGTGGGGTGGGAGGTCATTTGAAGTTGGAGTCAGGGCAGGGTTAACTAGTCGGTAAGATGAGGGTCAGCGGAAAATATTTAGAATGTGTTGAAACGGGATGGTGAAGAAGGCTTATTTGAATGGGTTTCAAAAATTATCTAGGGGTTCTTCGTGTGGGGTTCAAGGAGGAAACATTGTTGCAGGAATTGAGAGCTGGCATAGGGCTGACGCTAGAAGTGCGAGAAGCAGGAGAAAACTTCAGAAATTGAAACAGAATCTAGCTGATGAAGGGGTGGGTTCAGGTTCAAGAAGTGAATGGAAGAGGAAAGAGAGGAATATGTACTAATGGATGTTAAGATTTTAACTTGGAATGTAATGGGTATAAATGCACCAAAGAAGATAAGTTCTGTAAGGGCAGCATTGGGCATATGGAAACCAGTTATCATATGGAAGAAACTAAGATAGAGAGCATGGAAAGAGTGGCTTTGGATAGTAAATGGGTTGAAAGAGAAGCAGGTTGGGTTGTGAAACCAGCAATGGGGAATGCAGATGTAATAGTAGTGGGATGGGGGAAGAGACTTGTAGAAGTGATGGATGAAAGGACTGGGAAGGTCTCAGTCTCAGTTCTTTTTAGAGACTTGGATTCTAAAGCCTGCTGGGTGATTTCTTGAGTATATGGGCCGGCCGATAGAAGGAGTCTGCATAACTTGTGGAAGGAGCTGGAGAGTTCTTTGGCCTCTCCCATGGTGCATAGGGGGAGATTTTAATACCATAAGATTTTGTTCTTCGTCTATTTTTGGAGCTACTTCAAGATTGTCTTTGTTTCTAACCTGTTTTTTTCCTAGCCTTTCCAATTATTTATCTCAAGCTCTCTGTTGTTAAAATCTTATGATTCGATTCGATTGACCTTAGATTGACTCAAATCAGTGAAAAATTGGCTTAAGCAAGTGGTCTCGGTATCGAGTCCTTGTGGATGCAGCAAACCTTGTTGGGAGAGGTCCTCGCTTCGGCGCCCGACCGTACCTCGGAGGAATAGTCCTGGGCGAAGCCTGGGGATACCTTGGGAAACCAAAAAAAAAAATGTCCGCTTCTTTTTTTACTGAAAAGTTTTCCTTTTTGGTTTGAACCTTGTTTATGTAGAACATGGTACTCTTAAGATGATTAAATGTATGTAAAGAAACATAGTTTACTAATTTTAAACAATAAAAAATTCCTTTTCCTAAGAAAAATTCCAAATCCTACTTCTACTAAAACTATCATGAATCTTATGATTTACATTTTAAAATTACGATTCGATTCTAAGCAGCCCCTAACGATTTTTGATTCGATTCATGATTTGGCCACCTTGCTCAAGCTCTTCATTTTGTCTACTATCGTCCTATGAATATTTTATCTTCCTAGTTGCTCAGCATTTTTTCCTATACAGCATAATAGGTCTTTTTTGTTCTTGGAAACTCCATTCCTTCCAAAAGGCATGCAATCATGTATCCTTCATCCTGATTTGCTATTTTAATGCATTTTTGCACACATTTACTTTCTTTTCATGCATGCTTTCTACTAATTATATTCACTTGTCTGTTTCCTCCCCCCCCCCTCCTTTTTCCTGAAGGCATATGTTCAAGAGCTAGAGAGTAGTCGATTGAAGCTAACTCAACTTGAGCAGGAGCTCCAGCGAGCTCGCCAGCAGGTTTGATCTGATTATTTGTATCTCCCCCTCTTCTCCCTCCAGTTCCATTTGATAGGTTTATATAAGTTGTTTCTTTTACTTTGTTGTTTCTTTTCTGCAGGGCATCTTTATTTCCAGTTCAGGAGACCAATCTCATTCAATGAGTGGAAATGGTATTTCCCCTTTACTTTGTCCCTTGTTTCCTCCTAGTAAAAATATATGAGCTCTCACTGTTGGTAAACATACTTACACACATCGGGGGCAAATTTCCGGTGATTGTTAGAATATGTTGTGAAAGGGCTGCTATCCCCCATTCGATGTGCTTCATAATCATCTAATATGATTAGGGGTGAAGCCATAAAATTTTTCTTTTGGGGGGTGGGGGGCGAATTAAATTACGAACGGAAAAAAGCTCTAGTGTGCTTCATTAATTATTGCACGATGATTTTGGCATGGAGGACCGAGATGAAAATTTGATAAGAAACTTTTCTATTCTTTCATTATGTATATGAAATAAATAGAAAAATTTCATTGAAATTATTGAAATTTTCTTATGAAATTTCGATATTTTAATAAAACAATTTTATTTTTTTTTAAATTATTATTTTAATCAAAATTATTTTTTTTTGCCAATTTGCAAACTTTTTGTCAAAATTGTCCGAAATCTTTTCGAGCAAAATTTTAGGAATTCGATTTTGCCTATCTAAATGAAACTGAAAATTTTTAACGAAATTTAAAACCTTCATATATATTAATAAATATGTAGGGCTGTAAATAAGCCGAACCGCGCTTTGTCTAGGTCGACTTGGGCTCATAAACCTTGAGCAAGGCTCAGGCTCAGCTCAAGCTCGTTAAAAATTTTTGGACTCAGGCTTGTTAAATTATTTTAGGCTCAAGTTCGACTTGCAAAAAGCTCGGATCATAAAAGACCCGGCTTGCAAAAGACCTTAGATTAGTCCAAATACATTAATATTATAGTTGATTATTATTATATATAGCATAATATATAAACATAAGTGTTCGATATTAATATATAATATAAGATATAGGAATATAAATGTTTAATTTCATAAACAAACCGAGCTGAGCTTTAACCGAGTCAAGCTTACCCAAGCTCGGCTCAAGCTCATTAAGTTAATGAGCTTTTTTTTTTTCCAAACTCTAGCTGTGCTCATGAGCCTAATTATATAATGAGCCTTTTTTTTTTCCAAACTCTAGCTGTGCTCATGAGCCTAATTATAGAGCTCAAGTTTGACTCATACGAGTTGAGCTAGCTCAACTCATTGGCATCCCTATAAATAGGTATACAAACTAATTTTAAGAAAATATGTGTAAGATTGTAATTTTAAAAAAGTTAATCTATATATATATATATAATCAAATCGGTATAAAATTGTAATTTTACTATAATAATAATAATAATAATAATAATAATAATAATTATTATTATTATTATTATTAAGAACTTCAAAAAACGGTGAAAATTTTGGGGGGGCCAACATGTAGCGTCACTCCACTCAAGGTAGGTGGAGTGGCAGAGCATGCATATAGTAGCATAGTGTAAAGGATTGGCCGATCCAACTCGGGATCGGCTAGGGACGAGCTGCGATCCTAAAAAATTTGACACCACAATGACTCGAGCTGAGTCCGTGACGGATCAGCCGATCCGAACGATCCATCAAAGAATCGGTGAGTCGGACCAGACGATCCAAACTAGATCGTCTGGTCCACATCTTAAAAATAATAAAAAAAAAATCCGATCGCTCATCTTTTTCTAGGTCTGCTTTTAGTAAAAAAAACCGACTCAAAAAAAATTCCTATTACCTGTGATAAAGAGAGAGAGAGAGAGAGAGAGAGAGAGAGAGAGAGAGAGAGAGAGAGAGAGAGAGAGAGAGATTTCTGTTACTTGCGATCAAGGTTGAGACTTGAGAGGGGTTTCCAGAATTCTATGGCAGCAGAGAACGGCGAGAGAGAGAGAGAGCTCTTCTCTGATGTAGAAACCGGCGTAGATTTTGTAGAGAAACATGCCGGAACTGGTTGGTGCGTGGCTTCCTTTTCTCTTGGCTTCTCGTTGATTGAAAGCCTTTTAAGACGATTTGGGGATAAAAAAACGATTTGGGGATAAAGATGAAGTTGGGAAAATTATATTTTGACCCCTTAAGTAATTGAAATTGCTTTTTTTTTTTTTTTTTCCTTGAGATCATTCGGATTGGCGATCCAACTCGGGATCGAACTGGGACGATCCTCGATCCGAAACCGAATCTTTAAACTATGTATAGTAGTCAGCTTTTCCAAAACTTTTGGGGGGCCATTGTCACCCTCCGCCCCTGGATATGATATAGCTGACTTCTAGGAAGGTATTCAAAAACTTGAGCTTTGGTCTAACTACACATCTTGCACAAAGAAAAGAAAGTTGTTCGTACATATCAATATGATATATTTGACTTCTAGAATGTTTTTTACAATTCGATCTTGATCTACCACACATCTTGTTCATAGAAAAGAAAGTTGTTCGTACATATCAATATGATATATTTGTGGTGGGACACTTTGAGCTAATTATTTTTTCTTTCTTTGGTTGGGTTGTATCATATACATACATACTTTTTTGTACAGTTTTTTAGCCTTTTTGGTTTTCAATTAATAGAAAATTTTATTACGGATAAAAAAAAAATAAATGCCTTGTCCTAACTAGTTGGGTCAGCAACTGAATCCTGTCTTTCCATCCCAATACATCAATAAATCATGGGAGACACTAAGGGAAACAACAATATTAATGTGTAGATGTGAAAGTGCTAACTTTGCCTAGTAACACCTATCTCATTCATTTTGTGCATTTTGCTAATTTTCCTCTTGGTTTTCCTAAACATTTACCCACGTTTCAGTCTGTGTTCCCCAATCCAAGGGAGTGGTTGTTTCCCAGGAAATCTTTTGGATACCGTATTTCTCTAATAAACATTGGTTTATGCACTGAGCTGATGTAGCATTGAAATGACCAGTAACTTGGGTTTTCCTGATGATTTTGCATTATCATATTGCAGGGGCCTTGGCATTTGACATAGAATATGCACGTTGGCTGGAAGAGCATAACCGACA
>JAUPMG010000001.1:13762507-13774678 GCA_031762675.1 Pachysandra terminalis | reverse complement strand
TTAAAGAGTCCTCCCATACCCTACAACAACCTGGTCAAGGGCCCAAAACATAATTGACCAAGTGTACACTCCCCAAATCCTAATTTTGCCTTTTAAATTTTATTTCACTTTAACCGAACGAGTAGGTTATTAGTTTTATGGACGGTTACGGGACATGATATGATTCATTGGTCGGTGGTATTGTGCATATCCTAAACGATTTTTCTCCTAAACAATCACTACACAAGTCAACCTTAGCTCGGGGGCATATCATCCGGACCACAAAAATTGGTCTAGAGTCTGTACCGTACTTGTATCCTGTGCCGAAGCGCTTGTATCCTGCGATGGTGTACTTGTATATCCCGCGATGGCGTACATGTATCCTGCGATGAAGCATTTGTATCCCGGATACAAGTACGCCATTGCGGGTCAGCCTTTGGACTAGCTTTTATGGGCCAAACGATGTAAAACCCTGTAACGGCAGCATGAATTACATGATGCCACGTAACCTCATGAGATCGATAGCCGTCAATCTTAAAAACCTAAACGATAATCAATCTTAATCCTTATCCCACCTTAACCGGAACAATAGGTTACTCGTTTCATAAAGCTCTCTCTCTCTCTCTCAATATGAGTCATGAATCACCGAGCTAACCTGACTCGGTGGACGTCTGAGTTGAGTGGAGTTTTGATCTGCACTACTAAATGTAAGTTGATAAACGTTTTTGAGGATACAAACCAAGAGTGGGATGTTAGTGAAGCTAAACCTCTCGTCATCGGAGTTCTCCCAGTTGGCGATAAGTATATCTAGGAAATCGGGCTTGGCCTTGAGTTCGTATGCCGATGCGGTGTGCTCGTGGATCATCTTCAACAAGAGCTCATCAAACCTCTTATGCAGACGCTTCATCCCCCCTTCAATCCCTTGCAAGTCCATCCATGCAAGCAAGGGTATGAAATTGCCGATGTTAAAGTATCCCGCGGACGTCTTGAGCTCCACCACCATGTCCTTGAACTCATTCAACTCTGAGCCCTGGGTGACGAATATCATGTTAGCGACTGCGAGTGTTAGCATCTCAGGCACAATCACAGGCTCACCTCGCTGGCTCGAATCATACATGGCTAGGAGCATGTAACCGAGTTCGAATGCCCGGACTTGACCCCAGTCTTGAAGTGCCCTGCCACCAATCATGTGCAAGTTGCTCAATTTACGTAACAACTTCCACCTGGGACCGTAGTCGGCTAACACCATGTCTTGGGCATTGTAGGCCAAGTGGGTTGCACCGGCATTCGGAGGCCGGTTAGAGAAATTGAGGTCTAGGGTTTTGAGGAAAGCCCGAGCTGCGTCTGGCGTGGATGCCACTACCATATCGGACATGCCCATCTTTAGGTACATAACGGGTCCATATTTCTTGGCCATTTGAGCTTAGTGCAACATGAGGCATGTTACCTAGGAGGGGAAGTGCCCCAATCACTGGCCACCCTCTTGGACCAGGTGGAAGCTGTCTATTGGGTTTCGATAGATATGAAATAGCGGGTAAAGAAGAAAAGGAAGGCTGCAAAGAGGAGATCGCGAACCAAGACGACTACTATGACAAGGACGGCCATGGATTCCCTCGTGGTGGTAGTGGTAGTAGTACAGGTCATGTTGCTCGAGTAACGGTTTTGGAATTTAGATTTATATAGCCATAGAAAGAGGGATCGAAATGATAGGAAGGGTGAGTTGGGGGGTGTCCTGGGGGTGTCCTCGTGTCGGGTCTCTCTTGGTGGTTGATCTGACATTCTCTTTAGCCTAGCTGGATAGGTTGGGTCACTTTTATTTCATCTGCAGCATCTTCTTATATGATTGATCCTTTTTATTTTATGAAATTTTGTTGTAAGAGAATTTATTATTTTTAATATGAAATTACTACTCACAACTCTAGTTGCAGGAAAATGCTGCAGATTATAAGCGAACACATTACACAAAACGTTTTAGCGATACGTAGGAGCAGAGCTTATCCGTTCTGACGAGACATTTTGTTCTGTCCTCGAAGTTGGTTGATCTACTGTACCGTAACGAAATGCCCTCATTCATGATCTCTGTTCCCTTAGCCGGGGCGTGCCACGTTGATGCGTTATGGAAAGATTTATTTCTAATATTAGTTACAAGAAAGCCAACAATTTGTGTGGTAAGAACTACGGTGCAATTTGGGTCAGTTTGGGTCGGGTTGATCGGCCTCAACCCAATTCCAAACTGACATCTTTGAAGGTCAACTCAAATTCAACCCAACCCGATTTGTAACCCAAATTTTGAAACTCAAATACCAAACTGATTTTATTTTGAAAACCCTAAACTCAACTCAAACTAACGATTACTTACTCCCATTATTATGATAAGGCCAGTTATTATACACAAAATCAATTTACCCAGCTCAAATCACAATAATTTATCAAAACCCATGTTTTAAACTAAAATAAATGTAGTTCAAGCTTCAAATAGAGTTCGATATTATCTGAGAATCACAATCATCTTCTTCACAAAAGAAGCTCGAATTGATTGAAGAGAGAGAGAGAGAGAGAGAGAGAGAGACCTACATACCTAAGTGACGCCTTAACGTGACTATCGCCATCACCATCATCGCCAGACTGAGTATCGGAACCGTGAAGGGAAAGTTGGAAAACCCTAACTCCTCATTCCTCTTCCTCTTCGTGTTGATGAAAGAAAATACATTTTGAATGAGCCCCTTGGTCTTTATACCAAGGGGCTTATTTAAAAATAACAAAAGTGTAGAAGGGTTTTTATAAATCTTTATATATTATAATTTATAAGTATTTTAAAAACCGGGTTAATTCGGTTTGGGTTTTGGGTTGGGTCGGGTTACCCAAAAGTCCTAACCCAAAACCGAACCAAATTAAATCAGGTTGCTTTTTTCTAATCCAAACCCGATTCAAGATACTGTAAAACCCAACCCAAAGTCGGGTTGGATAGATTTGGGTTCGGATTAGCCGACCCAAGTTGCACCTCTAGTAAGCAATAGTAATCTATAGTCCCTCGAGGTTCATGTATATTACAGATACCTCCTTATCATCATTTTGAAATAACACTGATTTTCCTTCTGATTTGAAGAGAGGTCACACTCTGGCTCACATCGTCTACACTGGCTTCTGTCCACCCAACTGTGCACCAACTATGGGCACATGACACGTGTCCATTATTAGTGCACACGACGGATGGTGCGTCTAAACAAACAGGACTCATGGTAGAAGTCCTGTTAAGTTGACTTTCGAAAAAAAGAAAAGAAAACAGAAAACGAAAATAAAAATAAATACAAAAAACGAAAAACAAAAAACAAAAAACAAAGGGCTCTCCATTTTTGCTGATATTACAGTGAATGTTGAAATCCAATTGAGTTACAGTGGAAAAATTTCAAGCCCTTCGTATTTGGTTTTTCGTTTCCTGTTGTTTTTTTTTTTTAATCGAAAGTCAACTTAACGGGACTTCTACTATAAGTTCCGTTAGTTTAAGCACACCATCCATCATGTGCTTGAACACGAATCAAGCGTCCATTATTGGTGCACAGTTGGGTGAACGGAAACCGGTGTAAACGATGTGAGCGCGTTACAAACCCGTTACACTCACCACCTTTCCGTTAAGTCACCGTCATGCAAGCTTAAAGATGGAAAATATTGATGTCTATATTTTATGGGCATATATAGATAAAATTACCCTATGTAAGTTAAAAATAAACTATTTTCCTTATTTATCTTCCAATTATACCATTCTTTCTTTTATCCCTTATTTGAAGTGATTGAGGGTAGGAGGGTTTACCAATGAGCCAAAAAGAAGCATTTTTCCCTTGTTTTATCTTCCAACTATACTGCAAGTCACTAAGTTCAGTTGTAACATATAATATTCTTGAAACTATATAGAACATTATTCCCTTTGCTTCTCCATCATGCATGGTATATTTCTCATTTTGATTATGATGACTGGGACCATTAATGTTCCAGGAAAAATGTTATTGGACCAGTGGTGCCTGAAAATGATATTCAGGACCTGGTTTTGATTATCAGTGGTACATCTCCCATTTGATTATTATGTTTTTTTTTTGTTTTTTCCCATTGTAACCATGTTCCCTTCTGCTTAGGTTTTGGCCCAATAATAAGAGAATGATATGATGATGTGTGTGTTAGAAAACACTGATTAATCCCACCTGCCATATCTCAGGCCAACTGCTTTATTGGTTCATATACGGGTTTGGAGGTAATATTTTGATTAACTCATTTAGTGAAGCCAAGGATCTCAATTAAGACAGACAAAATGATCTAAAACCCATAATTTATTTGATGTGTTTTCCAAATACGAGACTTATGTGACTAAGAGACTTGAGAAGTTTCATGAGAACCTTTTATAGGTAAGTGGGCACAAATTTGATTGGATGCATTGGGAGGCGCCTCCATATTGTCTTTTCTTTTTATGTAATTCTCATTAGGTACTGTTCCTACTATTATTTGCACTCTGTTTTCCTTTCTGCTTTTAATTCTAATAATCAAAATGAATGACCTGCTTTGGATCGTGTCATTGCAGAAGCCAGAAAGCACAAAATCAGGCTGATTCTTAACTTGCAATCATTTGATGGGAAGAATCAGTCTGTTAAGTGGGCATGGGAAGAGGGGGGGCACGTATATTTAGGCCACGTATATTTAGTTCTAGGGGTGCAATTCGGTTTGGTTTGGTTGACATCAACTTAGGACCAAACCTAAATTGGTGAAGGTAAATCCAAAACTAACCCAAACTGAATTGATTACCGAACTTCCCAATCCCAAACTGATCCAATTTGAAATAAAAAATCCTAAACCAAAACCAACTCAACCCAAATTGTAGTTTCAATTCAGTTTGGATCGGGTTTGGTTGGGTTAATATAATATTTTTTAGAATTACATTATATAGATATTTATCATGTTATATATATATATATCCTTTAAACACATTATCGAGAACATGTCTTGTTGAAAGGATGGGGCCCATGTATATTTAGTTCTAGGGGTGCAATTCGGTTCGGGTTGACATCAAGACCAAACCTGCATTTTGAAATGTTTCATATGGCAAAAGTATAGAGGTTAAAATCTAAGCGTCTTGGTGATGTGGTGAATGAGATGGATTTCTTTATGCCTATCATACAACTAGGGTGTAATTCGGTCGGTTTGGTTTGGTTTAATGGCCAAACCAAAACCAAACCAAAATATAGTTAGCTAAATCAAAAATCATTGCAATTTTGGTTCAGTTTGGATCGGGCTAGGTTAGGTTAATACAATATTTTTTAGAATTACATTATATATATATATATATAAAATATCATGTTATAATTCAGTTTAAATCGGTTTGGTTCAACTTGGTTTAGACTATATATACTAGAGTTTGGGTTACGGTTCGGTTTGATTTAACAGAGCCGTCAACCCAAAACTAAATCAATTTAATTCGGTTTTATAATTTGAAAACTAAAACCGAACCAAATATATAAAAACCCAATCCAAACCAAAATCGGTTCGATTTCAAGTTTAACCGACCCAAGTTGTATCTCTATTTAGTTCCACACGAATGAATTTTTATCGTTTGATGTGTAGACTTTCTTTTCTAAACCAGACATAGTGTATACCTGGTGTCACGGAAGTACATAACACTTTTTTGTTCAAGCATCACCGACACTCTAATCCACGATGGAAAAATTAGAAATTAAAAGAAGTATACACACATTTGAAATTCTTTAAATAAAGTTCCAACTTCTTCCATACTTGAGATTTTGATAATACAAATATTAACCTCCGTTACAACCTCCGTATTTGGCCCAAATTATATAAGCGCTTATTTCAACTTATAGCTTACTAAAGCACTTTTTTAAAATTAAAAATGTGTTTGGTAACACTTAATGGATAAGTACTTACCTATAAATAGTAGGGAAAGGCTACCCATGAGGACAAGCTATTGAAATTTTTTATTTTTTTTTAGAAATTAAAAAAAAAATATTAGACATTTGTTTTTGCATTTTGTTGATGCATTATGATGTATTTAAACACTACTTAGGGTTGTTTAAAACTTGGGGTAAAACCCATAAAAAAACCCACAATTCTCTAGATTTTCTCATTATTTCTCTTGTATTTTCCTTTTCTCCCTTCATAGATATGACACTTGATCTAATTTTATATCTTTTAATTGACTTAGATTCACTTTTAGTTTAGCTTACTTAGATGTAACATCTTTTTTTATGGTTTCCAGACTCAACAACGTGTAAGTTGACCCCCCTCAAATACTGACTTTTAATGTGTAATCATTTTTTGATATATTTGAATACATTTAGGCCTAATTAGACATATTTAAAGTTTAGAACAAAAATCCATAATTTTCCCACATTTTTCCTTTTTTACGCCATGTCGCCAATGCCACCTGGCGACATGCCAAGAGACATCGACATGGCGAACCTTGGTTATTATCAGTGCAATAGTGTTGTAGCATCCATGACCAATAGTAATATTGCAAGAAAATGTGAAATAAATTATTATAAGAAAGTAAAAGTGATCAAACAGAAGAACAATACATAAGTTTGTATCTTTTGTAGTGTAAATTGGATAGAATCTTGAGAGTACTAAATAATTTTAACAAGACTTTTCATGATTGTTGGTGTTTGAATATTGTAGGTAGGAACTAGTTGGATCTCAAAGTGGGATTCAATTCCCTCAAGATGGACTCAAACCAGGTTTTTGAAAGAATCTAACAGCCACAGACATGGATATGCATGATAGAGGGTGCTGTCACCACTTCTTTTTCTTCATAAGCACTTAAATAAATATATATTTATCAAACGCTATTTTTCTTCAAGTAAGCAGCTTTTTACTACTGTTGTTAAGTGCTCCCATTGAGTCACTCATCCAATGAGTGTTTATCCAAAAGCACAAGCCGGGCGAAACACAACCTTAGGCTGTGTTTGGCCCGGCTTCTATAAGCACTTATTGTAACTTATAGCTTATATAAGCACTTTTTAAAATTAAATGTGTTTTGTAGTGCTTATGGGTAAGTGCTTACCCATAAACACTAGAGGAAAGGAAGGCTACCCATAAGGAGACTCCCAAGCTCTTATGCGTTAACCTATTTCACAACTTTAGTAATATTTTTAAAATACCTATTTTACCCCTAAACTTTTATAAGCACTTAAATAAATGTTATTATTAAACTTCAATAATATTTTTATAATAATTATTTTACCCCTAAACTCTCATAAGCACTTAAATAAATATATTTACCAAAAGCTATTTTTTTTTTAAAATAAGCAGTTTATTGTTGTTATGGATAAGTGATCCTATTGAGTAACTTATTCAATCATTGCTTATCCATAAGCACAAGCCCGGTCAAAGACATCTTTCAACTTGATGCTTTTATAAACGTTACTTGGAAGCATCTTTGATCTTTAAAAGACCAATTATACTGCAAGACAGCTTAGAGTAGCCCTGTTAGAGCAAGAAACCAATTGATTGAAATTAAAAGACATTGTGAGATTGGAAGTTAGAAAAATCAGTTCATTATGGCTCTGTTTGTTTCACCGAAAAATCCAGAAAAGAAAAAAAATAGATTCTTAGAATATATTTTACAGAATTTTTTTCCTTTCCAGGTTTTCCCGGTGTTTGGAAAGTGAAAAAAAAAATATTATAAGAATTCTTCTCATTCATTGGTCACGCTAGAAAGGAAGTCTCTTCCCTTCTCTCGGATATCTTTTCTAATAGGAGAGAGAGACCCTTCTCTTACAAATGAGTCTCTTACATAGACTGTCAGCAAAATAATGTGGAGAGAGATAGAGAGAGAGAGAGAAAAGGAGAGGGTTAATAAATAGATTGTAGAGGTCCGAGAGCACGACAAAGAGAAATGGAAAATAACTTCCGCCTAATTTTAGAGGAAGTTATTTTCCGGAATTTGAGGTTGTTAATTACAATATTTTCTGGGTTTTTGTATTTTTCCATTGAAACAAACACGAGAAAAATCTAAAATTCCTGAAAAATATTTTTTTCCCTCCAATTTCCGGTGAAACAAACACAGCCTATATTACTTTTCTATTTTTTCACAGTTGTAAAAGAAAAAAAAAAAACGAAAGAATGCTTTCGTAATATCTCCCTTATACTACTTTTGACTACAATATCATGAGCTCACTTGTATTTCTAATTTTTAATTAGATATCTGTCATGTTTAACTTCATTGAAGTAACAAAATAGATTGAATCTGGTAATCTTTTCACCAAGAATTTCTGGACATAACATACTTATCTTTGATGGTGTTGATTTCCCTATGTAGGCATGCACACAAAAATCCTTAATTTGCTTATATCTGAAGTCTTTGATGGTGTTGATTTCCCTAATGTAGGCATGCACACAAGAATCCTTAATTTGCTTATATCTGAAGGCTGTGATCATAAATCATACAAACACATAAAACACCAGATAATGCACAAAATATTAATCCAAGCATTTATACAAAAACAACCTACCAATCAATCCAAAAAAAATCAACTACAAATAACAAACCCAAATTCTAATCCAAGCCGTAAAACCCTAAAATTAGTAGACTGAGGCAATTAATTGTACCTCAAGCTCCATCCAACCCTAATAATTGATAAAGCACAACAGTAGGATCTTCTAATTATGGAAGATTCAATCATTCCATTCTTGTATTTTGTAATCTCTCCTCTCCTTATTTAGCCTGATTCAGTTTCCTCTTGTACAACTGTAAGTGTGGAAACTGATCACTCATTTCCTTACTTAGCTTGATTCAGTTTCCTCTTCCATAACTGTAAGTATGGAAACTGAATCACCTCCAAAGTGTATTTATATTGCAATCTCCCTTGTGAATAAAGAAGAGAATTCATTACAATTCTTTAATAATCACAACTCAAAACAATTCAAAAACCATACAATCACAGAAAAGAAGCACAAGTCTAAAAAAGACTAATCCAAGCATTTATACGAAAATACTCCACGAATTATAAAAAAAAAAAAAAAAAAAAAATCCACATAGATCAATTTACTGAAATTAACAAAACCCAATTACATGTTAAGCTAGAAAACCCTAAAATTTAGTAGACTAAATCAATTAATTCCAATTGAATATCTACTTATCTTTGGTGGACACTCCATACTTCTCCTGCATCTTGGCTAGCTCGTCCTCCTTCTTCTTCTGATCAAACTTCTTGCTCATCTTTGCTTGTTGATAATACAACACAATCAGGTACCGATTGGCGACGTTGAAGCCCGACAGGTGATCGACGGCCGTCTTGGCATCGTAGATGTCTTCGTAGACGACGAAGGCAGTTCCCCTCGTATCCTTGTTCGTGCCTAAACGGATCTGACGAATCGCACCGTATTTGCCGAAGATATCGTACATCTCTTCGCTGGAGATGTTGAAGGGAAGGTTTCGGACGTAGAGAACTCTATTTACCTCCGGCGGGAGACGAGTATTTCCCTTTCGCAGGCTGATAGTCGCCATTTTTTGCAGATTGTAATATGATCTGCTGCAACGAAAACTAGGGTTTCGATTGAAGAGAAAATAACCAGATTAGGGTTCGATTGCAGAGGAGAGGGATTTTCGAATTGGGAGAGACGCCCTCGAGTAGTGTTAAGAAGTATTTTGAGTTTTCTAGGAATACCCCTCTGCTCTCCCATAATTTAAATAACACCCTAACTTAGTAGGAGAATTCCACTCTGCCGACCTAGGGCTGTAAACGAGCCGAGCCGAGCTTTTCCCAGCTCGGCTCAGGCTCATAAAGGCTCGGCTCCCAAAGCTCGACTCGTTAAAAAGTTTAGATTAGTACAAATAAATTAATATTATAGTTAACAATTTGTGTGTTTAATATTAATACATATTATAAGATATAGGAATATGAATATAAAATATAGAAATATGAATGTATAATCTCATATACAAATCGAGCCGAGCTTTAACCAAGCCGAGCCTATCCAAGCTCGGCTCAAACTTGTTAAGATAATGAGCTTTTTTTCGGGCTCAGGCTTGGCTTGCAATCCTAATTATAGAGCTCAAGCTCAGCTGGTTGATAGCCCTATGTTGACCTCCGCATAGTACCAACCATTCTTAATGGTTGAGATTTTACATGTAAAAAACATTGACGGCTTCAATAAAGTTTTCTACTATGCAGATGAGAAAATGTCGTTATGGTAGACTAACGCATCTTAGTATTTTCGGATGAATGATTTTTATGCAGACTCCTTTTCTGTCACATAATTTATTAATCATACGTGGTGTTTTGTGTTAGATTATGAAGTTATTGTGGATTTTTAGGATTTGAGCTGCTTAACCTGCTTTTAGTTGTTTATTGTAAATTGAGCTGTTTATATGGGGTAAAATAGTGTAAGCATGTAACGACATTGATTTTTGTCACTCATGCATCAACTACTTTATATTGTCCGAAATTGGATAAGGTCTTCTGAGAATCGAGAATACTCTAGCCGTTCGCCTAAATTTATGCAACAGCTGTATAAACGACGTTATGTTGATTCCAATAAGCATGCTACAAGAAAAAAGAGAAATAAACAACACCATTTACATGGTTCAGCAATTTGCCTACATCTATGGATTGCCTCATAGGTAGATTTTCTCACTATTCATTTGATGACTATACTGTAACTTCTTTACATAATGACCATTACAACAAAATAGAGGAGAAAGAGAGAGGCAGGAAAAGAGAATTTTTCATTTTATATTACATAATAATGAGATAAAGGAGACCAAAGAGAGATGAGAAGAAATGAAGGAGATACAAGATCCTCTATAGAAAAGAGAGCAAATGGTGAGTTTCCTTCACCGTAACTTGTGTGAATTCGGAGAACCAGCCCCCTTTGTCTCTGAGACACGGGTTTCTATATCCTCTTAAGGTGCTAGGTGTTGTACATGCCTATGCTTGTGGTGCCATGTGTTGGGTGAATCTTTTACATGTGTTAAGATAATGATGCAACGAGGCATCTCCATTCTTTCAACATAAATGAAGGTTGTCAATGAACCAGATCACATACCTTGATGCACAGGACCCGGATCTGCAACAGAAGATCTCTATCGAACCGGATGTCATCCCATTTTGGCATATGTGATTACTAGAATCACACACAGTAGTATCCACACTCAAACGACCACAACTCAAGTACGGGCAAACCATATCTCTAATGGAGGAAGACGAGATGAAAAAGAGAGAGAGAGAGAGAGAGAGAGAGAGAGAGAGAGAGAGAGATTCTTTAGGGTTTCTGATCAAACATATGAAGCATAATGGGTTACGAGGAGGCTTCTAAATATAGAAGACTCAACTCAACTCCTTGTTTGACTTCACATCCTAACTAATAGGAGGGAGTCTCACACACTAAGACTCTAGCTTAGTATGGACGTCCCATCAAATGGGGACCCGGCTTGGCCCATTCTAGTGGGCCAATCGGGTCGACCCAAGTCAAATATCCAACATCTCCCACTCGTCTATAGTGAGCACTACTAGTGTGCATCTCTCTCATTTACGTCAGACCATCCTATCATGGATACTAATCATATAGGTTGTTAAGCGTGCAAACGACGAGCACAAATTAACTACCGAGCGACTATATCTAGTTCTATAAAACTGACACGAAGATACACTCTCAAGTTTAGTCTTTGCCCTAGACTCATTTGGCTACATTGGATTGAGTACTTCTAACCCCTCAAGAAACCAAGTGTAGTGCCGAACACGACGCACGAATAAGTTAATGCGAGCATTAAGTACTTAGTGCTCACAGGAAACCAATAAGAGTGCGACACAAACTCAACAAGTCTAGCACAACACTGCATCTCGGGGCTTCGGGTCTCTTATCCCCCTTTCGTTGCCTCCACAGCAACAACAATGCCCGGTATGCCGAAGCAATTTCGGTTGACCAACCCGAATAACACAAACTTCACACAAAGACTTCAGTACAGACTTCGGTATGTTGAGGAATGTACCGAAGCTACCCAGAATTCTTGGTATATCCTTCAGTATGCCGAGGTGGTATACCAAAGGTACACAAACTCACAGAATTCAAGTAAAAACACACCAAATTACCCACACTACATATATATATCGGCTCGGGCTAGTAAAATCTGGACAAGGCTCGGCTCAAGCTTGGAAAAACATTTCAGGCTCAGGCTCGCTATTTTTTCAAGGCTCA
>JAUPMG010000001.1:13741563-13760474 GCA_031762675.1 Pachysandra terminalis | reverse complement strand
ATCTCGTTTTATGTATTGAATTGAGTATGAAGCTCCATGGTTTGTTTCTGCAGCCTGTAAATCTATAGATGAGACATATCCATCATCAAAAACCTGATAAAATTGTTTCTGTAATCTCTGATCAGGCTACATATATAATTTCTTATAAGTAAACAGTCTCTCTCTCTCTCTTTCTCTTTTCTTATTTGAGCAATATTGGTGTCAATCTATCCAGAGCATCGAATTGCATTCTCCAATAGGACTTGAATTACAGTCTCACTCATTTGACATCCAATCAAGGAAAAGGAAAGACAAGAAGAAAAAGAGAATGAGGAGATGTCTTCATTTAAAATAAGAAATACGAATTTCTGCATTACAAACCTTATCAATTTAATAACATGATCTACTAGAAATGTTAACCTGTACATTTTCTGGGATGAGATTTTGTTTTTCACTTCCAAATGAACTAAAATATACCCTACATCTTGGAATGTACAGCCCCTATGATTTTCTCATTATTATTTTTTGAAACTCGATGCTATTAACAGACCACACATTGCATGTACTTTTGTTTTGGTTTCATAAAAGGAAATAGCAACAGAATTCAAGTGGCAGCTCTGAACCTCTGAACAGGAGCATGCAAGGAGGACAGGTATGTGGCATCAACCTTGTCAATGCCACTGAAAAGATAACTAAAAGGAGGCATTTCGATGTACCTTCCAGAACCAGGCACAACCTTGAGTTCACCATCTTCCCATACAATTCTTCCTCCTGCAATTGTGACTTCAACCTTTCCCTGTAAAGAAAGTAACAGTGATCATTTAAATCCTAACACCATACAGTAAGCTCAAGATGCATAATAGGTAGAGACAAATTCGAAAACATACCTGAAATTCCACATAAAGGGGTTATTGATTAGTAGATTATTGCCATAAGCACATCTATGATTACACCTATGGAAGTTATATTTTGAGAGATGAAAAGGAATGGCATTTAACTTTTGTGGAATAGCGCTGATCATTCTTAAATTTATAGTGCCTAAAGTTTCCTGAAAAGATAGTTGGAAAGGCCAATTTAATTAAAACATATATTGTTTTCTGTTATTCCATTAGTTCCTGATTTATAAGAAATTCTATACCTCCATCCTTAGAGATCCCTCCACTTTGGAGCATATTTTGCGTATATTCTTTTTAACGGGTAAAATCAATCTCAAAGCCCACAACTTGAGCCGCTCTAATTGGATGTAGGCTATAGCCCCGTAATTGCGCCAATTGGATAATTTTAACTGTCTGATCAACACAAAGCATTGATAGAATTAAAGCTAGTTAACCTTAAATGAACAATCAATGACAGCACAAATGACTGTTGCTATTTTATAACTGCAACTTTGGGTATTTGAATAGATTTTTAAAAGTCATCTGTCTAACTTTGTTCTTACAGAGCAAGATGCCAGCCACCCCTTTCTCACCTCCCAAAAAATGATAAAGAAAAAACTAAGAAAAAGTAAAACAGGGATTTTGTTGTTGTTGTTGTTGTTGTTGTTGTGTGGGTGTACCCAAGATCGTCCAAATTATAGGTAATATTTAACACATTTTAATTTCTAGTCAGCTGTCCTCTGTTAGATAGGTACATGTGCTACCAATTTGAGGTGTTCAATTGACGGTATACATTATAAATGTACCAAAGCCTTGAAATTGCACCTTTTAATTATGTTTATCCAAAAATGTTTTATTTTTTGTTCTTGCTTCTGTGGCTTTGAGCTCAGATATTATGTAACTTACTGGATGATCAGGATAATCTGACAGGTTTTGGGATATGATTCACATTGTAATACACGTTACAAGTAGTTTAGGGAATTATTTATAGTTTCTTTTCTGTTATAAGAGTATTCATGTCCTTCGGCATACAATGCGTCTTGGGTATAATCAAAGCGTCAACATGGGGTGGGATTACAATGATACGTTAACCCATTCTCAGCTTCCTCTTCTCTTCTTGTCTCTTTCTAATTCACTTCCTATTCCTTCTCTTGTACAAATCAAAATATATCAGATCTACAAAACCAACTTCTTAGACAGTCTAGAAAGGTCAAATCTGCATTTTATTATTCGAATCGAACTTTCTTTGGTCAAATCTGATTGGTGTATGTGGATTTGGCCCTATTCAACACTTTCTTCTGGAAAATATAGCACAACCTTTTTTTGTTGGTAATTGTTCAGGTTAAAGGTGCCGGTTGCATGTTTTTCTATCACAACATGGTTTTCTAGAGTTTTCTTGCAGAGTTTTTGGTCTATGCCGATCTCAAGTAATGCAGCCATTTGTTGCTGAGTGCCTTGGGGTGTACTGGTCCCACGATCACAAGTGAGGTTGCTATGTTTGAGTGGAGAATTGTGTTTTTTTTTTGTGCTGCGAGCACTTGTTTTTAAGTCTGCTAATATGCCTACCAGCAGTAGTACAGAAATAACTCAGCCAATGTAAGGGGGTTCTAATGTTCTTGGGTCTCCTTCGATTATGGGAGCATCCATGATGGCTGTGAAGTTGAATGGATCAAATTACCTTCAATGTTACAAGCATTGAAGATGTACATTGGAGGAAGAGGTCAGCTAGGATATCTTATTGGAAAGACAAAAGAACCAATCTCAAATGGTCCACTTCATGAAGGTGGGAGGCAGATAATCTCTCTTAAATCAAATTGATTAATTCAATGGATCCTGAGGTGAGTACTAATTTTATATTTCTAAGGATAGAGGCAGCCATTTGGGATGCAACCTTAAACTTACTCGCAAGTCAAGAACTTCGCAAGAATCTACCAGTTGAAGCAAGATATTGCTGACCATCATCAAGGGGACAAGCCCCTCAAGTTACTTTGCTTCTCTTAGACGTATGTGAGAGGAGTTAAATTCTTACGAGCCTGTGTATGACTAATGCGGTGTCCTACAGAGAAAAAGTAGAAAAAAAAACCGTATGTTTGAGTTTCTTCCCAGCCTTAACTCAGAGTTTGAGATGATCCATGTTCAAATTCTTGGACGGGAAGAACTTCCCACTTTGAACCAAGTCTATGCCCATGTTCAAAGTGAGGAGAGCCGGTTAGCTTCCTTATAGAAATATAATGCCTCAATTATTGAGAATCAGCACTAGCATCGAGCAGTGGACCTAAGGAAGGTGACAAAAATTTCAAAAAGGAAAAAGAAAACTGAAACGTACCCTTTATAGTAATATGAGACATGACAAGGAGCATTCTTGGGATCTTATTGGCAGGCCAACGAGATACAATCCTAAGAACACATCTATTGCTCACACTGCCTTTACTCAAGAGATTCTGTTCCTACTGGCTTGTAAGTTCAAAGGCTGTTTATCATGACCTATCTAGCTCGACTACCACTTCAAAGATGGTCTCTATTTCCGAGGATGAGTTGGATTGCCTATGTCATAAGGTGTCCCAATTGGAGAGCCCATCCACTTCTGCATATGCCCACATAGGTATACTCCACCTTCCACTCTTCTACTTCTCTATCTTGGATTATTGATTCTGGTGCTTCAGACCACATGATCAGCATGTCTTCCATTATTTCAAATTATAACATTTTTCCACATATAGAAAAAAAAAAAAAAAAAGTTGCTTCCATTGCTAGAAAAGGAGACATTCCTCTTCATCCCCAATTTTCTCTTTCCTCTGTTTTGTGTGTCCCAAATCTTACTACAAATTTTTTATCCATTAGTTGCATTACTAAATCTTTGAATTATAGTGCTATCTTTTATCCTAGTCATTGTGTGTTTTCAGGACCTGCATTTGAGGAAGATGATTATGAGTGACCGGGAATCTAATGGATTGTATCTCTCCAAGAAATCTTCAGCTCTTTCAGAGGCACTTCAGTCTACTAGTACTAGTAGTTTGTCTAGTGGCACTGCAGGTTAAGACATTTGTCTTTTCAGTCTTAAAAGAAATTGTTTACTTAAAAATTTATCCATACTTCAGTGTGAAATCTATGAACTTGAAAAGCATTGTAGAGTTTCATATCCTTTTAAGTTCAAATAAAAATGCAGTTCCGTTTCATATTGTTCATTCTAATGTTTGGGGTCCATCACCCACTACTTCTCTTTTGCCCACCATTTTTTTTTTAACTTTTGTGGATGATTGCACCAGAAGTACTTAGGTTTATCTTATGAAGTCTAAAGATGAAATGTTTCCATCTTTATGAACTTTCATAAGATGATTACTAAGTTTAATACTACTGTTAAAATTCTTCGATCTAATAATGGGGGTGGGGGTGGGGGTGGGGTTAGGGTTGTAAACGAGCTGATCCGACCCAAGCTTTACCCAGCTCAGATCGGGCTCATAAACCTTGAGCAAGGCTCAAGCTTGTTAAAAAATTTTGAGCTCAGACTCATTAAAATATTTTGGGCTCAGGCTCGGCTCGTAAAAGACTTGGCTGGCAAAAAAAAAACAAAAAAACAAAAACAAAAACTTAGATTAGTACAAATGTATTAATATTTTAGTTGATGATTATTATATGTAATATAATATATTGATATGTGTGTTTAGTATTAATGCATAATATAAGATAAAGGAATATGGACGTATAATCTCATATACAAACCAAGCCAAGCTTTAACAGAACCGAGCCGAGCCTGCCCAAGCTCGGCTTAAGCTCGCTAAGATAGAGCTTTTTTTTGGGTTCAGGCTTGGCTCGCTAGCGTAATTATAGAGCTCATGCTCGGCTCGTTGACAACCCTAAGTGGGGATGGGGGTGGTACATGTACTCTGGTCTAAAAACTTATCTGAGTGCCCATGGGATGGAACACCAGACTGCCTGTCTTGGTACTTCTGAGCAGAATGGGGTGACACAGAAAAAAAACCATCACCTTTTTTAATAATTTTTTTTATAATTAAAAAACCGTCATCTTCTTAAAGTCATCCATTCTCTTCTTGTTGGGATGAATGTGCCTAAAAATTTTTGGTTTGATGTTATTCTCACTGCTGCATTTCTTATTAATCGTATGCATTTCAGAGTTCTTGGTTCAAATTACCTTTTGAATTACTCTATCCCAGTCGAGATCTATTTGCTATTCATCCCAAATTATTTGGATGTGTTTGTTTTGTTTACATTCAAAAGGGGTTTGGTTCTAAACTTGATCTTAAAGCATTCAAGTACATTTTTTTGGGTTATTCTGTGACTTAGAAGGTGTATATCAGTGTTATCATCCTTCTTCTCGTTGTCGCTATTTCTTACGGGATATTACCTCCCATATGTCTCTTCATTTTTTGCTTCTCGTGGTGCCTCTCTTTAAGGGAAGAGTGTTTGTGAAGAGAGGATTAATTCTGACTTTTCTTTCTTTTTTTCATTCCATTTGTTCCTGCCTATCGTTTATCTGTGATACTACCACTACGGATACTACAATTCTACAGGATACAATTGCTGCTCCTGAAAAAGAGTTGAAGTTTTGCATGAGGAAATCAAAGGAGATCCAATCACCTCAAGACAATCCTACCTTGGATTCAAGTACTACCTCAGATTCTCAACTCTGTGTTTCTGATTCAATCCCTATAACTGCTCCTTCTAATGGCAGGAATCGTCAGATTACTGTTCGTAATGGTAAGCATACATCAGTGTTGTTAAAGGCGCTCGCCTAGGCAACTAGGTGTTTTTTCAGAGGGTGAGGCGATGGTCGCCCAGGCAGAGCGATTCTAGGCGAGCAACTAGAATCTTAGGCAACTGCCTAGGCGATTGCCTAGTCGCCCATTTGACCTAGGCGATCACCTAGTTTAAAATATTATTATTATATTTTTTTGTTTTAAGTTAGAATAACATATATTAAATATATTGCACATAATACTGCAAATAATTTATATAATATTTATAAATTATTATCTATTTTAAACTTATCTACATAGCTATCTAATTCTTAATAAAATTCAAATTAGCAGCTGTCTTAAACTATTATGTTATCTTCTGTTTTTAAACTTATCTATTAGTATGTGCGGTTTAATAATATATAATAATTCATATATTATCTTAGTAAATCTTAGGATAATGTTTATAAGATAAAAGATAAGTTTAAATTTTAGGGTATTGCATAAGTTCTTAAAAGGATATTTTAATCACAAAAATGGACCGAAAAGAACAATAATTTTTTTAGCTACAAAAAGAAGGTATGAAAAGAGTAGAAACTAATAATAATTCTCCAGTGTTTTGTGTAACAGTATATTAACAATATGAGTTAATTCACGTGTAGATTAATTTTAATTTTATACTACTAATTAGGAACTAATACATACCAATGTTATTAAAGGCGCTAGGCTATGCGTCTAGGCAGTCGCCTAGGTGTTTAGGTGATTTTCTAAGGGTTCAGGCGAGGGTCGCCTAAGCGGCAAGGCGACTCTGCCTGGTCACCTAATTCACCTGGGCAGTTGCCCATTGTGCAATTTGAATTTTTATATTTTAATTAATTTAAGTTTCAATTAGTAATTGAATTAGTTTAATTAACATTATCGATGAAAGTTAATGATGTTAATATGTTACATCTTTTATGCAGGTTAACTTAATGCTTTATTGATTTTAACTTTTAAGCATCCAAGTCTCTAGAGTCTTACCTAATAAAGAATCCAAACTTTATTGATTTTAATTTTTTATGATTCTTTAACCAGAGTTTTTTTATTGGATTTTATTTCATTCACACCTTGGTAAACTTATTATATGATTGTTCATCGCGTTAGGCTATATTGGAAGAAATCATGTTAAGTTAATTGCTGTTTCAAATTATTGTCATGTTAAAAAAATTGTCACTTAGGCGAGCACATAATAGGCAATTCCATCGCTTATTGCCTAGGAAATTTGATAACATTTATACATACTATATTTAACACCAACAGTTGCGTCTCTCTCTCTCTCTCTCTCTCTCTCTCTCTCTCTCTCTCTCTCTCTCTCTCTCTCTCTCTCTCTCTCTCATGAAACTAAAACTAAACCTACCCTTCCCCTGTTTTTTTTTTTTTGCTAATTCTATTTTTCTATTTTTTTTTTTTTTTGTCATTTGTTTTAATGAAAGCTTCAAATCAAGTTTTCATAATCTTTAGCCTGATTTTTAGTTTTATTTTATTTCATTAAAACTTAGCAAATTTATTGTGTGTTACTCATCGTGTTGGGTTAAGTAGGTAGGAATCTTATTATGTTAATTATTTTAGTATTAGTGCATATTATGCATTTATACATGCTACAAATATGATTGATTCATTATAGAGCTTTAAATAAAATAAATACATAAACGTGTCATATGGCAGGCACCTAGTCGCCTAGGCGATAGGCAAGTCTGTCACCTAGCCTTGCCTAGGAATTTTGACAACATTGGCATACATGTACCCACCATCTGATTGCTTATTTTGTTTCCTATCAGTCATTATCACCATCTCACCATTCCTTTGTAGCCTCTATTTTCTCTATTTCTTTACCCTCCAGTGTTTCCAATGCGTTATCTCAATCACAGTGGAAGGATAAAATCTGTGAGGAAATGTAAGGTCTCGAGAGATATGCTACTTGGAATTGGTTGATCTTCCTAGAGTTAAGCAGCCGATTGGATGCAAATGGGTATATATTGTGAAATACAAGTCAGATGGGTCTGTGGACAGGTAGAAGGCTCAGTTGGTAGCCAAAGGTTACATATAGATGTATGATTGATTATCAAGAGAAATTTGCTCCAGTTGCAAAGTTGACCTTTATTCAGGTTGTTCTATTTGTGGCAGCAAACCTTTTCTGGCCACTTTATCAATTAGACGTAAAGAATGCTTTTCTTTCAGAGACTTGGGGGAAAAGGCTTATATGCAAGCTCCTCCCGGATTTCAGTTTTAGGACAGCAAAGGGAAAGTTTGCAGGTCCAAGAAAGCTTTGTATGGATTAAAGCAATCTCCTAGAGCATGGTTGAAGCGCTTCAGCAGTGTTAGAAAAAAAGGCCGGTTATTATCAAAGTAGAGCAGATCACACCTTACTTGGAAGGCATTCTCAAGGTAAGACTGTGGCACTCATAGACTATGTAGATGATATTGTTGCTACTGGAGATGATTATGAGGAAATTCAGAAACTGAAACGATATTTGGGAAAGGAATTTGAGATTAAGAATCTAGGGAAGCTAGACTACTTTCTTGGGATTGAAGCCACCCTATCATCAAAGTGTATCTTTATAGAGTACTTAGGTACTTGAAATCATCTCCAAGATAGAGTATTATTTCTAGACACAGGAACATGAAAATAGAAGCATGTACCGCTGCTGATTGGGCTGATTTCAGTTATAGACCAATGTTCTACATCGGGCTATTTTTCCTTGGTGGGAGGAAACCTTGTTACTTGGCAAACTAAGAAGCAATTAGTTGTAGCAAGATTGAGTGCAAAAGCAGAATATAGGTCAACGCCTCATGGGGTCTATGAATTATTGTGGCTTAAATCCTTGTTAGACGAGTTGGTATTTGAGACCACAACATGATTTTAAATTTCACCAACATGCCGCAGCATGCCGGCCAAATATCGCCATTTTCTAGTCTAGCAACACGAAATATGGGAGAAATTTACTGGATGTCCCCTTTTTACTTTTTTAATTCAAAAAATTAATTAAACAATACATATTATTATAAAAATTTATATATTATGCATAAATAATGGAAACATTTAGAAAAATTGTGATAAAAAATGAATCATAGTCATCATCATCATCATCATATGCCTTATCCCAACTAGTTGGGGTCTGCAAAAGTAAGGGAAATTCGCTGAATTCCCCCTACAAGGTACGCACATCTATACTTGCCTATATATGTATTAATGTCTATGTATGCATATTGTTTTTCATATTTTAGGTCTTTTAGGTGTATTTTACTCCCATTTAAACCCTTAAAATGTTTGGAATTAAAATTCCTTTTTTTTCCCAACATTTCCCCAATATTTCTCCAAATTGGAGAAACTTTCTGCCATTTCGGCGAAATTTCGCCAGGCCCCCTGGCGAAATCAAAATTTAAAACCTTGGACCACAAGACCTATGAGTTCGTATTGTGAATTGTGATAACAAGGCAAGGTTCAACATTGCACACAATCCAGTTTAGCGTGATCATACCAAGAACATTGAGGTGGACCAACATCTCTTAAAGGAGAAGACGCAAGCTGGGTTGATTTGCAACCTTACATTGTGATATTTTTACTAAGGGTGTATGTAAGACAACATTGTGTTATATTCTTGGTAAATTGGGCATGATTGTCATCTTTGCCGCAAATAGAGGAGTATTGTAATACACATTATAACTAATTCAGGGAGTTAGAAGTAGTTTCTTTTCTGTTATAAGGATATTTATGGCCTTCTACATATAATGCATCTAGAAGATAATAACAGCATCAATATGGGGTGTGATCACAATGATACATTAACGCTTTCTTCTTTTCCTCCTCTCTTCTCCTTTTCTCTTTCTTCTTCTCTTCCTATTCCTTCTCTTGTACAAACCCTGATACATCAGATCTATGAACCAACTGTTCATTCTACAGGATGATTATAGCGTAGATGCCATGGATCAAAGGTACATCACCAACTAGACAACATTACCAGAATGTATGGTTTTGCACCATTTCTATTAGATTCTCACCAAACTTACGTCCATGTGAAAAAGATCAAATATATAGAACGCTAACAAACTATAATTGTAACATATTGTTTTCTACTTATATCCTCCCAAACATCATTTGCTGATGGGAGTTATTATTTATTTTATTTTTTTCAAAATTTTTTGGGTGACCCTTCACGGGGCTGAGTCAAGGTGATTCAGACTTCAACCAGAACTTGTAAATGCAGTGAGCATTAGATAAATACACCATACTGCTGCTAGCAGGAGTGGAACCTGCAACTGGTCCCATATATGGGATATTGTCTGATCATCCAATCATAGATGCCATCATTAATGAGATGTTTAATTAATTGTAATTACAAATGAACTAAATTATAATGATAGAGATTACCTTCCCTCGCCTCCCTTCATAAACATTTGTGTCTGATCTAGAGTGGTGGGACCGAGCAGTTATTTCAAAGCTTGAATTTGGGTTGAGGATGATTATATCAGCATCAGACCCAGCAAGTATTGCTCCTTTTCTCGGGTATATATTGAATACTCGGGCACTGCAAACTCTTACTTGTAAGTTAAAACTGTTCTCCACATAGTTATGCAGTGAATGGATCCAAATTAATGCGAAGAGAAAGAATAGAAAAAAGCAGTAAACAATGAAATTGAGTTATATGCTAATTCCAAAATTATTTACCAAGACAATTTGTTCAGAATCGTTAAGAGACAAACACATTACTAATCAAAAATTTATATGTTCATATTCTATGCAACTTGTTAGTTGACTAAAACTTCACAGATCCAAGTGAAAAGAGTGGGCAGTATGCAATTGCTAATACGGCACTAGAAGATATTCCTGCTTCCATCCTATTTCCCTTAAACCGGGAACATAAGCTTCACCTAGGAGATCTTCTAGCTTTTTAATACAAAACTTTAATTGTTGGGGCTCCCTCATGAAGCGGTGGGTCTCTCATGTTTTATTTTTTTAAGTTGGCTCAGTTGGTGAAGAGGCCTAATTGCTGTTATGAGATTCAATTTGAATGAGACTCATTGGCTTGATAAGGTTTTAAACCACTTGGCTGCATAAGGGGTTTCGAACTGAGTTCATGACACACAAATCCACACTGCCGAATCATCATTTATCTTCTCCAAAAAGGCTGCTTTGGAGATGTTTTGCAGCTATGAGCTACCTAACAAATGAGGGAATTCGGTTGTATTTTCATCTTGTTATCCACCATTTATAAGTTGTGTATTCATCTAAGATTTGATGCATGCTCTTGATGCGAGTATCTTTGGCTAAAGAACAAAAACATGAATGTGGTTTGTCTTGTGGTTTTTCCCTTCACACCAAGGGTTTGTCATGTAGATCTTAGTGCCTCTATCTTACTTTATTTTGATTATTTGCTTGCTTGTTTCCCAAGGGTGTGATTCTATTTTTTTTATCAGTAATATAGCCCGGAGCCCAAAAAGCTATACAAGAATAGTATGTATGTACAAGTTACATACCCACTACAATATAAAACAGAATAGCTATGAGTGTCTCATCTCAGCCACCGAATACAATCAAATTCTGTAAAAATAAACCACCACCACCACCCACCACCCCCCAAACTCTGTAAAGGTAAATATCCAAAAAATAGTAGATGCAAAGTGTTTTCTATCAACATATGAGTGCCCTTTTCCTGATCTCTGAAGATCCTCTGATTTCTTTCACACCAAACAGTCCACAAAATTTATGCCGGGGATAAGTTCCATAAAATACAGCTTCTTCTCCTACCCCTCTTCTTCTTCCTCCAACCCTAACTGCTAAATTCTGCTGCTACTTCTTCCCAAGGGTGTGATTCTTGTTGAACACACTGCTACTTTTGGTAAATGTTCGTTTGATCTCACACATAGATAGGAAAGCTCAAGTTTCCCAACACCAACAATAGATTCTTACCCCAAAAGTTGGCATGAACTGCAATAAGGTAAATTTAAGTCCCAATCCTCAAGTATAGAACATTTTGGGGATTAGTTTCACCTGGAGGTCTGGTAAGTGTCCAACTTTACAAGTAGGATTGTTTGTCAAAGCATGACTTATTTATGGTGGCTAAATGATTGTGCACTTAGTGGGAATTAGGAGGTCTGTATTCTTTCTTCATTTCATCATATTAATAGATACAGCCTCCTAGAAGTAGAAAAAGTGGGATTTTGTGTAATAAATGAGAGAAAGATAGATTTAAAAAAAAAAAAAAGTAATAGAGTGTCTCTTTTCTAAACCTAATTATGAGAATACCTTAAGAAATGTAAAGCTACTTTTAATGAGATAGTTACTAGGAATTCAATAACAATGACAAAGACATGACCCCTCTCAACAATCACCCTTAAGCTGGAGCAAAGATGTCCATCATGCCCAACTTGCTTGTGACTTCTGACAAAGTGACAATTGAGCTTTGGAGACTCCCTCTGTAAGGATATTGGATAATTCAAGCTTAGTACTGATCTGACCTGCCTGTAGCTTTTCCTTGATGAAATGACAGTCCATTTCTAAATGCTTCATGTTATCATGCTATACCAAATTATAACATTGATAGCAGCTTTACTATCAAAAAACAAAATTCAGTATGCCCTTAATATAACCCAAGTCAAGAATTTGGTCCATAACTGTTGACACACACCCCATCGTCATAGATCGATACTCGGCCTCCATATTCAATCCTGTGACTACTAATTGTTTCTTACTCCTCCAAGCTCCAAGTGGCAATATTACCTCCAATCATTCTATAATGTAAATTGACAATCGGCAATTGAACCTGTTCAATCAACATCAATAAAGGCATTAATCTTAAAATGCCCATGTCTAGTACAAAATCCCTTTACCAACAGAGGATTAAGATTCGCAAGACCCAATGAGATATCTCAAGGTCAGTAGTCCTAGTTGAGTTCATAATTTGACCAACACTCACAACACTAGGCTGGGTGGGGGGTAAATAAATCAATCGACTCATGAGGAGGTACTATCAACCCGCATTAATAAAAAGGATGAGTATTCATCATTTAACCAATGGTTTTACTCAATACAAGTATCGACAAGCTTGGCTTCAAATTTTCCTATTTCTTTTAGAATATCTTGTTCCTTTGAGAAATAAAGATTTCCTTCTTGGAATGAGCAACTACAATTCCTAGAATACTTTAAAACTCCTAGATCTTTGATCTTGAACTCTTGCTCAGGATAATCCTTAAGTTGTTGAATTTCAGAGGCCAACATCAAATGTAACCACGATGTCATCAACATACACTACAAGATCTCTAGTACCACTCTGATTATGCCCAACAAATAGAATGTGTTTGCCTGACTTTGCACATAGCTAATCACCTTTATAGCATTGTTGAGTCTATCAAACCATGACCTCCAAGATTGCTTCAAACCATACAATGCCTTGTTAATCTGCAGGCTTTCCTTTTACGATTAGGGAGCTGAAATCCAAGGGGAGTTTTTATGTACACCTCCTGAAGATTTCCAAAGAGGACGGCATCTTAACAGCCAAATGGTATAAAGGCCATGACAGGTAGGCTGCGACAGGCAGAATTACCCTGATAGAGCTTATTTTAGCAACTGGAGCAAGCATCTACTAAGAAAGGTTGTAAATGCCGCTGTCGCAAGATATGTCATCGGGCCTCTCCAGGGACATGTCGCCGACTTGGTGGGAAAAGAAAAAAAATGAAAAAAAAAAGAAGAATAAAATATAGTTTTTTAAGTGAAACTTTGTAGGGATCTAACTTGTAAGTAAATACATTCAAATAACCCAAAACATGACAAAAACTATAATGATTAACATTTATTGGAGAGGGACGGCTACGTATCAACATGTGAAAAAATGGAGGTCATCCACAATAATAGCCTAAATATAACATAAATACACCTAAATATATTAAACATAATATTTAGGCTATTATTACATGGAATGGTCCCGTTAAACTATGGATTAAGCCTAATATTGTTACTACATAGAGAGGATGCAATATGGTCAGTATAGGGATGATGGGGTTGATGAGGATGCCATTGAGTCGGGACGCCACTCATTATGGATATGATGTATTGATGTCTCATCCTTGTATTTGCTCATTTCATCTAATTATATTACGTCATTTGGGAAATTTTATTGTGTTTAATGTATTTAGAGATGCTTATATTTAGTGAATGACTAAATATATTGCATTCACTATATGTGCATTTTCTTTGGTCATGTTTTGGTTATATAAATGTATTAAGCTCTACATTAGTCTCATAGGAAATTTCACTAAAAAAACTTGCTTTCACCATTTTTTCTTCTTCTTTTTTCCACCATGTCCCTTAAATGTCGCTGACATGTTGTGAAATGCCGCGACATGTTGGGAACATTTGGGCGACATGACAGAAAAGCTTAAGCGACTTCCGCCAATAAAGGGACATGTCATGACATTTTGCTACCAAGTATTAATAGTCACTTCCTCTTATTATATCACAAGAACAAAGGGCTTTTACCAAAGGAAGATACATTTATGATAATATTATCATTGCTCAGGAATTGATGTCTGATATTGATGGTAAAAGTTTTGGGGCCAATCTTGTTCTCAAGGGGGATATGGCTAAAGCCTATGATAGGCTTGAATGGTATTTCCTAGAGGTAGTCTTATCGAAGTTTGCTTTTTCTCTCCCTTGGATATCTTTGATTCAGAAGTGTATATCTAACTGCTGGTATTTAGTCCTTCAAGGCTCGGTTCATGGGTTCTTTAATTTATCCCATGGTCTTAGACAAGGTGATCCTTTATCTCCATCTCTATTTATAATTGCAAAAGAGGTTCTTAGTAGAAGTCCTACTAAGGCATTTTAGGAAGGAAGAATTAAGCATTTCAAGCAGAGAAAAGCTGTTATTTCTACTTCTCACCTTTTTGCAGAGGATATATTAATATTCACTAATGGTCATGGGATTCCTTAAAATGTCTTTTGGAGCTCATTAATAAATATGAGAATTCTTCTGGACAACTGGCGAACAAGGGTAAGAGTTGTTTTGTTGCATCTAAATATATATCATGCAAAAGGAGGAACATGATTGCTTAAACTACGCTTTTTTCCCCAAAGGATCTTCCCTTTACATACCTTGGTGTTCCATTATGCAAAGGTAAATGTAATAAAAATTACCCTAATGATATTGTTGATAAGGTTAGAGGCAAAATTGATGGTTGGAGATCAAAGTTCTTATCTTGGGGTGGTAAGCTAACACTTATTAACTGTGTTCTACCATCAATTCCTATTCACCTTTTGTCTGTGCTTTTGATTCCCAAACCTATCTTTAAGGAGCAGGAAAACCTCTTTGCCAATTTTCTTTGGGGAAACAACAACTCACACACTAAGTGGCACTGGATGAAGTGGGATAGATTAGCTAAAGCTCGAGATGATGGTGGTCTTGGTTTTCGGTCAATGAAGGATGTAATGTTCAGTCTTCACTCGAAAATCGCTTAGAATACTCTCTTGAATAAAAGCTTGTGTATGCAGCTTCTTAATTCCAAGTACCTTAAGGGTAATAGTTTAGCTAGTGATCATAATTATACTATTTCTTCTGCTATTTGGAAGTGCATTTTATCGGTTAAGGATTGTGTCCTTGATAATTTGTTTTGGCATGTTGGTAAGGGGGAGATATCCTTTTGGTTTGATCACTGGTTACACCCTATTCCTCTGGTCTTCTATGCAGCAGACACAAATCTTATTAGTTTGGATGCCAAACTTATTGATATGATGAACGAGAATGGTGACTGGAATATTCAGTTGATTAGAACTCTTCTTATCCTTGAAGTTGCAGAAAGACTTCTTTCTACTAATGTGGTCATCACTTAAAGACCAGACAGGTTGATTTGGAAGCCTTCTAAGTCTGGGAATTTTACCTCTCATTCGGCATGGAAAGCTAATCAGAATTCTGATGTAGGTTTATCCTAGACAAAGTGGTGCTGGCATAAGGTTATTCCAACCAAAATTTCTTGTTTTTATGGAGAGTAATGCACAATGTGGTTCCTGTGGATAGCAACATTCAAAGATTGGATATTAGCTTGGCTTCAAGATGTCAGTGTTGTGGCCATGAGGTGGAAACGGGATCATATTTTTTCTACAGGTTATTTAGCATTAAGTATTTGGAATGACTTTGCACCGTTATTTAATATGAATTATCTTCATGGTCAAAATATTAAGGACAAAGCTCTTCATTGGTTTGCAAATAACCATGATCGATCTCAAGTTGGTCAACTCAGGGGTATTGTGACTACCTTTATTATTTGAGGGCTTTGGATTGAACGGAATAATCGCCTTCATGGAAACCCTCATAAGACCGGTAAGCTCTATTATTACAAAAGTTAAATTTTGGTTACAAGAGACTTCTTAGTTGCTTAAGGTCAATTCCCCTCCTTTTGCGAACGATATTAGTCTTGAAGCTTTGGGTATCCAAGCTATTAGAGCTCCGGTCCTGAAATTAATCACAGTTAAATGGTTATAGCCGATATTTGGGACTGTGAAATTAAATACAGATGGGTTTGCTAAACTTAATAGTAGTGGAGGTTGAGGCATATTCAAAGATTTTAAAGGCAATTTTATTTTTGCCTATGCTCGCTATTATGGTCAGGTTAACAACATGATTGCTGAAACTAGAGCCGTATGGGATGGTATTAGATATGCAAACATGATGGGTTTTGGTAATATGGTGATTGAATCAGATTCACTTGTTCTTGTTGAAACAGTTAAAGGGAACCTCAATTGCAATTGGGGCATGCTTCACTTGATTTATTTGATCAAAGCAGACATTCAAAATTTTCAAATCAGTCACAGCCATAGAGAAGGTAACACGTGTGTAGATGCTCTCACCAATCACGGTTGCTCTTCACAGCTTAACTCAATTTATTGTGATCGTGATCATATGCCTGTTAATGCTAAAGTTGCTCTTCAAATGGATAGAATGGGGTTGCCTTTTATTAGGAAGACGTAGTTGGTTTTATTTCATTGTATTTAAAGGAACTTCAATATAAGGAGTTCCTTTCATGCATTGTTTGATTATCAACTATCTACATATGCATTTGCTTTGGGCTAAGGTTCATTATGTCCCCCCTCCCCCAGTGTATTTATTAATCTTTTTAATATATAGGTCGGGGTCACTGCCTCAACCCCCCTCTCACCGTTAGAGTGCCTCGAGGCCTAATTTGGCTTTGAGGGTATTAATTAAAAAAAAAAAGTACTAATAGTCAATCCCATAAGTGTAGGTGTAGCCTTCAGATACCAACCTTGCATTCAGGAAGTGTAAACCCCTAGCCTCACAAAAACCCCAATCATCCAACCCCATTGCAGATCCTTAAAAACGATGTATGAAAGAAAGAGTATGACACTACAATTCAAAGATTAAGTTCTACTATTAAAAGAGAGTAAGTTATTAGTCAAATTGGGACAACGTAATGCTGAAGAGATGTATGCGGAAGACCATTACATCTCTCTTTCTAGCAATAGAAGAAATTGAACCATCAGCTATGCAAACTTTTTCTCTATCAGAACAAAGATTATGAAGAGAATAATGAGGCAACAAGAAAGAAAGAAAATGAAATTACAATTCAAAGATTAAGTTGTACTAATAGAGTAAGTCAGTAGTCAAATTGGCCATAATACTGAAGAAAGAGACTTATGCAAAAGTCCATTAACATCTATCTTTCTAGCAATAGAAGAGATTGAACCATCGGCTATGTGAAAATTCTCTCTATCAGAACGAAGATTATGTAGAGAACCATCATGTGATCTAAAGCATCTAAGTCAATAATTCATGACAGGGACTTGGAGAAACTTTGGGATGCTGCAAAAGCAAAGGCATAAATCCCTAAGTATGCACAAGTGAAGGAAAAGATACTCTCCAACTAAGACATCATATGACACAGGATCTCCAACTCCTTGGGAACATATAAGAACCTCCTAGAGGATGTAGTAGTAGATGAAGAGGCATCCTGATTAGTAGGTTCAACCAAACAAGTCATTGGACCAGTAGGGGAACTCTCAACATCATATGTTCTGAAGATGAGCCTCACTTACCATGCTAAAATGGACATCCAACCAAATCCCAACAGCTTTCCTTCACATAGCCAATTTTTCAGCAGTGATTGCACCACAACCATGTCTTTGTTTTGTTTTTTGGCACTCCTTCTGAACTTTACTGTATTATAACTGAATACTAAAGTTATCCAAAGAGAAAATTGCACCACCAGTACCTTCAAAATCCTAAGATTAAGAATCATGTCCATGTAATTACTGATTGACATTACTTAAATGTTCGAAAAGCCAGACTGACACCGAACACTTGATAGGCATCAAAAAGGCAACGAACAAGATGGTTGTTCTCCTCCAAACAGCAACTGCAACACCACAACCACACTACACATTGTTATACACGTAAAAAATCTCATAGAGATCAACACAAGGTCTCCATGAACCCACCAATATCAAATCAATTGAAATGCCAACAACCATGGAGAGAAGATTACAATAGGTGGCCCCTTCACATTAGCCCAGACGAGAAGTGAATACTAATCCTAACAAAACAACCTTAATATTCATACTAGAAACTTTTTTTCCTCAGATCTCCTAGAAATTGTTTTCTCTACCCTATTCATCAATTGATCTGATTGTACAGTCAGATCTACCAAAAACTGTTTCCTTTTACCAGATTTGCTTCAAAAATTAGCCGTTAACTCCTTACACGGTTATCTAAAATTCATAAAAGAACACCGGAAAACTTGGAAAATCGAGTTCCCTCACCAGACAGGAACGCTGGTTTGATTAAGCAGCCTTAGCCATATGGCTGCTGATGTTAGCACTATGGCCAGGTGATGTCAGCAGGGTGTTGTTACTCTTCTACAGTAGTTTGACCTAGTTGAATAAAACCTCGTGGATTTTAAATGCTACAATACCAAGAAGAAAAGTGGGGTTATGTGTCATAAAGGAGAAAGAAGAAAGAAAGAAAGGAAAAAGGAACGGAAAGTCTATCTCTTCTCTATTCATAATTCTTTATTTACATGAGAATATATTTACATGTAGAAAACTACCCTTGCGGAAAAAGGACAATGCTAAGAATCCAATAAAAATGTCAAACACATGAATGCCCCTCTCAACAATAAGTATATGTGAAACACTAATAGATAACATGACAGAAAGAAAATAAATAGAGCAGCATTTGTTGTCCTAATAGAAACATACCATTCAGTGCTTGTTAACCGGACGTAATCAGTAACAGATATTTGGCCAGACTCCTACAAAAAAAAATGAAACATGAGTGAAGAGGTACCATGATATAAAAGCAAGATTCCAACTCGTTTCCCC
>JAUPMG010000001.1:13719821-13733441 GCA_031762675.1 Pachysandra terminalis | reverse complement strand
CTAAGAAGCTCATTCCTAGCTTTCCTCCCGTTTGCCATCTTGTGGAAAAAACTCGTGTTCCCATCCCCCTCCTTAAGCCAAGATACCCTAGATTTTTGCCTCCAGCTAATCTCCTCTAACTTTAAATCATCTTCCAACTCCACTTTCAAACCCTTTCAGTCCTCAATCTCCTCCATAGATAACAACGGCTTCCCCACCCCCTAATCAATCTCCCCAATTCTACTCATCAAATTTTTCTTTTTTGTATCCACATCACCAAAAAACACCTTATTCCAATCCTTGATTTTTTCTTTCAGTGATTTCAGCCCCCTCGTAAATTTAAAACCAGTCCAACCTTGGTGTGCCCAAATGCAAGCTTCCCACCACTCCTAAATCAACTCTCTAAATTTGGGTGTGAAAGTCACATCTTCTCGAAACGAAACGGAGACGGCCCATAACCCCCTCCCATTGTACTAACCTGGATAGGCCAATGATCAGAAGTCATCCTAGTTAACAACCATTGATTCAAAGAAGGAAAATGCTCATCCCACAAAGGAGGCGCCAAAAATCTGTCAAACTTGCAACAAATTGATGGGGTTTGCTCATTAGTCCACGTGAATTTACCCCCACACAAGGAGTAGTCTAGTAGATCACACTCTCTAATCATTGTTGACAATTTCCTCATACTCTCATAACTCTCGACACCCCTCCATTCTTCTCGCTAACAAATTGAGTCACATTAAAATCCCCAATCAATACCCATGCATTACCAACCTGAAGTCTAACGGATCGAATTTCTTCCCAAAAAGGCACACGATCCCTAGCCTTATTAGGCCTGCAAATCGCAGAGAGATGCCATTTAAAATTATCAACCACGTTTCTAAACTTGATCAACACCGAATATCTACCTAGAATCGCCTCACCTCCCAACACCAAGACTATATCCCACATAACTAAGATACCCCTGAAGTCCCTACCGACGGTAAGAATTCCAACCCAAGATCCCAAACACCCCAAATTCTACTAAGCAATCTCGCATCAACCACCTCCTTAGTTTCAAGCACTACCATAATATCAGGTTTTTCCCTTAAGCACAAATCTTTGACTGCCCTTTTCTTCTCCTCTCGCCTCAATCCCCTTGTAATGACTAGAACCTTGATTATCACTAAGTACATTTAGTTAGGTATTATATAAATAATTAATATGACATAGCTTATTTTTATAACAGAGTAAGTTAATAACCCGACATAGAGGATAAATGATAATAAAAATGAATGGATGATATATATATATATATGTGTGTGTGTGTGTGTGTGTGTGTGTGTGTGTGTGTTGAGTTGCGTTTGTTAGTGTACCTAGAAGTCCTATATAGGTAATACCTTGATTAACAGTAAACCCGATTAATTAAAATTTAAGTATGATTAATTAGTGCTTAATTGTAATTAATCATTAGATAATCTAATTACACTCACCTCATTGGTTGATAGATATAGGAATCCCAAGGACGAGATACACCAAATCAAAGGGGCATATATGTAAATATAAGTAATGAAAAATTTGTAAATATCTTATAAAGTAAGAATATTATTATAAATATAATATTACAGTTTTTCCATTAGAGCGTTGTCAAAAACAAACCATGCCTTTGATTGACACGTGTCACAGTAAGTGATATTTGTCCATGCCATTGGAAAGAAAGAGACAAGTGCCCCTTGATTAGTAAGACTTAACCAAAGTTAATTAATTGAATAACCTAAGATTAATCAAAGTACTAATCCTATAATTAGTTTAAGAGTTCCAATTAGTAGAATAAATAACTTACTAATTAGGACATATATAAGCCCTAAACTAAGTTATTTTTAGATTAATAAGGTTTTGAATTAAAAGGTAGAGGAGGGGGAGGAGGAGGAGGAAGAAGATGAAGGAAAAAGCTGAGGTCGATTCAGCCGTAGCCTGGTTCTAGCAAGGAGAAGTTGCTGCTCTTTTGGAGATTTTGCAGAAAAACAGGTAAGAAGATGTATAACTTTTGATTATACCAGTTTTAGATTATAATCTATGAGAATTGAAGATTTATTGGGTACAAATGATTTTGATAAAGAAAAACAGTATATGTGTATGCGTGTCTATGAATTGGCAAAGTTGAATTTTGGTTTGAATTAGAGATTGTTATGTGTAAAACATTCTAAAAATATATAAAACAATCAAAAAATAAATAAATAAATAGGAATTATACATGTTATTTCGAAGCCTTAATTGATGATTTAATTGGTAAAATGGTTCTTGAACAATGGGTTTTGATTATGAATCAAAAAGGGTGAAAGGAACTGCAGCAACTTGAAGTTGCAGCAGTAAATTCAGTTGCTGGTTTGGCTAACCAAACCAGAGAGTTCAGTTAACCGAGCAAGATGCTCGGCTAGCAAAAGGCTAGCCTTGGGTTAACAGAACCCACAGTATATGACAGCAAATATTATTGTTTTATGTGTGGGTTTTTAATGAGATAATTTGGGGGTTTTAAATGGGATAATTGGAAATTGTTTTGCCTTGGAATTGAAGATTTAAAATATGAATTTAACTTGTTTTAAAGAGTAGTGGAAAAAAATAAAGAAAATGGTTTTGGAATGTTACTAGGGCTTGGCCTTCGATTAGTTCCGAAAACCTCGAGTATGGTTGATTATTAGCATTCGGTTAATCAACGGTGTGTTTGGTTCATCAAATGTAAGGTATGGTGAGCCGAGGTGGTCGCCGAGGAACTGAATAAAGGAATTTTGGTTTTTGGTTTTAGAATACCAGCTTATATGCTTTGTGTCTATAATTGGGTATTGAAACAGTCTCATGTATTAGTGATTTGGTAGTGTGTGTTGTACACTTACATATGTATATACTTACGCCCATGCATGCTACTATACATATTATGTAGTCACACAAAACGAATGCAATAACTCAGTACCTCTAACAGTAGTATCTACTATACATATTATGTAGTCACACAAAACGAATGCAATAACTCAGTACCTCTAACAGTAGTATCTATTAGACACTAATACTCATGTTAACCTTGTTGCTATAAATAGTATTCCACACACTCGTTCTCATAGATGGTTACTCGTTGACACATAATATTGTGGTAGATTGTAAGAGTTAATGCATGAATATGGTAGCTTTCCTGTAGATTATATAATCTGCATATGTACATATAATTTAATGATAACAAATTATCATATGTCATGTGTATAGACGTTTTGTATTTCAATGATGGCTCTGTCTAATGGTGGGGAAAAAGGCCGGTAGCCTAGGCTAGCCCAAATGGGGTGAGGCTCTTACCCTCATATCACCCAGGGGATGATGTTTAGCGTCCCACGTCGAAAATGATATGCATATGTTATGATATTCATGTGTTTTGGACATCGATGATATACATATGAAGCAGTACTTGCAAGTGACGGGAGTGCCCATTTGATCAATGGGAAGGGATTTATGCTATGTTGTCGAATCGCCTACGGCTACCTAATGGGGAGGCCCTTGACCTGGTATCTCCCAGTGGAGGTGATAATGATACATCGCCTAAGCCTACCTAGTGGGTAGGCCCTTACCCTAGTGTACCCCAGTGGAGGTAATGGTGTTAACTACCTAAGGCTAGCCATTAGGGAGGCCCTTACCCTGGTATCTCCCAGTGGGGGTGATGATGATGCATTGCCTAAGGCTACCTAATGGGGAGGCCCTTACTCTGATATCTCCCAGTGGGGATAATGGTGATGATGCTTATTACCTAAGGCTAGCCATTCGGGAGGCCCTTACCCTGGTATCTCCCTATGGGGGTGATGATGATGTATCACCTAAAGCTACCTAGTGAGGAGGCCCTTACCCTGGTATCTCCCAGTGGGGGTAATAGTTGTTTTAGTTATTTGATTTCCTTCACATATTATAATGCTTCATGTTCTCATATTTGTTATTAAACTGCAAGCCTCATTATCTTACATTGTTTTAAGACATGAACTATTTATTTTGATGCTTCACCATGCCATGGTTGTTTTCTTACTGGGATGAAAACCTCATTAAGTTTTCTTGTATATATATGTATCTTGGTGCATGTGTATTCAGTGTTTTGCAGGCAATTAATGAAAACTTGATCGTGAAAAGCGTGGGTTGGGTAGCTAGGACTTCCTAAAGGTTTAAATTCAGTGATAATATACTTGTGTTAATTTTATTTAGATTTAAATTGTAGAACAACAGTGTAACATTGTAGATTTTAATGTCTATAATTGTATAATTTTTGTAATAAATTATGTTGTGTATCTAATGTCCATCTTCCTTGTGAAGATGATAGTCGTTCTCCGAATCTCATAGCGGATTTGTTAGGTGTGGAATTTAGGGCGCCACACCCCTAATATTCCAACTAATTATCTTCATTTGCAACATTACGCCCTCGTTAGCTACCCTAAACGAATTTACCACCTCCCCAATGGAAACCTCATTACCTAGACCAACAGTAACACCATCCAATACACATGAAGCAAAACACGTCATACCGACCCACTCACCCTCCACAGTATCTCCCACACCGCCTCCCGCAAGGCTTCTAGGAGACGAATAAACCCTCACAACTTCCTCCTGAGATGGATCAACCGTGACCCCCCCCCCAGAAAACAAGTCCCCTACCAACCCAGTATCCTCCACAGGAATCTGAACTTGGGTAATATCGTGACCGGAGAGACCAACCACTCCTGACCTAATACCCTTGGATGAACACTCCGCTACAAGGAACCTCTGAGCTGCAAAACAGTCTTTAGCACATATGGATTCAGCAAAAGATAAGGACTTTGTCTTACGTAGGGAACTATGCGACTTACCTGAACCGGACAGAATGGGTTGGAATGCGAAGGGCGAGAGAGGACCTTAAAGTTACACCCTCCACTTAATTTGTCAAAGCATTTGTCAACCACCTATGTTTCTCTCAACTAAATACTTGGTCGAACATCCTCAAGTTTGGAGACTGTATGAACACCTATCACCCCGCACTCCTCTTCTACCAGAGACCCTCAGCCCCCAAGCAACAGCTCCGGCTTGTATGAATTTTCCTTGACGAGAACAGTCTCACCATCGCGCCCCTTACCCCCCATCGAAACTTGGCCCTTACGTGCGTAAACTTTGGAGATAGATCCTCCTTCTCCCACAGTTATTTTCCAGTACCTGCACTTTCTTGTTCAGCTCAAGAATGGAACCATGCATCGACCCCAACTGAGCATCCAGCTGCAACTTCAAAACCACCACTGACTTCACAGTAGACCCTTTTAGCTCCTCCATATATTTTAGAAAAAAACCCAGCAGGTCTGATTGCCTCTGATCCCCTCCCAACTGCGTGCTATCCTTTATTGAAAAGGAATCCAATCCTGCCACCGGCCGAAGGAGATCCTTAGGCCCTTGAAGGTGACCTGGTCCACTCGCCCCAGCATTATTACTAGGCAATATGGGCTGCACGCCTAGTTCAGCACCCAGATGGCTAGCACCAAGCCCAGCCGCATTGGGCCTGACTCCAAGCCCAGCACCCACCCGTCCCACGTGGGACAGGCCCGCAACCCCTTCTTCGTTACTGAGGGAATTGGGCCCCAAATTCCTAGGGCCCAACACCGAATCTCTCATCACCATACCCTTTTTCTGTTGGCCCACCGACCTAAACCCTCTCTGACTTCTCCTCCCCCCTCCTAAATGCCTCTTGTATCTGCTTTCCTTTCTTTGACCTAGTCTTGGTCTGAAGAGGAAAAGAATTTGAAATTTTTACAGCTCCCCTCTCTGTAACTCCGCTCTACCCAGCAGTTGAACTGTACAAACCAATGAGGGCGCCACCTTCAGACCTCCCATCAACCGAGTAACCGGCCGAGATCAGATAGCCACCCACTATCGCATGTTGAGATACCAGCAGCCACCATCAGTTTGACATTCGGAGCAATCCCCCCAAGGATGACCACGATTCTCGGAGGTCCTCCTGCCGACACAAATCTGTGCCTTGTAGCAGCATCTCTTTTACCTCGACCACCGCTTTCATTGCTTCTAAGGACTTGGTTAATAGCACCGACCACATATTTCCATATGGGCGACCATAGTCACCTTCAACACATCACCTCTTCTATTCATCCTAATCTCAGCAATGAAAACCTGGCTTCCACTTCTAAAAGACCCCAACACACAAGGTTTGATTCAACTAGACCTCAGGTTGAGCACCAATTTTTCCAGCCACCTGATTTCTTCAGCTGAAAACTAAATCCACGAATGCCCTTGGAATCTCAATTCAGCCACTCTGACTTGTAGCTTGTTGGAATCATAGTCAAGTTCGAAAACAAAAGCTTTACATTCTACCGATATTCAAATCTATTCTGAAGGCCTTCCACTCTCTGCCAATAAAGGCTCAGCGACACCCTTCCTACGAGATAAAATGGCTTCTCTGTAAAACAAGCCATTTCCTTCCCCCACATAGTTCCATGCCTTGCTCCCCTGATCAGATATGTACGATTTACCTACGCGATTCAATGCTTCCACAATCCCATCAATCGAGTAACCGGCCGAGATCAGATGGCCAACCACTGCGTTCACGTCGGCCATCTCAGATCACCGACCACTGCATTCCACACTTGCTTGCGTTCCACTCTTATTGTTTTATATGTTATTTGATTTTTTTTAAATCTTGTTGACCTTACCTCTTGACTTCACTGGGAGCCTCCATAATTTTCAGGAATGGACCTTCTCTCTCTCTCTCCCGAAGATGATTCAAGTGCATCCAAACTGTTGTGTTGTAATTGGAAGAGACATTGGTTTACTGAAATTCATGTCAGTTACCATGCTATTCAGTGCTCATAGCATCATTTTTTCAGACTTTCTGTTTGGTCGCATTCAGTCATCCATAGAACCTAAGGTCCCAAAGAGCAAATCGAATTTCTCCAATAATTTCAAGACCCCACATATGAACTTTGCTTTTGGGCTGGGGTCATTTAAAATCTATCTAAACTAAACATGAAAGAGAGAGAGAGAGAGAGAGAGAGAGAGAGAGAGAGAGAGAGAGAGAGAGAGACCTGCAGAACCCCTGTTGAAAGTGCAGCCTGAAGAGCTTTATCATGTCCTGCTTTCCTTATTGGAGGACTCATGACATACCTGGAACAAGAAAAGAACACAACGTTCCAGACTGCTAAAAATTGAAGTCAAAAGAAGAGGGGAAAAAAGGAAATGAATAAGGCTTCTTGCTTTGCAGCAATGGTGAAGTCAGGGTCCCAAAGTCCAGAATCATCCAGGACCAGTCCAGAAACTACAGGCTCTCCAATAACCTTCTGCCCTGCAATTTGGAATAAAACATTAAATTACTTATCAAAATCATGAAATCATCAGTACAGTGCTTTAGAAGTTGCTCAAAGTCTCAGAATTTGAAGATAGATAACCGTGTCTCTTGATAGAATAAAATAAAATTGACTTGAAGATAATATATATTGCGAAGGATGAATATTTCCACCAATAACAAGCATGAAAACTATTTATTCATAAGATTTTGATCATCTGCATGCATTTGGAACTTCGAAATTACACAACAGCAAATTAATTGATCTGGGGTGCCACATCATCCTAGCTAGTCCTCACTCAATTGAGACATCTGGAGCACAATCAAGACGCGACTTTGTTACATAAGTATTAAAGTTTTCACATAATAAGAGCAACATCATAGCTGATATCACTTTACGCTACTTCAGAAGACCAGTACTATTGAAAAAAAAAATGTTCCCCAGAAATTGAAATAGAAAATTATCTGAACAATGCATGTGTTAACCCATTTACTAAACAGGTTGGAGATGACCAACCCAAACCCGACCCATTTAAAAGAACCTAAAACCTAACCTGCCCATTTATTCTGTTTAACTCTGTAGAAATCCCAGACTTTCCGTGTAAATATTGTCCCTTATTAGTAGCATATTAGTTAGGGATTTGATTGTGTGATTAGGATATTTCTTCTCCATAAAGTTAGGAGTTTATAGTTTCCTTTTTCAGTTCCCTTTTGTATTATATAATGGGATACACCCTTTGTAAATGAGATAGAGAAAAGAAATACAGAAAGCAAGTTCTGTTTTCAAACTCTTTTTTTATTTTAAAAACCCATTTAAAATGATAAATAATTGCATTATTTTACAAATTCTATTAGGTACTAGACAATTATGAATACTATTTATAAATTGTAATACATAACAACTATTATGCTTATTGTTATATATATAATTGGATACAATCAGTTTGAATGGGTTAAACAGGTTGAAACTTGAAACCGAAATCAAACCTGACCCATTTATTGGCAGGATGAAAAACCTTAACCCTAATGCACCTATCGGTCTTCAACAAACAGGCTGCACTCTAGGCAGCTCATTTTGATCAACCAGCTAAGTCTTTACTCGAGGAATTGGTGCTCATAAAAACTGATGCATGGCACGCAGCAAACCAACATTCACCAGAGAAATTCATTTTGTAGTTAATTAATTCTCAGATGATTTAGCAAGAATGCTTCAATGAGATGCTAGTGGTTGATTGTAATACAGTTTGTAGTTTTTTTGTTTTTTTCTTTTCCATTCTTTCTTCTTTAGTTTCTTTGTTGATGAAATATAAGTACATGACCAAAATAAATTTTCCAGGTAAAGAAAAATAAAAGATCTTAACGTCAAGATGACCAGGTCCTAATGTTTGACACATCTTAAGCAAAACCAAGAGATAAAATTATAGGAAACTTCTCTTGATCTTGTTAATGTCGTTATTTAATGTAAAGGTGTAATTTGGTCATTTCTGTGATGTTCATTTAATATTATAACAAAAATAAAGAGGAATATGAGGTGTAAATCAAGATTCACTTGGTTCTTTAGCATTTCTTCTTTATTCCATAAACCCTTCGACTCAGTTGGTAGCTGTAAATATGTAAAAGTGAAGAAGAAGAAGATGTGTGAGGGAGAAGGGAAGGTGTAAATCTAACCTTTCTCCCTACACTAAGCATTTATATATTAATATTAAAAGAGTAGAAATTACATAACTAACCCTCTGTTCTAACATTAACTACTAAGCTCATACTTAAACACTCCCCTTTAAGCTGGAGAATATATATATATACCATATAATCCTAGCCTGTTACAAATAAAATCAACCCAATCCCTTGTTAAAGGTATAGTGAACAGATCTACCAACTGATCTTTGGTCACCACGAAAGGAGTGGCAATGTCACCACTCAAAACTTTATCTCTCACAAAGTGACAGTCCACTTCGATATGTTTGGTCCTCTCCTGGAAAACAGGATTAGAAGCAATATGAAGTGCTGCTTGATTATCACAATACATCTTCATAGGCAATGGAACCACAAAACCCAACTCTTGTGTAAGATGCTTAATCCAAGATAGCTCACATGATGTATGGACCATAGCTCTGTATTTTGCCTCTGCACTTCATCTAGCTACCACTCCTTGTTTTTTACTTTCCAAGAGACTAAATTCCCACCGAGAAACATACCATACCTAGTAGTAGAATGGCGATCTGAAGGAGAACCGACCCAATCTGCATCAGAAAAACTTGTAATCTGCAGGTGACCATGAGATTTATATAGAAGCCCTCAACCTAGTGCCCCTTTCAAATACCTCAAAATCCTAATTACTGCCTCCCAGTGAGCGACTCTAGGAGACTCCATAAATTGACTCATAATACTGACAAAAAAGGAAATATCAGGTCTAGTGATCATCAAATAATTCAGCTTGTCAACTAGGCATCGATACCTCTTTGGGTTGTCAAATAAATCCTCAAGGTCGTTGCATCAAATCACTAACAACACAAAAAGGTGTTCTCTTTAAACAAGAATATTTCATTTGATGTAGAAGACAAATTCACAAGCATGAGATTGTTCTTTGTTGCACTAGAATGAAACTTCTCTACTACAGGACTTGGTACACAACTATTGCTCTAAGACCTTATAAATAATAAAAGCATGACAAGCTAAATGGCTTATCACTTAATCCTACTCTATCTCTAGCTAATCAAATCCAACCTATGTAACTACCCCTGGTAAAATCCAATTATATAAAGAAAAGAAAATGGCGTCGATGACGCCATCCTAAGTTCTTATCAGACAACACACAAAGGTGTATGTCAGACCATAGAACTAGTATGGTCTCTTCTGATGATCACCAACAACTTGCAATCAAATATTCGACCAAGTCTGGTATCATCATTAGCCTAGCCGCTCCAATGATGTGGACTCGTATACAGAATTATGCAACTGATAAAGAATTAACCAGAACATATGATGTTACATCAATGATGTGATAAATTTCCACAATTGTACATTATTAACACCATTAGTCAACCCATTAAGAACAGAATTTGTAAAATAATGAGTTCAGGACCTGACTTTTGAGCTTTGGCTATCTCTTCCATTGCATCAATACTCATCACATGAACTACATAAACTGGTGTATTCACAAAACTTGCCAAACGAATAGCTCTAGCAGTTGCCTCTCCTTCCAGCTGCATGAACATTAAAATAAATGAAAATTTATACTGAAAAGAAAACCTTGGGATACTAAAGGGAAAAACTTGTTAAGAGAACATCAAAAGAACCACAGAACTGGAAGAAATTGCTCAGCTCAATTATGCAGTCTACAAACATAACAACAGCGACATGAGCTGCTAACAAGTTCCCATTGTCAATATGAAGTATGTCATAATGACAAATACTTGCACAAGAATCCAGAATAAGGAATGGACACAAACCATTTCCTCTGCATGTGCATGAATCAATGATAAATGAACAGGATACGTGGTCCAGCAAATCTCAAACTGTAAACTGAGCCAATTAAAGGATTTCACAATATGATCAACCATGTCCCTTTATATGAACAAGAAATGATCCACAAAAGGTCAACATATGATGGCCATCAACATCATAATTCATAAGGGCTCCATTTTGACATAAGGTCTCCACAATATGTTGTGTATAGCACACACAAATCACCAACTATAATATGACCTCCTTGATGCACGCGTACTTTTGAATACGTATGTTAACAAACCTGTTCACAGATCCCTACATGAAGTTTTTCAGAGGTATGAAAAAAAAAATGGAGAAAAAGGCAGCTCATAATTTTGAAGATTGAATATTTGGCAAATGTAAAAATAAACAGTAAACTGCTTTTTTATCAGTAAATAAGGCGAATTTCGTTAAAAATAGAGAAGCTGCATGCTCCACACCCTCCACACTACCCTTTCTATCATCATGGTCCTCTGTTTCAAATATCTCAGCATAAGGGTTACATAATGAGGGAGAATCTTCCCCTCCCCCCTTCCTTCTGTTTGACCCCGGCTAAAGAGAGTGTCTTTGGCATAAACCAAGAGATGAAAGATTTCGCTAAAAGATAATATCATAACTATAGTGTAAAGGATCGGACCGGGACGATACCCGAGTCCAAACCGATCCTATATGAATGCTAAATACATTGACTCGGTCCGATCCCGAGACACATCGGGCGATCCAACTCGATATCGGTGAGTCGGATCATCCGATCCGTCTCGGATTGGACGAGTTGGGTTTTAAATTTTTTTTTTAATTGATTTAAGAACGTTCGAATCGGTCCGATCCCGAGTTGAATCTCCGGATGATACCCGAGTCGGAACTGAGTTTAAACACTATGATCATAACTCACTAACAAATTGACAAACAATAAGAAGATGGTCAATCAACTCCCGATCTGAACAACAAAGCATGCATCTGTTAGGGATGGACCATTTCCTCTCAAGTCTCAAGAAGATAATAAGCCATAAGAATCTTATCCAAGCCACAGTCCAAAGAACAAAGCCACTCTAGTACAAATAGAAATCTTCAGAATTATGTAGTTTTATGATATTATTTTCACGCTTAGCTCTTGCATGTGCATCTTGCACTAGGAATGTAGAACAAATAAAAGTTAAATGACACTACATGAGAACCATCTCAACTGAAGATAATAGTTATGCAAACAAGATAAATCGAATGACTATAATGTGCAATCATAATCAATATTCGAAGCACATAATTATAGAAGTCTTGAAGACAAGATTTAAAGAGTAGGGCCTAACAGAGACATAGGTGACACTATGTCATGCCAACATTTGACAGGGTACAGATCTAGACTATTTTAAAATGCTTCTCAAACTTGCTGGATTTAAAAAAAAATAAAAAATTCATCTGTTGGGTGGAAATGCTCATGGGTACAATTTATCAATGTGATACTCTTCTTTTTATTATTCCTATTTTAGAAAAAAAAAAAAAGGGGTATTTTGAAGCTTCCAAGTATTTATTTGCCTGGTATCTCAGTATAAAATTGGATAAGAAAACATAATATACATTAGGCCGCAAAGCAAAATCTTGATCACCCTTCTAGGGTAGAACAAACAGAGTTGTTTTTGGCTTCATCTTTGCGTGTCTTTATGGTAGTAAATGTGGAAATTCTGGTCATTTCAGATCAGTTCTACAAGAAGGCATATGTCTTGGAAAGTTGGATACCAAGAGATATGAAGTTTGCAAATTTAGGCGGCAGCATCAAGAAGAAACTGAGAAGAGTTTGTGGATGCTCCATATCCCATAGTATTAAAAAGAGGAAATACTCCCAGAACCAATCATATGGGTATTTTAAATTGAAGATGAATTTAGCAACCTAATAATGTCCTGAACAACAACAGAGCTGGTTTAATCCCAGAACAAATCTATGATAAACTAGGGAACACTCAATCCAAAATTCCAGCAACAGAAGGCAAACTTGAGTTTCAAGAAACTGCAAATGAGTCCAAGAATGAGATTCTGATATTGAGATTGATTTGTTAGCACAGATGGAATAGCTTGGGTGATGCTGGCATCTCTTCGACAGTTTGCTAGTAATTGGAGACTTCCTGGGGTAGGGAAGAGGGGTAGAGTTTTTTGGAGTTGTTTGTGTGAAAAACCGTCGTATTTGTTTATGAAGGAAGACACAGGAGACAGGCTCTTATTGATATTATTCTTGGGAAAGGTGCAGAGTGGTCCACTCATACGGATGAGTTAAGAGGTTTCTGAGCATTAACTATTAGAAGGGAATGACAAACACTCATTTTTACTAGCCCTCCTTTGGGCGGCCAGATTGGGAGATGTGTCCCACCTAGAATAGGAGTGTTAAGCTCAACTTTGATGAGTGTTCTTTGGGCAACCCAGGTGATTCGGAGAATGGTGGATTTTTAGAGACCATGCAGAGCACATTTTTTAAGTAGCATTGACAAGGGAGATGTGAAGCAAGATCTATGGTGTCACTCAATTGGAGGAGAGACTTAATTATTTTTTTCTGGGATATCTTTTTCATCAGTGTTAGTGGCAGTTTCATCATATTGTTAGATTATTGAGATCTTGGGGAAAGGAGATGAATATCTCATTTTCTCACATGCTTAGATATGCTAATGATCTGGCCGACAGATTTGCCAAGAGGGAATCCCCGATGGATGGGATGTTTTCAGGTCCTCGAAACCGAGAGTGGAGAGAGATGTCGGGGGTTGATTTATCGGCTTAAAAGCATGGTTCTAAATATCGTATCGTATCGCCCGTATCGGGCGATACGTATCGCGTATCGACTTAGTCGATACGATAAC
>JAUPMG010000001.1:13700761-13719721 GCA_031762675.1 Pachysandra terminalis | reverse complement strand
TGTTAAGACTTTACACTTATATTCCTAATGGATTTTGAAGTTTTTTAAGTTTTCATGTTTCTGTGCGTGTAGCGGTCTGTTTTCATGTTAATATATATTGTACGTGCATGTGTATCAAATCAAAAACATGTTAATTCAGCATATTTTGACTTTATCTTTGCATAAAAATAGGTATTGGTTTATGTATCTATCGTTTTCCTTGCGTATCCACCTGTATCAATGATTTTTACAGCGTATCAGTCTCGATACTCAATACGTATCCGTTTTTGGGCTGACTGATACGCTACCACGTTACGATCTTTTGAACCATGATCTCTGGCCTTCTCCCTGGCATCTCAGGCGAACCTGTAGCAAATAGCAACATAGAAAAGTCACAAGGACTCAAGAATTACAGCTATCCAATTCTTTATTTTTTTTCTATATTTTTCCAATTTTCTTTTTCCTTTTTTATTAATTTTCCTACTTTTTAATATTAGTTACACTAATTAAATAATTTCATAAATTAATCAAAGTAAATTTCAGACCACAAATTATTAAGTTTTAGTAATCTACTATTTTTCCTATATTGCTTTCAATTTTATTTTATTTTTCTAAAAAAAAAATTATAAATATTATTTATATTAATTAAATAATTTCTGAAAAACTAATCACAATTTATTTTCCTAATTTAATCTATCAAATTTAAGTAAAGTAATATTCTACTATTTATTACATAAATATAAGATCATATATATATGTATGTATTTCTCGGCCTAAATAAATAAATATATATATATATATATATATATTTATATATATTGAAAAAAAATAATGATACCATCTATAGATCGGGAGTCATTACTTGTCATATAATTAATCTAAAACTTTTTGATGAAAAAGGAGTCAAAGTGAAAAAAAAATGTTTTTACTTCGATTTCACCAATGAAACGCTTGAAAACCTCATAGATCTTGACGAGTAGTGTTAGATTTGTGCTTTCATACAAAAATATGAGCAAAAACCTCATCAAATGTGTGAAAATGAGAGAAACGGGGAGAAATAGTGAAATCTGCTCAACACGTGTGACATGTTGGTGAACTAAATTTTTTTACATGTCTCCCATGTCACACGAAACCGATGTAATGAATTTTTTTTACCCTCGTATCGGTCGACATGAGGGACATGCCGAGCGACAAGTCGACCAAAACCAGGGTAAAATCGATTTACACCCTAGTTTAGTGTCGCCCAACTCCAAATCGATGACATCTCGCTAACATTGTAAACACTACATGGAACTAGTACGTCTTGTGTAGACCTTGGTGATGGCTGGTTAGCTCTAGGATGAGACTATAGGAAAAACTGGCAGCGGTAACGGGGTAGGTAAATTATCCATCTCAGCAGAATTACATTCATCAGAAAAGAACATAATGGTTTCAAAGAATATGACATCAGCAGAAACAAAGTTACGATGTAAGGAAAGACTAAAACACTTTTCTAAGTTCGAGAATAACCCAAGAAAACACACTTACTTGCACGAAGATCAAGCTTATCTGTACAGTGTACCTGGAGTAAGCTGAAGTACAAAACAAACATAACCGAAGACACGAGGTACAACAGGAAATAAAGGATTACCAGGGAACAAGGCAGAATAAGGAAATCACCCATCAAGAATTGAAGAGGGCATTCGATTAATAAGGAAGCAAGCAGTTAGAACAACATCATTCCAATAAGATTTTGAGACATGCATCTAAAATAATAAAGTACGGGCCACCTCAAGAAGATAATGTTTTCTTTAAGCTACCCCATTTTGTTGAGGGGTATAAGAACATGATGTTTGATTGTGAATACTTTGGGGAACAATGAAATTCTGAAACTGAGTCGATGAATATTCTTTTGCAATATCAGATTAAAGTATATGAATGAGTATTCAAAATTGATTTTGAATTCTAAACAAAATGATCGAAAAATTGCAAATAACTCTTAATGCTCGTGTATTAAATAAAACCAAGTCGTTTGTCAATAATCATCCACTAAAATTAGAAAATATCAAAATCCCAAGTAAGAGGTTACACGAGGACCCCAAACATCTGACATCTGAATGAACTAACTGAAAGGGATGAGATGCCCGTTTATTGACTCGAGGAACAAAAGACGACCTATGATGATTGCCTAACTGACATGCTTCACAATTTAACACGGACACTAAACTCAAAAAAGGAACTAAACGCTTCAAACTTTGTACAAAAGGATGATCGGGACAATAATGCCACTGAATAGGAGAAAGAGATGACTGGAAAGTCGTGCCAACCTTACCTCCATCAAAATAATAAAGGCCACCAGCTTCATGCCCGCCACCAATCCGTTTCCTCGTCTTTAGATCTTGGAAGATACAAAAAGAAGGATAAAATGTCACTGAACAATTCAAATTTTTTGTTAATTTACTGACAGACATCAAATTAAAGCGAAATTCAGGAACTGAAAGAACAGAAGATAAATGAAGAGAAGGACTAGGACTTACCGTACCAAAGCCAAAGATGGAAGAAGTCATACCATCAACTAGAGAAACATGCTGAGTAGAAGATGAACGAAATCGGAAAGAGTATCTAGAGCACCGATTATATGATCACTAGCTCCAGGATCAATAACCCAATGTGAAGATGTAGAAGTAACATAAACAACAAGAGTACCTGAACAGGCTAAAGTAGCAATAGATCAAGATGAATGAGAATAAACAATAGTGAGGAGACGAGAGTACTCCTCGGAAATCAACACCATCTTACCACCAGAAGAGGATGTAGAGGCACCATGTATAGTACTTGAATCATCAATATTAAAAGCAGTATGATTGGCGGATGCAGGTTTTATCATGAAGGTTCCAAGATTAATCAATTGTCACTTCGGTGACAATGACTCCAAAAATGGGTGCCGTGACCTTGATTGCGGCCACCCTTAGAATCAAAATGTCCTCCACGACCACCTTTACGGTTACCACCAATAAAATCATTAGTGAAGTAGCTAACGCAGAATTTTCTACAGTAGAAGAAGAACCAAAATCAGAAATAGTAGCTCTCCGAATGCGAGCAAAGACTTCAGTTAAGGGAGACAATTCAGAGCTCCCTAGGGTGACAATGACTACAAAAATGGGTGTCGTGACCTTGATTGCGGCCTCCGTTAGAATCAAAACGTCCTCCACGACCACCTTTACGGTTAACACCAATAAAATCATTAGTGAAGTAGCTAACGCAGAATTTTCTACAGTAGAAGAACCAAAATCAGAAATAGTAGCTCTCTGAATGCGAGCAAAGACTTCAGTTAAGGGAGACAAGTCAGAGCTCCCCAGAATATGAGATCGAAGTGGTTATAATTCTGATCTCAAACCTGACAAGAAACGAACTACATATCTGATCTCTTTGACGTTGCATGACTTGGAGATCAAGTATAAGAGGTTGATATAACGCAAGTTCTTCACAAACACCAATTAACTCAGAATAGTAATCTACCAAACTACGATCTCCTTGCTGAATACTGAAAAACTGCGGCGATAATTCATAAATACGAGAAATATTATGTGAACCAGAATACATCTGACGAACATGATCCCATTTGCCTTTAGCAATTTCCAAGAAAAACAAGCTACTACAAATATCAGATTCCAACTGCCCCATAGCCAAGTACGGATCTGTGCATCATCTCGTCTCCATATTGTAAAGAATCGGTTCGGGATCGAGCATCGTTCTGGTTCGAAACTGAGTTGGATCACCGATCCAACTCTGGATCGGACGATCCAAAACGATCCGAAAAATGCTTAGCCCCTTTACACAAATGAGATCGTTTACACTATGCTCGGTCAGTCTCTCTAAATGCTCAGCCCCGCCATGCTTCTTCTTCTTTTACTTCTGCATCAAGCAATGGCTACGACATCCATGTGTGAAGAAATACAAACCCTAGCTATTAGTGACGAAAATACCTCGTCTTCCCATCTGCACCTTTCAAATAACAAATTAAAGCTTAAAACAAGCAAATAAAGGATATTTTGTGTATGATTTGTTTCTTTTATTTAAGATCAAAGATCTTGATCTTTCTGGAGGGTTTCAAGTTGAAGTTCACTTGAGAAAGAAAAACAAAATCATGATCCGAAAAAAAAAATAATTGAGAAGTCGCATGAGAAGAAAAAAGAATTTTCAGATCTGGAGCACAGAAATATGACCAACCTGGCATCCGAACTTAAGAAACACCCCAAGAGGAGGCAAGAGAATTGCCAACAGGATGTCAATGCATTTCACAGTTCCTGCGTCCGCCATTTTCAAGCCTTCTCTAAGCTTTTTTGCACAACAGAGAAACGTACTTCTTCTTCTTGCTTTAGAAACCTCTTTTTTTTTATTAAAGATGTGGGGCGGACGATCCAGTTTGGATCATCCAGCCCACCGATTCACAGAATCAGACCGAGTCATCATTTTTTCAAATTTTTTTGGGATCAGCCAAGGGTCACGGCTCGTCTCTGGCCAATCCCGATTTGGATTGGCCGAACCGGACCGGGATCAACCGATCCTTTACATTATGCTCGTCTCCATTCAGAATATTTAGGATCATCAAACTTAGGCGAATCTTGAGTGAGAAACTTGTCTTTCTCATTGGCAATGAGATTAACTTCCACGGATTTCACCCCTTGAATATAGTTACTTCCATTTGGTTTAATAGAAGAAATTGAATATTTGAATGACTTGGAGTGGCCATTAATGGAGATTTGGGGGCATCCTTAATATCCATCAGATATTGTATTATCTCAAAAGTGGCACGAATCACTTCAAGAACCACAAATAAATGGGCTGGCTACACAGAACAACTACCAAGTATAGGCAAATAACTTATCACACCACATTCACTAAACTGATACAACACAAAACATTGCACAAACAGCCGCAGGAAAAATCACACAGAAAAAACAAACAGCAATTTTTCATTGCTCTCACATAACACCAACAACTACCCACACAGTAACCAACTAGGTTACAATCTCAACTATCAGGTCTGAGATACAGCAGATCTGATAACTGAAGAAAGGGATAAAAGAAGGGGCCGATCAAAACCCTAGAAAATACTTGAGAATAGTAACCCCGTGAACAGTAACACGTGAACAGAAACATCTTGAACATTATTCTGTTTCCAACCTAAACAGTCCATTTGTATGAGATTTTACGTGTGGAAGGGCACCAAAATTTCCTTTATATCACATCTCCCTTATCACAAGAGTTCCCTTTATAATCTTTTACAAGAAATATCATAAAAGGGTGCAAAAACCCCTCTTCCCTCCTCCAATGGTGTGACTTTTCCTGCAAAATCAACATGTAAAAGGCTACGAATGGTCTGAAGCAATCTCCAAGGGTATGTTTCCAAAAGTTTAGTAAAGTCTTGATTGCTTCTGGGTGAAGAGAATGAAGAAGGCTATAAAGTATTTTGTCACAAGAGTTTATCAGGCATGACGATATTGGTAGTGTAAGCGGACGATATTGCTTTAATAGGAAACAATGTTGTTGGTATCCAACAATTAAAGGAATATCTTCTTTCTCATTTTCATACCAAAGACCTTGGTATGCTGCGGTATTTTTTGGGAATCGAAGTATCATGATCAAAACTATCCCAAAGAAAATATGTCAGACAAGGTTTCTTGGGTCAAAGCCAGTTGTAACATCAATGGAGATAAATAATAAGTTGGTTGATGTTGGTGAGTTTTTCAAAGATCCAGGTAGATATCATAGATTGGTTGACAAGCTAATATACTTAACAATCAGGCGTCCAGAGATCACTTTTGCAGTGTGTTCAGTCAATTTATGCATTCTCCTCGAATATTACATTGAAATGCAATTGCTCATATTTTGAGATATCTTAAAGGGAGTCTAGGACAAGGAATCTTATACAAGCATAATGGACACTGAGAAGTTAAGCACTACATTAATGCAGTTGGACTGGTTCCACTTCGGATAAATGGTCTACTACCAAATGTTATACTTTTGTTGGAGGGAACCTAGTCACATGGAAGAGTAAAAAACAGCATGCTGTAACCAGGTCAAGTGCTGAAGTAGAGTATACAGTAATGGCACATACTACATGTGAACTACTTTGGTCATGTTTAATCTTGGAAGAGTTTGGGTGTAAGTTGAGGGCGCAAGCTATATTGTGATAACCAAGCTGCAATACACATTGCCAATAATAATCCAATGTTGCATGAACATAATAAAAACATTGAGGTTGGTTGTCATTTTGTTCATGATAAAGGGATTTATATGGAGGTGTCTGCTCCTTTTGTTCGATCACAGGAACAATTGGCAGATATTTTTACAAAGGCTGTAGCTTTAACAGACTAGACTTTATATGTTCTAAGCTGGGTATTCACGAAACATATACACCCTCTTGAAGGGGAGTGCTGGAATAAATGTATTGTATGGTGCCACCTGCAGCACACCTTATCATTGCTCACTTAATACAGGGGCAACATTGTAAATTACTACTTTTTTCTTATAAAAGATAGAGACTTTGGGGATTCAGGTTAACATATGACAGACTTTTGTTTTTCCAGTTTGTCATTCTTATTCATTGCTCTTTTCATCTTCTCTCATCCAATAGACTGTAACAGGTATCAATATGACATTCATGGATACGGCCAACTAATTAGGGATTCAAAATGAAAAGAAATCTTCCTATAAAAATATTCCAAGATTTATTAGATATTCTAGGAGATATTGGCATTATACCAAAGGGACAAGAGTCTTGGAGAGTACTATTCCACCTTGAGAGTAGGTGCTTAATGTATACCAGCTTGACTAATGATTTAGATATATAGAAACAGTCAGAAGAAGTTATGGTCGCTAAATACTTAAAACGATTGAAAACTAAAAATAAACCTGTTAAAGCACGAATTTTGTGAAGCAAAGAGAACCCCTCAAAGTATGATGTCTACTATTTGGTTTAAAGGATATCTCATAGTGGACCTGACTCGTATAATCAGGGTTGATCATGGCCCTATTTCATCAATTGTTAGGTGGATGATGGCCATTATAGTTGGGTTGTCATAGTGGTCGCATGGTTTTAAATTTCGCCAGCATGTCGCCGAACTGTCACTCCCCATTTCAGCGAAATATCAGCGAAATATGGGCGAAATCTGGCGAAATTTCACCAGACCCCCCTTGTCGAAATTGAAATTTAAAACCTTGAGTGGTCGTGGTGCACATGGGATAGTTATGAGCAAGGGGAAAATTGAGAGAATCATAGAAATTTACACACTGTGGGCTGAACAATCATACAATGGAAATTTGATGAGATCTACCAGGTAAATCTACATGTGCCAACCAGGTCAATAAAGATGGAATTTCTTTTGATAGGTAAAGAAATTATTATTAATGAAGAGAAAGGTAAACAGATCCAAGCAACAACAAAGATGGTAACGATACACGATCAATTGCTCATGTTCCTTCATCTCAACAATCTCATTCCACCAATCGTATGATGACTCTCACCCCTGATCAGTACTCAAATTTGACGAGAAATCAGCAGCCTTCTTGTGCTTTTCTACCTTCCATGGCCGCCTTTGTCAATGCAGATACCATATGCCTTTCTGCAAGATCTTTGAATCCTTGGATAATAATTCAGATGCTTCTAATCTTATATTTGGAGTGTCAAGTACGTTCTACACACTTAATCAGTCATTCATTAAAGCTTCTATGACTATAACTTTGGCCAATGGCCATCTGGATTCGGTATAAAACACACACATCCTAATATGTCACTCTTTTTAAGCTCTTTAATTCCTCACCCCACATTGGCTCCAACCTTGCTTGATGAGGAAGTCTACTGTACCTTACCAAACTGGCATCCTGCACACACCATCGTAAAAATGGACTGTAGCTTTGGAAGTCCTTTGACAAGCCCACACTTAGACAGCTCGTGGAGCTTTTTGATCCAACATCCTAGTTTAGCAATGCAAAGATCCGGGTCGCCCTCTTTCGGATCTTATCTACGTAAACTTCATCTGGTAACATCATTTACATGGAAGAGCTTTCTTCCCTTCCATCACAATTGCCTTGACCACATTGATCTTCTAGTATATCTTCACATTGTTGGGTCCAAACAAGACATAACATCTTGTCCATGTTACCTGAGAGAGATAAAAAGTTCTTTCGACATGCCAGAACCATGGTAGACTTCATGCAATCGCCTAGGCTTCCAATCGAGAACTGATGGATGTTTTCTTTGAAAATAGCTATGCAAATGTGTCCCAAGCTTCCATTGGCTTTCCTTGCAGCTAAGATATGAACCAGTATATCGCCTTCCACCAACTGCTCATAGAATGTTTTTCCGACATTGGCATTCCACTTTATCCTCTGTGCAAGGCCTTTTAGCAGCATTGTGTTATCACCATAGTTTAAAGTATTGTCCGATCCAACTCGGGATTGATTCCTTCCAAGATGTGATACGTATATTCAGTTTGACCCGTTCGGATCGTCCAATCCAACTCGGCCAAGTCGAGAACAGATAAACCAATACAAGTAATTTATAAAAATATTATATATATATATATTCTTTGATTCTTTACTTTGAGTGACCATGGATTATCTGGCCCTGATACGGATCACCGATCCAATTTGGGGTCAACCTGGAATGATCCCGAACCAATCCCTGAGTTTAAACACTATGGTTATAACCACATGTCACATCTCAAAGCACTCATTCTCCAAATCATACAACTCCATGCATGACTTCCATAAGTCATAGTTGTTGTCTTTAACTTGAAACAAGAAACTCAGGTCACTAGCTATCTTCTTCTTCAACTAGATCTCCTCTCCATAAACTAGATCTGGATCTAAAAAAACAACTTCTCCCACAAAACCGTTCCAGCACCAATTACACTTGTTACGAGTTTGCGCTTGGATGCTTCAGATAAGGAACCAGCAAAAGACCTTTTTAACGAGAAAGCAATCGTTAAAAACAGTTGGTTCAGAAAGCAGCCAGATTCTCGTACCTCACTTTGAAATGGATCTAGTACACCATCACTATGATTACATACTTGGACTCATTATTACAAACTCAGCAATGTACTCACGTACTCAACTGGATCTCCTCTCCATAAACTAGATCTGGATCTAAAAAAACAACTTCTCCCACAAAACCGTTCCAGCACCAATTACACTTGTTACAAGTTTGCGCTTGGGTGCTTCAGATAAGGAACCAGTAAAAGACCTTTTTAAGGGGAAAGCAATCGTTAAAAACAGTTGATTGAGAAAGCAGACAGATTCTCGTACCTCACTTTGAAATGGATGTAGTACACCATCACTATGATTACATACTTGGACTCATTATTACAAACTCAGCAATGTACGCACTTACTCAACCAGATCTGATCAAGAGAATAATCATGAACGATTCATGCTTTTAATCATGAGAATTAAGCAAAACAAGAGGACAAACCGTCAAATGCTTTCGGAATACACATCTGATTTCTTGCAATTAAAGCACGTTTGAAAAAGGAAAAAGATCCATTCAAACCAACCCACGATATCAAAGTAGAGAATAGGCCTTGAAAGTATTACACAGAGTACATTATTCTTCAAGGCTGCTGCATCAAATTACTAACAACACCACAAAGGGTGTTCTCTTTAAACAATAATATTTCATTCGATGTAGAAGTCAAATTCACAAGCATGAGATTGTTCTTTGTTGCACTAGAATGAAACTTCTCTACTGCAGGTTCTACTGGACGACCTGGTACACAACTATTGGTCTAAGACCTTATAAATAACAAAAGCATGACAAGCTAAATGGCTTATCACTTAATCCTACTCTATCTCTAGTTAATCAAATCCAACCTATGTATCTACCCCTGGTAAAATCCAATTATATAAAGAAAAGAAAATGACGTCGATGATGCCATCCTAAGTTCTTATCAGATAACACATAAAGATGTATGTCAGACCATCGAACTAGTATGGTCTCTTCTGATGATCACCAATCATATATTCGACCAAGTGCGACATCGTCATTAGCCTGGCCCCTCTAATGATGTGGACTCGTATACAGAATTATGCAACTGATAAAGAATTAACCAGAACATGTGATGTGATGGCCATCAATGATGTGATAAATTTCCACAATTGTACATTATGAACATCATTTGTCAACCGATTAAGAACAGAATTTGTAAAATAATGAGTTCAGGACCTGACTTTTGAGCTTTGGCTATCTCTTCCATTGCATCAATACTCATCACATGAACTACGTAAACTGGTGTATTCACAAAACTTGCCAAACGAATAGCTCTTGCAGTTGCCTCTCCTTCCAGCTGCATGAACATTAAAATACATGAAAATTTATACTGAGAAAACCTTGGGATATGAAAGGGCAAAACTTGTTTATGAGAACATCAAAAAGAACCACAGAAATGGAAGAAATTGTTCGGCTCAATTATGCAGTCTACAACCCTGATATCATAACAACAACATAAGCTGCTAACAAGTTCCTATTGTCAATATTAAGTATGACATAATGACGAATACTTGCACAATAATCCAGAATAAGGAATGGGGACAAACCCTTTCCTCTGCCTGTGCATGAATCAATGATAAACGAATAGGATACGTGGACCAGCAAATCTCAAACTGTAAACCGAGCCGACTGAAGGATTTAATAAAATGATCAACATTATCCCTTTATATTAACAAGAAATGATCCACAAAAGGTCAACATATGATGGCCATCAACATCATAATTCACAAGGGCTCCATTTTGACATAACGTCTCCACAATATAATGGGTATAGCACACACAAAACACCAACTATAATATGGCCTCCTTTATGCAAGCATACTTTTGTATACCTATGTTAACAAACCTGTTCACAGATCCCTAAATGAAGTTTTTCAGAGGTATAATGAAAAAACAAACAGAGAAAAAAGTAGCTCATAATATTGATGATTGAATATTTGGCAAATGTAAAAATAAAAAGTAAACTGCTTTTTGATCAGTAAATAAGGCAAATTTCGTTAAAAATAGAGAAGCAGCATGCTCCACACCCTCCACACTACCCTCTCTATCATCATGGTCCTCTGTTTCAAATATCTCAGCATATGGGTTACATAATGAAGGAGAATCTTCCCCTCCCCCTTCCTTCTGTTTGACCCCAACTACAGAGAATGCAGACAAAGTCTTTGGCATAAACTAAGAGACGCCAGATTTCACTAAAAGATAATATCATAACTCACTAACAAATTGACAAACAATAAGAAGATGGTCAATCAACTCCTGATCTGAACAACAAAGCACGCATCTGTTAGGGAGGGACCATTTCCTCTCAAGAAGATAATAAGCCATAAGAATCTTGTCCAAGCCACAGTACAAAGAACAAAGCGACTCCAGTATGAATCAAAATCTTCGGAACTATCTAGTTTTATGATATTATTTTCACGCTTAGCTCTTGCATGTGCATCTTGCACTAGGAAAGTAGAACAAAGAAAAGGTAAATGATACTACATGAGAACCATCTCGACAGAAGATAATAGTTATACAAAAAAGATAAATCGAAAGACTATAATGTGCAATCATAATCAATATTCAAAGCACATAATTATAGCAGTCTCCAAGACAAGATTTAAAGCGTAGGGCATAACAGACATAAGTGACAGTACGTCATGCCAACATTTGACAGGGTACAGATCTAGGCTATTTTAAAATGCTTCTCAAACTTGATTTTAAAAATTTTGTTCATCTGTTGGGATGGCAATGCTCATGGGTACAATTTATCAAGGTGATACTCTTCTTTTTATTATTCCTATTTTAGAAAAAGAAAGGGGTATTTTGAAGCTTCCAAATATTTATTTACCTGGTATCTCAGTATAAAATTGGATAAGAAAACATAATATACATTAGGCCACGAAGCAAAATCTTGATCACCCTTCTAGGGTAGAACAAGCAGAGTTGTTTTTGGTTTCATCTTTGCGTGTCTTTATGATAGTAAATGTGGAAATTCTGATCATTTCAGATCAGTTTCTACAAGAAGGCATATGTCTTGGATAGTTGGAAACCAAGAGATATGAAGTTTGCAAATTTAGGCGGCAGCATCAAGAAGAAACTAAGAAGAGTTTGTGGATGTTCCATATCCCATAGTATTAAAAAGAGGAAACACTCCCAGAATCAATCATATGGGTATTTTAAATTAAAGAAGAATTTAGCAACCTAATAATGTCCTGAACAACAACAGAGCTGGTTTAATCCCAGAACAATCTATGATAAACTAGGGAACACCATCCAGAATTCCAGCAACGGAACGTAAACTCAAGTTTGAAGAAACAGCAAATGAGTCCAAGAATGAGATTCTAATATTTAGATTGATTTGTTAGCACAGATGGAATTGATTGGGTGATGCTGCCATCTCTTCTACAGTTTGCTAGTAATTGGAGACTGCTTGGGGTAGGGAAGAGGCGTACAGTATTGTGGAGTTGTTTGTGTGAAAAACAGGCGTGTTTTTTTATGAAGGAAGACACAGTAGAGAGGGTCTTATTGATATTATTCTTGGGAAAGGTGCAGCGTGGTCCACTCATTTTTACTAGCCCTCCTTTGGATGACCAGATTGGGTAATGTGTCCCACCTAGAGTAGGAGCGTTAAGCTCAACTTTGATGAGTGTTCTTTGGGCAATCCAGGTGATTCGGAGAATGATGGATTTTTAGAGACCATACAGAGCACATTTTTCAAGTAGCATTGACAAGGAAGGTGTGAAGTAAGATCTATGGGGCACTCAATTGGAGGAGAGACATTCCTTAATTATTTTTTCTTGGATATCTTTTTCATCGTTGTGTTCATGGCAGTTTCATCATATTGTTAGATTATTGAGATCTTGGGTAAAGGAGATGAATATCTCATTTTCTCACGTGCTTAAATCTGCTAATGATCTGGTCGACAGACTTACCAAGAGGGGAGCCCAGATGGACGGGATGTTTTCAGGTCCTCTAAACCAGGAGTGGGGAGTGATGTCGGGCTGATTTATAGGTTGAGAGAGGGTAGTGATGGTCTGATGTGTTGGCTCTCTTTTTTACATTACTTTCTGTATTCTCTTGTTTTTCGTCTTTTTGATTTTGGGTTGGTATTCCCTTCTCGGGAATTTGACCTTTTGTACATCCTCTCTTGTCTAATTAACAAAATCTTTGATTAACTATCAAAAAAACAAAATGAGATTCTGATAACTGTTGGTGATCCGTACGGAATGAATAACACCAAAGTATTACAGTCATACAAAAGGATTACTTTTCAAGTATTACCACAGGTGGCCTTGAAAGTGCATGTCCCTCTGGACCAGTGATACCAAGATCTATCATTCTTTTTTGTCCCTCATCTACAGCATCTCCATTTTCCGCATGAACCATGGCCAGTGCACCAAGAGATTTGCATTTTTTAAAACCTTGTAGTAGAACTTCATCATTGATCATAACGGCTCCCTTGTAGGCTAGGAAAAACTTGAAAGAATTGATACCTAAGAATCCAAAAATAAAACTCAGTATGACTTCATCCAGATATGAAAATCATCCTTCGAAAGACTGTGGTGCATAACCAATCCATATCAAGCAACAAGCCAGTAAAACAAGCTAACCTTTCTCTTTAACCATGATTTCCATCTCTCTCGAAACAACTTCATTCCATTTTGTAACAGCCATATGGAAACCGTAATCCATGCATGACTTTTTCGCCTTTTCTGTATAGGCTTCAAAACCAGCAGACAAACTTCCATTAGCAGGTATAATAAAGTCAATGTGCATCGTTGTCCCTCCTGCTAATGCAGCAGCTTGACCACTGAAGAAGTCATCAATGCTCTCCGTATCCATAAACTTCATCCCTAGGTGCGTGTGAGGATCAATACCTCCTGTTACCATAACAAGCAAAAGTTCTCATTATACAGAACATCGTGACTATATACATGTGAATATATGTTCGCTTTGGTCATCGACATGAGAGTCAAATAAACCTTAACTCAACCCTAACTCAAAAACTTAAACCCAATTCTCTATTGCACAAGTAAACAAGTGGATTGAATTTGAAAACATTAGGCCAATGCATAGAAAGCATAAATAAATAAATTTAAAGCATTCAAATGAATTTTACTACATTAGATGTGGCACAAGATAATATCATAAAAATCTCCATGAAGGAAAAACAAAAACTAGGAGAACGCACAAACATATTGTAAAACAAGAATAAAACATCATATTCATTTAGTTTAAACAATGGAGGGAAATTCTAACGTAAGGTAAAGATCAACAACTAATGTTCACACATGTCCTACATCCTACGCCTCTCCTCCAGAACACAAGAAATAACCTCAATAATAGATACCCTCAAAAATTCGAAAAAGATGAACAGTCATTTTTTTCTAATCAACTTTTCTGACGGTTAGACAAAATACCGCAAAATGACATTTTTAACTTACAGTTCTTTTGACAGCGAAACTGTTTAATAAAACAGATTCAGAAAATCAACGTCAACATGGCAAGGCTGGATGGTCACCTATTTAACTGGCTAGCTAAAAGGGGTTGCCTAGGTTTCAAGATTTCTAAAAGCTTCATTCACTACAGAGTGAGTCACTTGAACTAGCCTAAAAAGAAGCCCAGGAACTTGGTTCAATTTACTGCATGCTGGGATTTGTTGATGGCCATCTTTCACACCGTGCACCAATGCACCACATCACTAGATTGAGATTGACAAGGCAAAGAAATGTCATGTCATCACCCCTAGACTTGCCAGATTAGCAATACTTGCTAAAATGAGAAAGTAACTCATTTTGATATCCAGAAAAAATTGGCTTTATCGAGCTCCTCGACAAGCATTCTAGCAAGTTTTTCCGTGATATTCAATGCCTCGGATCCTCCAGAAAACATCATAGATGGAACCGAGACAATCAGAATACCGAAAACGACAAAATTGCCGAATCAAAAAACCGAAGAACAAACTAAACCGAGACTGGGCTGGCCCTCAGCATGGGATTTTGGTGGGCGACTAGTGGCCCACCCCCACCATACAGTCTCCACGGATTTCCTCCCTGGGCATATTATATAGTGCTGGAATAAATTTTGCGAGTATTTCGTGCCTAATAAGTTGCCAAAATGCGCATTTTGAACATCTTCACCCTCTGCGCTTGTCGGAAATACATTTTGGGTTCCCAACATTTGCCAAATTGGGCACATCTGCACTCGACATTTTGCACTGAGAAGACTTTTAGACTTCAGCACGTGCAATTGAGTGTCCGGCATTGCATAAGACAAACCAACATGAGCTATGCTCCGGCACGACAAACCCATGGTGTTTAAACTCGGTATCAGATCGGGGATCGACCTGATTCGATACTGAGTTGGATCAGCGATCCAACTCAGGATCAGCCGATCCAAAACATGGCCCATTTATGGATCGTCCGATCTGACTCGATCCTAAACCGAGTCATATCGTCTGGATCGGACGATCTGACTCGGTTTAAGATCGAGTAAGATCGGACGATCCATAAATGGGCCATGTTTTGGATCGGCTGATCCCGAGTTGGATCAATCCTAGATTTTTTAATAAACTCGGGATCGTCTTGGGATTGTGACTAGTCTAGAGCCGATCTGGAGTTGGATCCGCCGATCCTTTACACCATGGGCACACCAGGCTCATCATCAATTAATTATTTTACTATTTATTTATTGTATGAGATATGCATGTATTTCGCAAGTGAAGATCTCTGTCTTGGGAGAAATCCCATGTTCCAGCTGTCCTTAAGGTGTGGTATCCTAGGGCACGGGAGTCATCATCAACTGTGTTAGACCCTAGCACGCCGACCTAGAGTCCAGCGACGTCAAGTTAGTCAACAGGCTACAGGTCAATGAAGAGTAGGTGATGCCGACCACCTTGTTCATCTCCCCTCACTGGTCCCTTGTCATTGCCTACCCACCATGCCTTCTCCACCCATTCCCTCCATCGGTTCAAGCAACATTGCAAGAAAGGCTGTATTATGGCAATTCAGGCCCGTGGTGGATCTATCTCCTCTAAACTCAGATCCACATCATAGGACATGTTAACATCCACAAACGTGTGGCTCGTGTTCCCAAAATACACCCATAAGATTAAATTAAACATGTGCCCCACAGGGAACATAGAGTAGAAATTCTCAAATCACATAGTTTATCTTTTGTGTATGTCTAAATAATTCAAAAGACACAAGATACAGGAAACTCAATTTGTCAGATATAAAAAAGGATCCCTTTTCTTGAATAGGTAAGCATCGTGGTTAGTGGGTTACTAATAAGGTGAGGATGGGGGTTCCAATTGTCATAAGTTTCATCCACATTGACTTTACCAACTTAGGAAGCTCAAATCATCAATGAAAAAGAGAAAAAAGAAGCCATAAATTAATGAAAGATTTATAGTCAAGTCCAGGAGTTGGGATGAAGTTGTCCTCAAAGGCCTTTTTAGTACAAGTGAGAGTTAATGAAGGATCTCGAGATCCAACAATCCCATAATCCACCTAAAGATCGCATGCTTAAATAAACAAACTAGTTTACCACGTTCTTTAAGAAGATCCAGACCAAGATTGAACATCAGCTCACAGAAAAACTATGCATCCCATCAATCTGTTTTAATTTTTACTTATTTTTTTCACAGAGCCAGGAACTGTACTAAGTAGATACCAGTATAGTTAGTTCACCCCTTGTATTTGTGCCAAATATGTTCTACAGGGTGAATTACTGCTTCAGAAACACATGCTTTAAATTGATTGCTAATCTGACAAAATTCCACATAAAAAAGAAACAATAAAGTAACAAAGAAGTCCTTTACTAGTATGATACAAGATCCCAAACGTATGAACCTCTCTACAAGTTTAAGAGCTATCTTGTAAAGGAAATCAAATCACAGAATATTGGATTCACAATTCATACGCCTACACACGCACACACAAATGTTTCCTTGCACCTTATAGATTATTATCATACTTCAAAATGGGAATATATATATAGATATAGTGAGCCCATGCTAAACACAGATTCTGTTTTGTAAATTCTGACCGGAGTGTATATAAAACGCATGGTTGTCTATGCCCTTTCAGTTATGCTCTATTCGATTACATGGTTTTTTTTTTTTTTTTTTGATGAATAACCAGCATAGATATATATAAAAAGAACAACCATGATTACATGTGAAAGAGAAAGAAGGACAGGGGCACAAGAGGGGTACCTAACCAAAAACAAAACAAAAAACAAGGAACAGAAAGCAAAGAACATAAAACATAAAAGGGATAAAATAACCCTGCGAGCAACAGGGCTGAAGGGCACAAGTAGATCCAATCACCCTCCATCGCCAATCATCTCAGACGTAGGTACCCCCACAAACATCACCTCTCTGACAATGCCGTCTCTGGCCAAACGATCAGCCATCCCATTCCCAGACCTGGGACTATGGACAAAGGATGCATGGACCAGGCTGCCCAAGTGTCTAGCCAATCTGACTAGATAAAAAAAATGCCAAGGACAGGATATCGGCCCAGACATCCAAGATATCACCACCAACGAATCCCCCTCAAACACCACATGGGAAAGGCCCAAGTGGACCGTCTCCCTACAACTCATAAGTAGCGCCAATAACTCCGCCCTCGTAGACTCGCCCTCACCAACCGATCCTGAAAAGCCATGGAAAATCTGACCCCCATGACCTCTAAAAAAAAACCCCAAACCCTAAAGGTCCAAGGTTACCAGAGGAAGCACCATCAAAGTTCACCTTCACCACCCCAACAAGCAGCGATACCCACTGAGACAAAACTGACTGCACCACCGGGGACGAGAAAGCGTACTCGAACCAACTCGTAAGGAGAGCAGTCAAACACATCCCTCTGAAGGCAGGGAGAACCATCATCCATAAGCAGACCAAAGAACATATGGCATCAATAATGGAGCTCGTAGATGTGTACCTATCCTCAGATTCTAGAGTTCCTTTCTCCCCAAATAACCCAAAGAATCGCATGCCACACCCCCTGTTACATCAATCTACCCCTCACTCCCAAACCAGGAAAATGCCACTGGGCTAACAAGGCAATAATCCCGTCAAGCAACACCCACCAAACCCCCAACAGATGTAAAAAGAAAGACCAAATCTCTATGGCAACCAAACAATGAATGAACAAGTGATCAACTAATTCTCCCTTTTTTCTTCACATAGCACATACATGGGGCGAGAGCGTACATGACAGCCACCTCCTTTGAAGATGGTCACAAGTGTTGATCTTATACAGAAGAGCTGACCAGAAAAACTCCTTAACTCTAGGAGGAATAAACGGCCTCCAGACCGAACTAGACGGGAGTCAAAAGGAGAGAGCAAGGGAGGCCGCAAAACTGCAAAGAAAGACCGAACTCAAAAAACACTGCTACTGCAAGGACTCCAAATCCGACGATCACTGATCCCAGACCCAATAAAGACACTATCCAAATCAACAAAAAGTGAACCCAGCTCAGTCAACTCAGTAGGACACAAATCGCGACGAAAATGAAGGTTCCAGACAAAACCAGAATCAGACCGAGCTAACACCTCAGACACCAAAGCACCACGATCAGAAACCACACGAAAGAGACAGGCAAAACGAACCACTAGAATAGACTCCTCCCACCACAAATCGTGCCAAAAATGAACCAGAAAACCATCCCCGATACTGAAACGAACATGGCCCTCAAAAGAATGAGAGATGAAGGAGACCTCTCTCCAGATACTGGAACTGGAGCATCTAGCAGACGAATTACTGTCCCAACCATTTAAATGAACACCATATTTGTTGTGGATGACTTTCCACCACAATAAATTTCTCTCCTTACTGAATCTCCACAACCATTTCCCTAACAGGGCTACATTATGCTAAGCACTATTACCCAGGTTAAGGGGGGGGGGGGGGGGGGGGGGGGGGGGGGGGGGGGGGGGGGGGGGGGGGGGGGGGGGG
>JAUPMG010000001.1:13674234-13684866 GCA_031762675.1 Pachysandra terminalis | reverse complement strand
CCTACTGTTATTTATCTGTTAGTTTGAATTACATTAACTTTCAGTTTGATTAAATTACATATAGCATTTATTTTACAGCTTACAGACCCGACAGCGTGTAAGCTAACCCCCTTATGTAATGACTTTTAATGTGTAGGCATTTCTTTTTACATTTTTTGGTACATTTGGATGCATTTAGGCCTTAATTAGACATATTTAAAGTTTGGGCCAAAAATTCATAAAAAATCCATGGTTTCCTCACATTTCCCCCACTTTTCACCATGTCGCCAAAGTCACCTAGCGACATGTCTAGCGACATCGACATCGTAAACCTTGATAATATCATCCCATAATCTTACCCTATATCAATTCCCAATTTGAACACTATTTTTGGATAGCTCACTATTAAGCTCGGTGATTGTTTTCCAATCAATTACCCTCTACAAGTGCCCCCCACCCAGATTGAATGACTTTCTCATGTTCTATCTACCTGTTGATTGGAGGATGCATAAATGTGAGTTCGAACTTTGGGGTGATGCCTTGAAATAGAAAGGTCTTAATATTAACCTATAAAAAACAAGTAAATTTCAACTTGGGTAAAGACATGACCAAGGATGAGCTGCTAGATTGGAAATTTGTTGAAGCAAGAGGGGTGATGGTTTTCTAGGAGCATATAGCACCTATGGTTCTCAAAATCAATGGAAATGGGTTCATGAGAAAATATTTAAGAACCACAAGCATCTAGTTCAAAGTTTGAGAAAGATTAAAACGTGTCTGGAGCTTCTATCCAGCCTATGCCATCCGTAAACTTTTGAACTCCCAATTAATCGTAGTAATTGAAGAATGATTCTTCTTTGATGCAACATTTTGATCATAATTTTCACCTCCTTCAAATGATAATTTCCTTCACTTTGTTACATCTATCTTTATCTTATATCTTTTCTCTTTTAATTTTCAATTTGTTTCCAATCTTAATTCATCCATTTCTCTTAGCACTGAATCATTTCTTCTCTCTAGCTGTCGCATCCTAAACGTGGAAACCTCAATGGAGTCCCCAAATTTAAGCTATGACTCTCACCCCATATCCCTATGGGAGTGAATAAGCAATATAGAAACATAAGCGGAAGATATTTCATTAATTCTAATAAATATTTACATAAAATTACAATTTGTCCTTTCTAAATAAACTGAAATAATACTACATCTAGTACATTGTATTTGTCTTTTAACTTCTATCTTTTATTCCTTTTATTTCCATAGCTCTCTCTTAGATAGCAATCGTCCTTTTACCTGAAAAGTATGTCATAAAACATACATAAGCTGAAAGCTCATATGAGTAGACTTTCAAAGCAAGGTATTTACTCATAAATTACTAGCAAGGCTCAGGCTCGGTTAAAATTTTTAGGCTTCGAGCCAAGCCGAGCTTTGCCCAGCTCAGCTCAGGCTCATGAAAGCTCGGCTCGCAAGAAGTTCAACTTACAAAAAATTTGACTCGTAAAAAAGCTTAGATTAGTACAAATGCATGAATATTATAGTTGATAATTATTATTATATGTAATATAATATGTTAACATGTGTGTTTAATACTAATACATAATATAATATATAGGAATATGAACATATAATCTCATGTACAAACCAAGCCGAGCTTTAACTGAGCCGAGCCTACTCAAGCTCAGCTCAAGCTCGTTAAGATAATGAGCTTTTTTTCGGGCTCAGGCTCGGCTCGCGAGCCTAATTATAGAGCTCAAGCTCGGCTCATACGAGCCAAGCCTGAGCCGAGCTAGCTCAGCTCGTTGACACCCCTCGGTGGTGGTAGTAGTGGCAACAGCAATGACAGTGATGGTAATAGTGGTGGATATTGTTTTCAAAGGTGATGGTTATGCCATAGATGATGATAGTGGTGGTGTCATCATCAGAGGTGTCGATGGTGGTGTAACTGTTGATGTGTGCACGAGTTTGTGATGGTTTTAATAGAACAAAATTAAAGAATGAACTTCATTGGTCTTGACTCACTCAATATTGATTTTGTTGGAAAATGGTATAGGTAATTTTGAAATGTATGCTGTTTTGCAGAAAAACTACCTTATTTTTGGGAAAAGAAATACATGTGAATATAGTTTAATATACATTTAACTCTCAAAATATTATTTTACATTGCAATGGACGGAACCTAAATCTTGTATTGATCCTTACCTATATGTTCACGACCTTAACTCCACATTCTTCATTAACTGCTCCAATCAAAGCTCTAACTGAAAACCTTTTGGACTGAATTAATTCCTCTTATCAGATGTAAAATTAGCCAACTCTTAGTATATGATCAATTCTCTTTTTGATTGTTCCTCTTAGTCCAATTATCAATTCTCTTTTTGATTTTTCATCCCATATTTCTGTTTTGATTGACGAGATCTATGTAGTTCGTGCTATTAAAACGCCCTTGCAACTTCTATCTGATATACTGAAACTCAGGATCTGTATAGTAGCTAAAGCTGTATATAGACATAACAAAGTTTTAATACCGTCAACATCTAGTTGCATTTATGGACTGTGCAACTTGGGTTCACTGGCATCCTTGAATTGCAAACTAATAAACCAAGCTAGCCATACATGATGGAAAAGCATGTTGCACGGAGTACCCAAATCTATTTGAAGAAAACCTTGAATGGAGTGTGAGTCATCATAGCTTTTGCCTGTTTAAATCCATTTAAACTCCCCTTATATCTATTTATTTGATTTAATTAAATAAAAAGATCCATTTATTTGCTTGTACTTGGTATTCTATCTCCATTTGTTTGAACATTTTAGCTTAGATTGGATTTTGTTTTTCCTCAGAGAGGACGACGTTGCCAAGAATGCAAAGCTGATTTGACCAAGGACTTCGAATCAACATGAAGAGGTGGCAAGATCGTAAAGTTTGGACACTCTTTTCTTTCCATCTCTTTTTGTTGGCTAATCAAGCACTGAAATCACCTTAACATCTACAAGTTCAGTTCTTTTATTGTTTCTTAATATTTTATCGTTTCCATAAGTAGTTATATCTCTTTGACCGAAAGACCCACCCTACCCTTTTCTCAGTTATCATAGTATCTATATTTTTGGGTTTTCCTGAAGCTAGAGTTGCATACTTGTGCAAATCACCTGTACATTGGTTATTCATGCAAATCATCAACATACAGGCAGTTAGCACAAATAACCGGTGCTATATTTTTTCTGTATTATGAGGGCGGGCTTTGGAGTTCTCAAATATATTTTTGAAATTAGAAAAATTCCACCCCACCAAGGCAGGGCGTTGTTGTACTGCATGTGGGTTCAGTCTGGACGGGTAAGGCCTGTAATAAGTACCAGTAGGGATGTGGCGCAATAACAGCATTTTTTTTTCCCGGAAGACAGGCTATTTGTCAAGGATCCACTTCCTCAATTCCCTAAAGATGTTACTGAAATTACTGCAAGTACTTTTAAGGTGAGTGAAAATTTTGAAGTACACTTTGCAAGGATATAGATGTTTACCACTGATTGTCCTACTATCTGTCATGCTCTCGTTGGACCACCTAGGATAGGAACTTATTATATGGCTAGGATTTTATTTTTGTTTTTGGTTGAACATAAGCCCTTAAATTGATTGTTCGATCAAAACCCATTTGGTGAATTGTTTACAACATGTATACCTTGATGATATATCTATGATATTCTTGTTTTTGGAGCAGGTAGTTCAATTGGGGCAAGTAGTTGAACATCTACAAGGCTGGAAAACAAAATGTGTTTGATTGGCTGAAACTTTGTAAAATAGCAGCTATCATCATTGACTCATCATCTTCAACAGCATTCATCTCCAGACATTGCTGCTGGTCAATCTCTTCCATCTCTGGTGTCGGAGGTGGTGGTGGTGGTGGCGACAGAGGTGGTGGACTGGATGGAGGAGCCGAAAACGGGTAATAGAAATTCGTACGAGCTCTACAGAATCCACTGAAGGAGATAGCCGAAAGATCATAAGCTAATGCTGCTTCCTCTGCAGTGTCAAATGTCCCTAGCCAATGCCTCTCTTTAGTGAATGGGTTTCGAATCTCGGCAGCGTATCGACCCTATGGTTGCCATCGAACTCCAAGGTATCCAGTAGATTGCCCGGAACGTCGCCTCGGATTGCTGTTGGTTAACTGGGGGAGATCTGCCATACTGGTGGTCCTATGAGAACTGCTTCAAGTAAATGCAGAGGGGAGGGAGTTGTGTTCCGTATACATAAATAGTTGGAAGATTTGCCCCTTGCTAGTAATATATAGTTAAGTTTGATACCCACTTAGATATGTAGAACCATAGAAGAGGGGTTTAAACTTTATTATCTTGATTATTTTTATCATCTTTAGGGCAGGTGAGAGTCCATTATAGAATTAAGTAACAAAAACATGTGTGGCTATGTTTCTGTAATGGTTGTTTTTTTGTGCTGTTCTTTCCATGTTTTACTCACTTTGATACGACCAGAGTGAGCATTTTGCATAAATCCCTGCAATCCATGACGTGTGGCTTGATTGCAAGCTTCTCTTATGATAATGGAGGGTTGATGTGTTGGATCCAGACTAATCACTTTACAAATGGAATGACTAAGCCATGGGAACAGTGTTTTTGTCCACATCAGTCCATATATATATGTATATATTTAATTGGGTAGCTATGTATTGGAAAACCTAAGGTGAAAGTGCTTTTTTGTCTGTCTAATCGGTTTTGTTTAGGGTTGTAAGTTGGCCCAGCCTGCCTGACCCAACCCTAATAAGTCTGAACTCGTAGGGTAATTTGGGTTTGGGTTCGTTCGGGGTTCAATTTTGATCACGAAGTAGATTTCGGGCTGGGTTCGGGTTGGACCAATATCATTTTAAATATATAAAAAAGTACATAAATACTTGTACTTATATTATCTACTACGAGTAGGGGGCATTTGCTATGCACATGCAGGTGATCACATATATGTATATAAGAACATCAATGTTAAAAGCTAGTGGGGGTGATCACAGACTATTTCTTATATCAAAAGAACATCAAATACACTTGTTTTAATCAAACTCAGGTAACAACCGATTGGAATAACACAGATTCTACTCCACAGCAGATCAAGAGCGCAAATCCACTGCTAAGTCATCTCATCATGCAAGTTAATACTTCAAAACAGTTCAGTGGTCACAGATTCTACTCCACATCAGCAATTCTATTTCTATTTGTCTGCAAAAGTCAGTGAAGTACTCGTGAGATTCAAGATTACACATGTTCTTCATATCAGAAAACAAATAGAATGATCAAGTTCTAGTTTCAAAAACATTAGCATGTCATGTAACGTCCTTCAGTAACATAAATTTTCTTCCTTGGCTCTACCATGTATACGGCTAAAGAACTTAAGAAGGTTCTCTAAATTTTAGAGATTAGAGAAGGATATTGTCCACTTCCTTTCGATTTATATGACAAGCATCCATTACGATACTGAAATTTAAGAACAGTTTCCCAAATTCCAACATAAATAACATAATCTCTACATGAAATTCAAAAATTCAACAAGCAAAACGTATTCATAGAGAATGTGAACAAAAACAACAAAGTGAAGCCATAATGAAAGACAATAGGAAGTCGTTTTTATTAAAATACTCAATAGAGAAAACGAAGCAGGAGATATGTTGATACCATGCAACAATGAATTCTTAAGCTATATCTCATATATATTCAAGTCTCATAATCAAACAGAGAAGAAAATACCTCATATGGCCAACCATCAACAACAAAGACATCCAAGGAGTAGCTATCTACGGTGGAAAAAGCATGTGCTTCTTGTATGTTCATCCCAGTCTCAGCAAGTGAGGAAGTCAACTGGAATTTTAGCAAAAAGAAACCTTCACTTTAATGGTGAAGATTAATAATTCAAGATTATCTCTAAAGACCTAATCAAATCCAAAAGCACCAAAGTGGTGATATGTATCAGAGGATGATATCTATCTGCAAAACAATAAAGGATGATATCTTTAAAGTGTTTTCTAGATCATATGAAGCTCTTTTCTTTTCTTTTCTTTCTATAACCGATATCGGATGCATTTGTCTCAACTATTTTGTATGCAGTGGGATCAGCGATATTTAAACAGGGTAAAATTTTGGTGTGAGATTTGTTTTGTTGGATAGCCTTGGTGTGGATAATATTCCAAGCTGGGGGATTCTTCTTTAAGCGATCATATAATGGTTTAGAGTCGATGGCTAAATTCTTATAAAATATCGAAACATAATTAAGACTACCAAGGAATCTTTGTAGTTGTTTTTTGTCTTTTATTTCATTAGGAAATTTGTCAGCAAATTCTAAAGCCTGTTCTATTGGATGAATAGTGGATTGATAAATATAGTGTCCAAGAAAACGTATTTTGGTTTGAAATAATTTTGTTTTTGAGGCAGAGATAATGAGATCACTTGTTTTAATAATATTGAGGAATATACGGAGATGTTTCCAATGTAATTCAAGGGATTCAGAATAAACTAAAATATCATCAATATATATTTTTATAAAATATTGGTAACTATTGAAGATATCATTCATAATGTGTTGGAACTCAGAGGGTGCATTTTTGAGTCCGAAAGGCATCACATTCCATTCATAATGGCCAAATGGGACAGAAAAAACAGTTTTATAGCGGTTTTTTTCATGAATTTGGATCTGCCAAAATCCAGATTTAAAGTCAAATTTGGAAAAGATATTAGCCTTATTTAGGCGATTAAGAAGATCTTGTTTATTTGGGACTGGATAATGGATCCATTGTAATACTTTATTGAGGGGTTTATAGTTAATAACAAGACGGGGTACACGACGTTCAATTTCAGCTGCTTTACAGACACAGAAAACAGAACAATTCCAAGGATAATAACTAGGACGTATTAATTTCTTTTGTAAAAGATCATCAATTTCTTTTTTACAATGAAGTAGTAATTCTTTATTCATTTGGATGGGTTGAGCTTTTGAAGGGATATTTGTTTCTTTGAAATCATTAATATAAGGTAAATTAACGATATGTTTTTTTGCGGTCCCAAAAAGCATTTGGTAAATTAGAATACATTGTGAAGGTTAATTTATTCTAGAATGAAGAAATTTGTTTTTACATTTCGGGAGTATTTAATTTTGTTATTAATTTTTTGTACTTGATGTCTTCCTTTAAATGAGAAATAAATTGTTCTTTACAATTTATAGATGCTTTGAGATTATGTAAATCTTTTGTAAGAGGATTATCAATAAATTCAAAGGTAAGAGGAGGTCCAAGGGTATTGGTATGAATACCTTTGTCATCAACTGTGAAGGGTTGAATCATTGTGAGAAAGGGGGTACCAAGTATAACTCTTTGAGACAATTTGTTTACTAATATAAAAGGAAAAGATATACAAATTCCTTGGTTACAAATATGCGAATTTGATAATTTGCAAGAGATATTTAATTTTTGGCCAGAGGTAGTATTTAATTTTTGGGTTGTTTTCTCAAAATAGTTTGTAGGAACAAGTCCCTATTTGATACAATTGAGATTAGCACCGGAGTCAATTAAAGCGATTGTTTCAAGGACAAATTCTTCATTTATTACTTTTGTAACATGTGTATACCATTTTTGGACAAGGAAAAGGTCAATCGTAGTTATAAATTTTTCTTCTTCAATATTTGTAATATTTTCTCGAGTTTTTGTACTAGATTCAGGAAAATTTGTTGGAGGGGGAATGAACTGATGATTATAAACTTCATTAAAATTCTCTAAGGTAGGATTATTGAAATCTTGTGATAATTCTAGCATTTGAAGTCTTTTCTTAGGATCGTGTAATTCAAATTTAACAGTTGATATTTCACTCTGTAAATCAAGTATTGAGGTTTCACGAGTTTGTCGTCGTCTTAACCTATTATAAATTTCTTTTATTGTATATGGTTCATTAATTTTAATTATATCTTTTGGCTTAGTTTGTTTTTAATTTGGTTTGTGTAATTGCATATATTTCATAATATATTCATGTTTTTTGTTATTATCAATGATTTGATCTATTGTGTCAAGTATAAAGCTCTCTTCTTGAGAGAGAACGGAAATGAATTGGTTTGAAATAGACAATTAATACAAGCGCAATTTTGGGAATTAGAACAATCATATTCTATATCTTTATCAGAAGAGTCAAATTGTAGTAATTCTTCATCATTATTATCATAAATTTCATTAGTTTCATCTTCAGAATCTATATTTAATAAGATAGAGGCTAGTTGTTCTTTTAATTTATCATCTATTTGTAATTCATTAATTTTTTATTTAGTTCGACATTTATTTTTATAATGACCTACTTTTCCACATTTATAGCAGACTGGTAATTTTTATTTGAAGAGGAAGGTTTATTGTAAGAAGAATGTGTAGTATTCTTTTTTGTATATTTATTAGAACTGGGTTTATTAGTTTGGTAAGGCTTATTTTTATGAAAGGTTTTAGTTTGCTTATATTTGGACCTATGTTGTTGTTATGAGGTGTTTTTATTGGAGCATAGCCATACATTTCACAAAACTCTCGTAATTCCTTCTTACCAAGTAATCTTTCTTTTTTCATTTGATTCTTTAATTTAAGATCATTACATAGTTGGCTTTTTGTTATATTAATTTGAACTATTAAGTCACCATAAGTAAAAATTTTATATTCAATAATATTATTTGGATGATGGCTTCTCAAACCATTTCTAACTTTATCAGCAAATAAAGGAGGTAACCCGGATATAAATTTTTCTTTCCAAAATTCTTGATTAGGGTCTTGTAACAACCAGAATTAAACATAAAATATCAATTGGAAAAATTAAGGGTAAAATAGTAATTTGAGAAAATTTAGCTTAATTTCACTAATTAATTAGGATTATGGACACTTGAACTACTAATCACACAAGACGCTATAGACCCCTTAGAACATTAAAATTGATTAGGCCAGCCAGAATTAAATTAAGATGCAAAATCAGTCAGATAACCCAAGTTAATAATTAATAAGTAATATAATGCTCCTTATAGATTTAATTAGCAAATAAAGTATTTCCTGATTTAATTCTCTGTAATGCGTCTTAATCTGTTAATTGGACATGTTTATGTTTTAAATTTCTTGCTAGATTCCATTCTTCTGTTTTGATCGCCGATCGGATTGGAGCCGACCATGCGATCATGTTTGTGATGATTGTTAGACCTAGTGCTTTACATAGTAGTGATCCCTTAAGTGTTAAGCTAATGGCAAGGTCGAAATATGAACGGATGGGTATAGATGTATGGCTAGGATTGTAGCTTTAATGGTTGTGTGGCTTAGATCTAAGCTAGTGTGTTGTTTGTTTTCATTGGGTTAGTTAGGTTCGAAAGGCTAGGGTTAAAGTAGGTGAAATTGGAGGGTTAAGATGAAATTGTGAGATGTAGGGTTGAGATTTAAGTTGTTGTAGTTGTGTGGCTTGGATTTGAGTGGGCAGGTTTCAAGGGTTTAGATTTAAAGTGGTTAGAGGGGTTGTGTTGTAAGGTGAGGATTAAAGGGGTTGTCTTCAAAGGCTAGGATTATGCCACATGGCTTGGCTTGTTGGAGAAGAAATGAGATTGGGGAAAACATGAGAGAAAGAGGTCATTTGTGACTTTTTTGTTTGGTTGGAGCTATGGAGGAAGAAGGGAAGGATTTCAATGGAGTGGAAATGGTGGAATTAAGCTTGCATGGATTAAGTTAAGTATTAAATTCATGAATGTAGTTAGGTTAAATCTTAGGTATGTATATATATATACATATATTCTTCAAGTTATTGCAATATGTTAAAATGCAAATCTATGGTGTGTTGTGGTGTTTTTCTACTTGAAAATGACTTATGTTAATACCCAAGTGTTTAGGAAGTTAGAAAACTTAGTTTGTATGAAAAACCCAAAAAAATATGCCGACTTTCGGTGACCCCTTGGGTGTGCCGAACAGTCGCCGAAATCAATTCTGAGCACAAGGCGAACCCTCGGCGCACCTAACAGGCCGCCGAGCATGAACACTTTGAAGGGCTCGTTGAAAACCCTTCGGCATGCCGAATAGGTCGCCGAAGAGTCCTTCAAAATAGCAAGTCCTTGGATTGTTCGCCGAATTACAGAGGGGTTCACCGAGAGTCCGCCGAACCAACCTTCGGCGCACCTTCGCCGAGGTGGGGTTAGGCTCGCCGAAGACTCCGCCGAAGTACCTTAACCAATTCTATTTCTTTAAACACATGAATGTAGTTCACCCAAAGTAATTATAATATGTGGATATATTATAATTACTTTGGAACACTTGTTATATGCCCCGTAGAACACTATAAGGGTTCAGACGTCGCCACTGTATAGTGTACTTCCTCATAAACTGTGATCATGATAGGTTGGGAGACTGAGATATGGGTAATAGACCTAGTATGATCTTTATACTTGTGATTAATGGCACGTCTGATACTTCCATTGTGCACATGTAGTTAATCCCCCACACTTGATTTCAGTGTTCCACTTTGTATTCCATTAATTGATGCGTTATGTTTCATGTGTGACTATTGTTCAAGTGTTGTGTTGTATTCTGTGTGCAAATATGTTTGACAGTCTGGATTGTGTGATTCTATGCAAGATTGTGTCTGTTGCCGTGAATTGTGTGTCTACACCCTGTACACTATTATTTG
>JAUPMG010000001.1:13637807-13664814 GCA_031762675.1 Pachysandra terminalis | reverse complement strand
TATTTAGGATTTCAACTAAGATGATTTCTTTACTACAGCATGCATCTTCTTGTTAACAGGCTCTCATTGATACTAGTGACCATGAAATATATGTGAGCTTGACATGTTACTACAGTGAGAAACATCAGAGGGAAAAGGGAGCTGTTGGCACCCAGCTTGTGGGTGAAAGGGTGAAGATTATTCTTGATGAAGTTCAGGAGTTGTCACTTTTGACTCACCTTCAGTGTCTACAACACATTGGTACATATCTAGTTCATTAACTATAGTTAATTGGGATATAAAATTCATTTCATCGTGTACATTTATTCTTACCTTTTCCCTTTTAATGTAGGAGAGTACTTTAAACCTGTCATGGGCGGATTAGAAACTGAAAGTCATTCAGTTGTAAGTTACACTTTAATCATTTAAGCATTAATGTATGGGAACTTTTCTTTTTTGATGCTGTCTTTATTACCCGTTAAATCTGTTTTCATAGGTTGGAGATGCTGTTTTGAGAGATTACATATTTGTTCATCTTGATTGCAACTATGACAAATTCAACTTGCTCATGTTAGTTACTGCCCCATTTTCTCGTTACTTTTATTTGAGATGACTAAACTCTGTTGGTTATTTGTAATACACTACTTGTTTTTGTTTCTTGCATTTAGATGACTCCTTTTTGAGATTGGCATGCGTGTATTATTACTTCTAACATAGTTCTTTACTTCAGCTTCATGCTGCAGAAGCTTTTTGCGTTTGTAGATCAGACTGCTGTGCCAGATAATCCCGATTCGTTGCAAAATCAGGAAGTGTTACTGCCTGGACACTTGATTACTATTTATCTTAAGGTATACAATTTAGACATGCAGTTATTCATTAGAAATACGTGGAATCTACCGGAGTATGTGTTTGCAGTTGTTGATACGTAATACATGGTATCTACTGTAATTCTATATGCGGATGTAGAATGTTGGCAGTTTGAACTCCCAGTATGTAGCTGTGTATTTCTAAGTGAAAAAAGTACTTTTAATGATATGATGTTCAAATACTGATATATGTTTCTGCTTGAGTTTATTGTGTTAGTTCTTTTTTTATAGAACATATTTTATCTTTGGTTTCTTCCGTGGCATGTATTCATATTGATTCTCACGATTAATGTTTCTATTTGTGGAATAGTCATGGGAGTATTATGGCTATTACACTGTAAGCGGCAATTGCATTTTTGTATCTCAAATGCGGTCGTAATCTTACATTCAATTTTTTTTAGGTCTGGCATGGCCATAGATACTGAACAACAATGAAGGTTGATCTTTCATTGACTACAAAATTAAGGCTATTGTTATTGAGCTGTAAATAAAGCATCAAATCTGTAGTAACGACATTCTCCAAAAAGTTTCAAATTGCTTACTGATGTAGCAATTATATGGTTAAATTTGGCTGTATTTTTCTCATGTCATAAATCTTGTGTTGATGCATGTTGATTGAGTTGTTTTTTTTTCTTAAATCAAAAAAGGTTTATTAATGGAGTTGAGCTGCCAGTAAGCTTCAGTGTGGTTTACTGGTTGATGGACATTATTATTCACATCTACAAAGGTGGTTCATGCTTATCACATTTCAATCTATGTATTAGGGCTAGTACTCACTTAATATGATGAGTTTGTTGTACGTTCTGTTTGGAAATTTTATTAGTTTCTCTTTCATAATTTCATTATAGGGGTAAATTGAGTGGCTGTCAACTAATTTATGATGCTTAAAGACTTCTCGTTCTTTCTCTTCACCTCTTTTGTTAACCTTAAAACTGCTCTGAGGTCTGAACCTACTCTAGTTAAAAGAAGAGCTTTCTTTGGAAATAATAGTGGGCAATCATGACATCTATATCCCTTTTGTTTGTTGCTATCATATTAGCGGAGGGAAAAAAGGGGAAAGCCCTCCTCAAAGTTCTCTGTTGTGAATATGAACAAGGGTGTACTTGTAATTATGAGTACACTGGCTTGGTGGGGCCTTGATTCTGGAGTACAATTTATATGGGGTGGGTGCATAAAGGTCAGGGAGCGGCCTTGGGCCTTGATTGAAGGATGGAATATAAATGTTCCGAGCTTGTGCTATGCTTCAAAGTTGATGTAAACTTGCATTATGCAGTGAATGGTATTTCTAGAATTGCCTTGGAGTTGGGGGTTCTTAGGGTAGGTGTTGCTTGTGCAATGTTTAGGGACCAAGGTTATCAAAACGCCTAGCGAGCCCAAGCGATAGACCTGGCCATCCCCTAGGAGCTAGATCATAGATTTTGTGATGGGGATGGTGGCCTCATGGGTTTGCATTCTATTAAACTTTTAGGGCATACACATACCCAACATTGTGAGAGGGTGGTCCATAATTCCATGTCATCACACTAGATAAATAGAGTTATGGCCAGCTGGATTCCTTCTAGAGAGAGGGGGATCAAACTCAATTTTGATTGATGTTCGATGGAAAATATGGTGCCCTCAGGTGTTGGTGGGGCTATGGGGATATTATGGGGCAGATCATTCATGCATATAGGGCCTATAAGATAGAGGGGCACCATTAAAATGAGGTCTATGCTTTACTGACCAGGATCCGGTAGGCCTTAGATCTACGAATATTGACATCAGACGTTAAGGGAGATTCCTCTATCGTGATTACTTGGATGAGACAATCACAAGAGTGTTTGTGGCGGATGACACATCTAGTTCGTTTTGCTAGAGTTGTTATCAATGTTTGAACATTTTGACCTCTTACATGCCCATGGCAGCCCATGAACTTTTTATTTTTGATCGATAATGAAGAAATATATTAAAATAGGGGAAGAATGTATAAACAAAGAATGGAAAAAAAGTGGGAGATGGCTGCTTCCATAAGACGGGGAACCACTACTCCACCAAAGAAAGCAAAAAAATATAAAAAGCTAGAGAGCTACCCACACACCCCACCCAAAGAGGCAGCATTAATAATACATCAGAATCAAAACCCCCAAATCCCCAAAGAAGCAAAGGTTACATCCCAACAATAGTATCCCAACTTCTAAAAAAGTCCGAAGCAGAGAAATATTTAAATTCTGGTAGAATTCCCAACCAAGCTGCAGTAGTACCCATAATAGAATCAATGAGATGGTTCGGACACCTCCAAGAATCTTCAAAAATTCTCCTATTACGTTCCTCCAAATTTCCCAAAGAATGCAAAAGAAGAGAACCCTGTACATAATCCGACCCTTCCCCCCAAATCTCCCAATGAACTAGCGGATAGATTGGCAAAGAGGGGGGCCAGGAGGGATATTATGTGTAGGTCCTTTAGAGGGTACATTCGGAAGGATGGCCCCATGGGAGTTTTAGGGGTAGGTTTTAATGTCATGGCCTCTTGTGGTGGTAAGATGTGGTTTGTGGTAGTTATTTGATTTTGCTTTTATTATGTAGGTTTCCTATCTTAAGCAGCCTGTTTTGTACATTCTCTGTTGTATATTCTTTTGTTACCTTATTAGAGCTTCATTATTCATAAAAGAAAGTTTGTCATTGAAGTTTTCTTCCAATTCTGATCATATTAGCTTCTAACTGATCCTAAGCCACGACATTATAAAATATATGGTTTAAATTTAATTCTTACTCGAATTTATCAATTCCGCTTCAATCTGTCAATTTTCCAAACCACTTGTGATTTGTTTTTACATTCTTGGTCTGTGATTCCCATGAGCACCTCGAGGTAACTTTTGACTTTTTTCCACTCGTTTTTCTCTCTTGTTTTTTTTTCTTTTTTTCTTTTTTTCTTTTTTTTTATCTTGCATAGAACTGGAGGAAACACATTATAATTCATGTAGGTGATGCATTGGCATGCATTCATCAAGGATTTGTTGGATTTTAGGAATTGAAAACTCAATTTTTTTGGATCATTTTTTGGTTTTCAGCCTATATATTTATTGTTAGCTTTTTTTTTTTTGTGTAATTATATGCAAAAAATGCAAGGCCATTCTAGTGGTGGCCCGATTTTTTTATAAGAACTCATTTTGTATTAGCTTTTGAAAAATACGTAAAACTTTTAATTTTTCGTAGAAAACATAATTTTAAGAATTTCAACATTGTGAGGTATTTACTATTCATACCATAAAATCATGACCAATTTATTAAGTGTTTTCCAAAAGAAAAGGTTGTCATATTATATGCTTAAAATGATTTAAAAAATAATTTTTAAGAAAAAATAAAGAAATTGAAAAAAATCTCAAAATGCTATGGCTATGGATCTTATGATGCGTAGTCCAAGACAATCATTGTTTTGGCTGCGGAGATTCATATGCATCTGGTTGTAGATCTTATTAGCGACAAGCTATTGATATGATCAAGGATATTGTCAACATGCGGACTATTCATATAGTTATATATTTATCGTGTGAATGATGATGATTAATAGGTCATTCATGACCATCATCATCAATATATACCTTATCCCAAGTCCCAACTAGTTGGGGTCTGCACCAAGAATCCTGTTCCTCCATTCTAATATATGTCAAAAACCATATCTTTCGTCAAATTACGAGTATACAAATTCTTTTTGATTGGCTCCACTAGCTTCTTTTTGGTCTTCCTCACCTCTTAGAACTTTCAATGATTTCTCTATCACACCTTCTGTCCGTTGCTTTTCTGGGTCTTTGCTTTCTATGTGCAAACCACCTTATCCACTTTCCTTTATCTTATCTCCTAATTCGGCCACATTCAAACAACCTCGAATATGTTCGTTCCTCACCTTATCTTTCCTAGTTTTCCTTCTCATCCATCTCAACGTTCTCATCACAACAACATTCATCCTATGCATATGTTGCTGCTTCTTTGTTGCCCAACATTTTGATCCATACATCATAGCAGGCCTAATGACTGTCCTATAAAATTTTCCTTCTAATTTGAGTGGAACATGTCAATTGCATCACACTCTAGAAGCACTTCTCCACCAAAGCCATCTAGTTCTAATTCTATGAGCAACATCCTCATCAATATTTCGCTCTTTATGGATAATTGATCTTAGATAACGAAATTGATTGCTTTTAGGAATCGTTTGATTTTCAATTCTTACTGTTGCTTCACCTCTTCAGTTGTTTGTGCTTGGTCTTAGTTCAACTTATTCTAAAAGCTTTTGATTCCAAGGTCTCCCTACATAACTCTAATTTTTCATTTACTCCCCTCTAGTATGGTCTACTAAAACTACATAATCTGCAACAAGCATACACTAAGGTACCTCCCCTTGAATACGAGTAGTTAATTCATCGGTTATTATAGCAAAAAGATGAACCTTGATGTAAATCTGTCTTTATTGGGAACTCATTTGCCTCACTGCCTACAGCTCTCACCCTAGTTACCACTCCTTTATACATGTCTGTAATAGCCTCGAAGTATCTGTTTGGTACCATTTTCTTGCTCAAGGCCAACCAAATCAATTCTCTAGTGACTCTATCATATGCTTTCTCTAGATTAATAAAACCATGCGAAGATTTCTCCTCTTCTCTCTAAACCTCTCCATTAATTGTCTAAGTAAAAAGATAGCCTCAATGGCAGACTTCCTTGGCATAAAGCCAAATTGATTTTCCAACACCTGTGTTATTCTTCTTAACCTTTGCTATATCACTCTTTCTCATAATTTCATGGTATGACTCATAAGCTTAATTCCACGATAATTGGTACAATTCTGAACATCACCTCTATTCTTATATATAGGTACAAGCGTGCTCTTCCTCTAAGCATTTGGCATTTTTCTAGTCCTTAAAATTCCATCAATTAATTTGGTCAACCGCAATATACCGATCTTTTCCATGCACTTCCACACTTCAATTGGAATACCATCAAGTTCTAAAGCCTTTCCTATTTTCATCTTTGCTAAAGCTCCCTTCATTTCAGTTCCTAGTTCTATTAACATAGCAATGTTCACTTGCATCTCTGATAATCACATTTGCACTTGACCCACGCCTATCTGTATGTTCACCATTTTGTAATCTTTGAAAAAAATTCTCTCCACCTTTCTTTAATCTCACATCCTTTATGAAGACTCAAATCCTCGCTTTTAATGCATTTAACTAGATCTGAATCTATTATCTTCCTCTATTTTCTTCTTGAAACTTTATATATGCATTTCTCACCTTCTTTTGTACCTAGCTTATTATGCAAGATATCTCACACCAGTTTTTTAGCTTCACTTATTATCTTTTTAGTTTCTTTTTTTAAGGTTTTATACTTTTCTAAGTTTTCTTGGTTCTTGTTTCTTTGCCAAGTTTTAAAATATAACCTTTTTCATTAATAATCTTTTGAACATTATCATTCCACCACCAAGTATCCTTTTGGGATTGAATTTTACCTCTATATTCTCTTAAGACCTCTTTCCCTATTCTTTTATTGCAATTGGCCATTTCATCCCACGTCTATGTTGGATTTGTTTTTAAATCCCAGGTTTCCTCTTTAGTTTATCTTTTAAAATCACTATTTCTTCTCCTTTTAGGTTCCACTATTTTATTTTTGGATCAATTTTAATATGTTTTTTTTTTCTTTCAACCCTAATACAAACGTCCATCACCATCAACCTATGTTATGAAACAAGGCACTCTTCTAGGATGACTTTGCAACCTCTACAAGTTCTTAACTCATTTCTGTTAAGAAGGGAAAAGTCAATTTGGCTCAAATTTGTTCCACTCTTGATAGTTATTAGATGTTCAATTCTCTTTTGGAAGAAAATATTTTCTAATGCAAGATTGTAAGCTACTGCAAACTCAAAGAATTGTCTCCCCATCTCATTCCTTGTTTCAACGTCTCATCCCCCATGTATTTTATTATATCCTCCACTCTCCTCTCCAACATGACAATTTAGATCCCCGCTTATAAATATTCTTCCTCATTAGGGATTCCTTGAACTTCATCCATTTCGTCCCAAAATTATTAATTTTTAATGTTTTCTTCTAATCTTTCTTGAGGTGCATCGGCACTATTGATGTTAATAATCTCTTGTCCTAAAAATAATTTAACTACCATTAGCCTATCATTAATTCTTCTAACACCTACAACATTATCCTTCATGTCTTTATCTACCATTATTCTTGCACTGTTTCTCTTGGTACATTTCCTTGTATACCAGAGTTTTACTTATCAACGTCTTCAGCCTTGTTTCCTTTCCATTTAGTCTCCTGAAGACGCATCGCATTGATTATCATTCTCGTCATCGTATCTACTAACTTTAACCTTTTCCATGTCAAAGTTCCTGCATTCCAAGTAGCTTGGCGAATCTTACTTTATTGGACTAGCTTCTTTACTTGTATCCTTTCATTTTGATAAGAGAACCCTTGCCTACTTACCATTGCAACTGGGCACCATTGTAACGCGTTGTTTACAGAGGACGCCCTTGCTCACTTATTACTGCAACCGGGTTCCGTTGTAGCGAGTCGTTTCAGGAGAACGCCCTTGCATAAGATCGAGAATATGATGGGTCAGAATTCATGTCTAAGAGATTTAGCAAATGTTCTATGTCGGCTGCCAACCTGACGCAACCCTCCTCTTTTACTCGGGCCTAGGACCGGCTTTGCCTTAGCAATACACAACATTAGCGGAGTTATAAGTGAGCAAGCCCGTTTAGATTTTGATTTCAAAGAAAATTTTGTACCTTTAGAATAGGGTAGTTTCAAGGGAAGTTTTGTGGGATTTTCATTTCTTTGCAAAATTTTTCATATGAGACTATGAAAAAATTTAAGGGCTATGTAGATATGAGGGAAATTTCAATCCTTCCAAAATCGATAATTTTTAGGGAAGTTTTAGAAATCTGCCAGAAATTTGAAATGCTTTGTATATTCGAACCAAGAGTTAGTACCAACATTGTGTGGAACTGGAGGAGAAGTATTTCCATCGCCCCAGTTGGAATCGGAACCACAAGTAAGAGCTGGCCATGGACTCCATGTTGTTGTCATATGGTTATCGTTTTTGTGTTTGTGACTTGTATTCATGGTTACCCCTAGTTTAGTGCAATTTCCCTTTTCGAAGAAAACCGATATTTTCCTTACGTCGATATGTCCTTTTTCTCGAAGTTTTTTTTTTTTTACATTTTTGTTGTTGAGAAGCCGCGAAATTTCCTTACCCTAAAGATGTAAATTTTCATTAGAAATCGAAATTGCAGCCATGCTTGTGCTATTTGGAGTTTTAATGAACTATAGTGGAAACGTCTTTCTTTTCTTCCTATGCATGGTTAGATGTTTCATGTCTATATCTGTTGTAATGTTTTGCATTATTGGGGTGTAAATAGAGCTAACTAAGCACCTCGCAAATCATTGAAAATATCCCTTTTTTCATTTTTTCCTTATTCTTAATATATTTTTTTCCATATAAATATTCCCGGCAACATATACCATGATGTTTCCCTTGTTTAAGGGATGTTATATTACCTGTGAGATAGAAATATTGCTGTACCCAAGCACATTCCCCTCATTAGAGCTTGAGGCTGTTGCTAGTGTCACTAGTCCTGGTTAGCTGAAGCAATTGCACAATTACTGAGAAATGTGCCGAGAAAACAAATTGACTACGTAGGGCCGACCCAAACCGTAGTTAGACACATATTTTCTTCATTTGGCCTTGCACTGGAGTTTTTTTTTTTGAAACTGGTAAATTCCGGTTTTATTAATGAAAGAAAATAGAGTAGGACAGTGCATACAAGTCAGTCCAGTAGGACCAAACAACCAAGTTATACTAAAGCAAATGACCAAGCACAAAGCATATGAGTAAGGTCACACAAGAAAATGGGCTGCAGATCTCCCTAGTACTAAAGGCAGCACAGGCCAGCGGCTAGCCCAAGCAAAGAACCAACCAAACAAGAAACACACAGTAGCAGCAGCAACCTCAGGGGGCAAAACCAGCCACCAGCAACAGCAAGGGCACAACACGCCCCATAACAACCCCATGCGAGGCGAAACAGCCAAGACGGCCCCCACCACTAATGGGGCATGAACTTAGCATTGTAACCCCATTTATATCATACATCTCTGTTCAAAGCATTATCATGCACAACCGAATTGCTCCCGGGAAGGCGTAAATACACAGCATTGATGATGTTTCTAACCACATGTTGCCATGGAGAGAAGTTGTTCTAGAATATTCTAAGATTTCTTTCCTTCCAGAGATAGTATATGGTAGCATTGAAACAGAGCTTTCTAACCCAGCTGGCCAAACCCGCACCAACAAATTGCTCACTGCATTTAACTAATTCCATGCTCCAAGGCAACGGTTTCCTAGCCATTGAGCACTGTCTCAGAATCTGGTTCCAAACTTTACGTGAGAAGCTACATTCAAGAAATAGGTGCTCATGTCCTTCTCCACCTCTCCTACAAAGGACACAGCATTGATTAATGGTCATGCCAAATTGAATTAGTCTATCCTGGGTTAACAAATGAGATTGAGCAGCCAACCAAGCGATAAAGGAATGCCTTTGAATATTACCCTTAAACCACACCAACTGATGCCAGTCAACCACACTGTCTGAGTCTAGTAGCCTCCCAAGTATCATGAAAGTTGAATGTGCCGGTCTTAGAGGGTTTCCATCTAACCTTATCAATCAAGTAGGCTGGTCTGATAGGAGTTAGTTGTAACTGGTCCCCGACTTCATCAAGAACACCATTGCTGTTAGGAATGTTCCAATTAGAGCTACTAATAAGCTTCTCCACTCGGTCATTGATGCTCCAGCCATCGTTATGAATCTGCCTCCAAGTAAATGCGTTTAATTAAGGACCCAAAACATGCCAAGGATCCCACCAAAGCCAGGTATCTTTCCCATTAGCAATCTGGAACTCCACCAGATTAATAACCATAGTTCTGCTTTCCAGTATCTTCCTCCAACTCCATGAACAATTATGGGGTATACGTAATGACCAGAAATTTCTATCCTTAATGAGATGGTGCCACACCCAAGAGACCCAGATAGAGCTGGGTTTACTGAGGATAAGCCAAGCAAACCTCATAATAGCAACTTGATTCCAATGTCCAATGTGAAACAGACCCAGCCCCCCTTCACTTTTTGGGCAACAAATCTTCTCCCAAGCTATAGGATGGATCTTCTTCCCATCCTTGTGGCCAGTCCAGATAAATCTAGAGCACATTGTGTCAATGGTTCTAATGATTTTCTTTGGAACAATGAAAACAGACAGCCAATAGGACTGGATGCTAAATATCACAGATTTAACCAGTTCAAGCCTACCAGCATACGAAAGAGTCTTACCTTTCCACCCTTTGAATCGCCTTTCAACTCGATTGATAAGAGGAAGACAATCCTTAATTTGAAGCTTCTTAGTGATAAGAGGGATGCCCAAATACTTCATAGGTAGCCTGCCTTCATTAAACCCCAGAATCTGAGTTAATTCCCTTTTAGTGTGCTCCGGAACCGCAGCCATAATAATTTCACTCTTAGTAACATTAGCTTCGAGTCCAGCCACACCATTGAACCAATCCAAGGCCTTTTTGAAAACTTCAATGGTGGTAGGTTCAGCTTTAGAAAACACAAAAAGGTCATCCGCAAAGCTGATTAAACATATGCCTAAATCCCCACACATCGGATGAGGTTGAAAACCACATAAACTAGCAAAAGATTTAAAATATCTGGCTAACACCTCCATGACAAGCACAAATAAGTATGGGGAAAGGGGATCACCTTGTCTCAATCCCTTCTTACCTTCGAAAAAACCCACAGTATTCCCATTAATATTGAGCGAGTATGAGGTGGTGGTAATGCGTTGTTTGACCCATCCAACAAGGCGCTCAGAGAAGCCCCATCTCCTCAAGGCTTCCAGAATGAATTCCCACTGCACAAAATCGTAGGCTTTGTAAAAGTCAATTTTCGCAGCACATCTGGGGTCCCCCTTGCCGAGATGATAGTCATGAAGAAGTTCATGAGCAAGTAACATGTCGCTAATCCTCCAGCCTGGGATGAAATCAGAATGGTAGTCACCCACAAGAAGATTGAGAACATTCTTCAATCGATTCGCCACAACCTTAGCAATACATTTGTAGGTAATATTGCAACAAGAGATTGGTCTATAGTCTTCTACAATAGAAGCCACCTTGTGATAAAGGCATGGTTAGTCTGTTTCAGCATCATCCCTCTGTTTAAAAAGTCCTTAATAGCTGCCACAAAATCAGTACCCACCACCTCCCAGCTGTGCTTAAAGAAACATGCCGTGATGCCATCAGGCCCCGGGGCTTTTTCATCATGGATGCTAAACAATGAGGTCTTAATCTCCTCAGTAATAGCTTCCATATCAAGCATATCAATCTTATCCCTTGATAACCTTGCCCCCAGATCACAAATCCAATCAGTATGAGAAGTCTCGGCAGTACCCAACAAATTGTAGTAATAATTGAGAAAATGTTGTTCAATCGAGGTAATGTCAGTAATTCTATCCCCAGAGCTGTTATGTACCATAGCAATCTTGTTTCTAGCCCTGTTGCCAATGAGAGATTTGTAGAAGAAAGTAGTGTTATTATCGCCCAAGGAAAGCCATTGAATCCTAGACTTTTGCCTTGTTATAGCTTCCACCTTATCATTCAGCATTTTAAATTTCTGAACAGCCACATTCTCGCTCTTAACAGAAGAATTTATGCTCAAATTAGAAGATTGGATATCAGTCAGTTCTCTTCTAGCCACCTCCATCTCCTTTTCCAGATTTGAGAATGAAGACTTACTCCATTGTTTGAGCCTAACTTTCAGTCTTTTCAGCCTAGAAGCAAGAGAAAATAAAGCTGTGCCTTGCACCCTCTCCTTCCAAGAATCCTTGACAATATCCATAAACCAAAGTTCCTTAACCCAAAAATTGTAAAATTTAAAGGGCACTCTACTCTTAGCCTTATCCTCAAACAAGGTCACAAGCGCAGGAGCATGAGCAGATATGCCAGGAGGAAGGAAATCCACAGTAGCAGCATTGAAAGTGTCCAGCCATGCATGATTAACTAAGGCTCTATCAATTCTAGATCTGATGCACATATCACCTTCAGATTTGTTTGACCAGGTAAAAAAACACCCTTTTGTACTCATATCACTCAGCTCCAAGGTGTCAATCATCTCATTGAATTCATTGGAAGCATTGTAATCAATAGGTCGCCCACCATTCTTCTCATTTGGGAACCTAACAGCATTAAAGTCACCAATCATAATCCAAGGATCCAACTGTCCCACCTGACTAGCATGTTGCCAAAGTCTTCTTCTTTCCATAGCATCATTGCACCCATAAACAAAGGAGACAAAGAATTCAATCCCAGAGGAACGAATGGTAATCTTAGTATGAATCATTTGGTCACATTTGGATAGTATAGCCACATTCGCCAAACACCTATTCCACAAAAGCCAGATTCTTCCTCTTGTAGATTCAGAATAGTTGAAGCTATGCTCCCACAAAGGGGAAATAAAATGAACAATTCTATCTGCATTCACACTTCTCACTCGAGTTTCAGCAATACCCATAATACTAATATTATTGTTAGCAATAAACTTTTTTACTTCAATTTGTTTGGAGAGGTCGTTTAGACCTCGAATATTCCACATACCCAAATTGATCATCTAACAGTTTTTCTGAGGGAGCCCCTGGTCATAACAGTACCATACTCTTCAAGCTTTTTCCTCTCCAATCTTTCTTGTTTCTCTAGTTTTTTCTCATGTTTTTTTCTTTTTCTTATCTCCTGTTTGGATTCCGTAGAGTCCACAGAATCTCCCTCCTCTTGCAGTGACGCCTGATCCTCAAGTTTCTCAAAAGAGTTAGAGCATGTAACAGCTTTATTGGTCTCATTAGAATCATCTCCTCCCACAGATTTCCTGCTGTAACGTTTGACAGGGGTACTGGAACCCATATCCTTCACCACAATCTCCTTACCTTTATTTGGATGAAGTCTTGCTGAGCAAATCTGAACTGGGGGCTGCACCACAATGTTGTGCATCTGGCATTCCTCTCCACCAACATAAGGCACAATCTCAGTTCCCCCAAAATTAAGTTCCTCCACAACCTCAGTAGAGCCACATTCAGACCAAGAAACTAAAGTCAAATCAGTAGAGTGCTGCAGCTGCGTAGTAGAATCAGCCTCAATCTCATGTGCATGCACACAGCTAACCACTTCAGCAGCATTACTTAGAGCACGATCAGTCCCAATATCCCTGTTATCCTCATCCAAAGCCTGTGCATTCCTACTTTCTCTACCGCATGCTTCACAGGAGCAACACCTCCATTTTCAAGAGCCACATCGATAGCCTCAACACCAAGATCAGCTGAAGAAGTAGCACCATTGCTGGTCAACAATTCATCCAAGGTAAATACCTTACCAGTAGGAACCCAATTCTTCTTAATAGCAGGAGTAGAAGGGCAGTTGCGCATGGAGTGACCAAACCCTTTACAGTGATTACACAATATAGGTTTCCAAGAATATTCCACACCAACATCCACCCACCTCATCGGCAATCCTGGTGCAGCAAAGTTGACCTTAATAGTATCCGGCAGCGAACATGTATGAACCTCAACACAAACCCGAGCAAATTGCATCCTCATGCCTTGATCAGTGGCTTCATCCAAGTAAAGAGGTACACCCAGGTAGCTAGCAATGTAGCTCAAACCATTGTTGGTCTGCATCTCCATGGGAACTCCCAAAAATCTAACCCAAATGGGAACCTTAGAAATGGTCAGTCTCTTAAAAGTCATACCAGGGGACCATTCCCTTACAACAAATAGTCGGCCTGCGATATGCCAAGGCCTGCCTTCAAAAACCATATCCCTGACCAAGGGATCAGAAAAGTTAAAGAGAAATTGACCCCGAGGCAGAGCAGTAATGGTGTGGGTAGAAGCTTTACCTCAAAGCTTGTCCATGGCGGCCTTCACCATCGAAAATGGAAGCCTACGTTCCAGGAAAAATCCCACCACACAGCCTCCCATCAATGGCAACCCTCCTGAAGGATCTCAGCAGCTGGTGCAACGCACTTGATACCATCAACGACAACCGACGGAAAGTATTGGAGCTTCGTCCTGGACCTCACGGAAGAGGGGAAAAGATCACTTCACGCAACCCTGCAAGGAGGAGTGGTCTGAGAGGAATCACTGAGAGGCGGAAAATGGTCCACCGGAGCCAGAGAAGAGGGGTCCTGCCCAGCAGAAACAGAGTTGACCGGCTAAGAAGGAGGAAGGGACAGGGAACTCGATTGCGGAGCGGCAGGGAGGCCAGGTTGACCAGGAAGACCCCCAAATGGGTGCTTCCCAGTCTGGCAAATGGTTTGAGAGGTATGACCGTTGCCCAAAGAGGGAAGGGGAGTCAAATCTGTTTTCGCGCCAAGAAAAGAGGGTGAAGGAATCGGATCTGAAGAACGGGGCGACCCGTATCCAGAGACCGAATGAGAGAGAAGCTACGGGCGGGGCAAAATCGTCCAACCTGTTGAGACCGATCCAAACACCAAGCTCGGCCCCATGAAACCGACGCAAAGTGGAGGAGAAAGAGGACAGGGAGCAAGAGGAAGCAGAAACGGAGCAAGAAAGCAGGGGTGAGAAGGGGAAACGCTGGAAAAGGAAGGAGGGAGGGAAGGCACGTAGACAGCAGGAAACGGAAGGGAAGGGAAGGAGGAGAGAAGAATGGGAAGAGGAAAGGAAGAAGAGCCAAGGAGGAAGAAAATTAAAGGAAATAAGAGGGGTTCGCTGGCAGAGGCCGACAGCTAGATGGACGGAGGGATCACATTAGGAGTCTCTTTGCTTTGGTGTTTGATAGAAGTTCAACAGCTCAGAGTTCAGCAAGAGAGACCCATCTATGCTTTACTTTCTCAGATGAAGACAATCATGGTTAAGAACCCTCATGATTCTTCCAAGAGGCACTTTTATTGGAGAAGGAAACTGTTACATGGCCTTGCACTGGTTAGCTGTGTGCATGCACATGAGGTTATATATCTTTTACAAGTTTTGGGTGTGCCTGTATTGGTTTTTTCCTCGTCCAACATCTCTCAGGTCTCGTTTACTATATCACCTGCTTCTTGTAAGGTTGTTTCGCTTCCTGGGGATGAACTTAAAGAGATTAGAAATAACCTTAATTGGGGAGTGCCTCCACTACATCCTCATGACTGATGTTTCTTTGTCTCTCTGTGGCTCATTATGGACCGCCACTTAAGGACTTCTGTCCACTTGAATAGTAAGGATTTCTCCTCTATGTCAGTGGCAATGTTGGACTTGCAGACTGCCTTTCTTTTCCTGTTGTGTGGAAGGAACCCATCCTGATTTTCTTTTTGTCGTTTTTGTTTACCCTATGCTCTTCAACTCAAGGCTAACCTTTAATTGCTACTATCCTTCTCATAGATCTGTGTCTGATACATTCTATTTTTCACTAGCAGCAAATGTTTTGAAATTATGTATCAATTGTTTCTTTCAGATGCCAATAGATATTAGTTGGTAACTGAAAATCCGGTGATCTGGTCTCGACTCCCTGTAGGCCCTATATATTAACTGTTGCCTATAGTTTATTTGGAAGAATTGCACATGTCTGTATGCTGTGTTGATAATATCTGTCTATTGATGCCACATATCATCTTAAGGAGGTGAATTTCATCTGCCACTTGATAGTGTGTCGCCAATCTCTGATACGTTCCCTTTCTGTTGCCATGTTGTTGGATTAGTACAAAGATACCACAGATCTTATCTAAGTTTACCCACCGATGACTAATATGTTGCTTTGTACAGGACCAAAGGTCATCATTATATTACAAAAGAAACTCGAAAATATTTGAACTTGATTGTAAAAAAGTAACTCTATAGTATGGAACACAGTAATAATCGAATTTTACATTTGAAAGTGATCATCACAGTAGTTATTCGATAATATTTGTGTATCGAACCATACAATGGGTGCGTGTACCAACATTATGTTGAATGTTATGAATCATGCAATGTATGCATTCCTGTCTTAATCCACCATGTCCAACTGAATGAGATTTCCTGTAAATCTATCCTATTTTATGTTCTCGGGTTAACCAGAAATAGTTAATTACATGTGTTTCAAACTACCATATCAGTTTAGTTGTGTCTAAAGTTACCATCATCATCTTCTTATTTGACAAAGTTTTGGTATCCAAGAATACTAGTGAGGCACTGTAAATAAGCACCTCTATTTATACTGAATTTCCATGCTTTCTACTTCATGATTTGGTGGCTTATTTATGGATAATATTTGTTGTGCTACATAGAGCGCATATTTATCCTCCGATAAACATATTTTTGCAAGTAATGATTAGTTGATGCTGCCCTTGCTTTGATTTTAAATCAGAAACTTATGAACTCTTCTGCCTACAACTTTTTTGTGTTTTAGGAAAAACTACAAGAGTGGCTATACAAGGGAAGGCGATTACTTCAAGAGGAGATAGAGAAGGAAGGCAACAGTTTCGAATTTCTCAGCTGTATGGCATATTGTAGTTTCAAACCTAGATTTTTCTTTTTAATTTTCGATATTTTATATCTTTGACATGTTCACATGATACAAAAGGTAGTGGAATAACCATTTAAAAGTCAAAAGATGCTAACCTCATCTACACAGAAAGTATGCAAAAGTGCTTGAAACAAGAATAACTAGATGCAACCATACAGATATTGGAAGAGGCTATCTAAAGCTGCAATCACCAGTATTTTCTCTATAGGACCCCATCTATCAGCTTTAGCTTCTGAAATGAAGTAAATGGAAGGTACCTGACATAGTCGCTACGTATTAATTTTCCAGTCAGACTAATCTCCTGAATTAGTAAACCACAATTCCTTCTACTAGTCAAAAAAAACTCTCTTACTCGAGCCTTTTATGTTTTGCTATCATATAGATTGGCAATAGTCTATGCAATGGTGCTTCCTTACAACAGATGTCCTCCTTGATGTTATCCTATCTCTTTTCCTCTCTTCAAAATGGAGATCCTTAGAAAGGTCCTCATACAGCTTTAAGATACTTTTCCATGCAGTACCCTATAAGTGGTTCTGCCTCATTGGGATTCTAATCCCAAGTTTGTTGAATTATATAATAGCAAGGTTATATATTCAAAATCTATAATGCTTCTCACTTTCCAAGGATTTTTTGTCAAGCACCAAATTATTAGTGTAAATTTAGTGGGTGTAATTCCTGGACTGCTGTGGCATTTTAGGATATGGTTTATATCCTAAACCACAAGATGATTAAGTAAATTCATATCTTTACCACTTGAAGGGAATCTCGTAATAGATTCTTTAACCTGTTTGCTATTATATGGGATGAAAAAACATTTAAGTCAGTAGACTTAAAAGTGTACTTTCTACTTGAGGGATGTGTACATTCCTTTGATAAATAACCTTTCTTCTAGGATTCCAACTTCCCATTCAATTTCAATATCACTGAATTAAACTTGGATGCGGACCATGCGGTGAGGGCACCATGGTTTTAAATCTCAGCCGATACCAGTCCGATCTTCTTAGTGGGATGGTCCAAATTGTTCTTTTAAACATTAAAGATTGTCTGGTATGTACCATTCAAAGTTCTTTAACCTCTTCAAAACGTTACAAATATGCTAAACCAACTCATACCAGCTCCAATTCGAAATTAAAAAAAAAAAATTGAAGGATTTGTGTATCTTTATGTGCTCCAGATACCACCTTGTGGATTTTGAGCCTTTTCCCCTCGTGGAAATTTTTTTTTTCCTTGCCTTTTTCAATTAGAAGCTTAGATATACCCAAAACTAGGTAACTCTAGCTACAATTAACTTGTTTTTGTTGGAAGCGATGGAAAAAAAAAAAACGCGGTTCTTGTTTAATTTTTAGGGATTCATGTATGTGCCTTTTTTTTTTTTAAAACTTGTCAAAATTTTTAAGAAACTTCATCTGTTAAACAAAGTTTGAGCATTTTTTTTTTTTCTGGTTGACTTGATTCCGTCCTAAAAAAATCAGAAACATCTAATTAGTATCATTGTTGGCATCCCTTTCAATCTCGAGTCTGAAAAGACTTTTTCTATGGTTTTGTTAATGCTACATGTAGGCTAATGACTTAAAGCATCATTTATGTTTTGTAGAAGTTTGTGAAATTTCCCTTTTCTTAGGGGTACCGAACTTTCCTTGTATCTTTATATATCCCTTAGCTTGAAAAGTTGAAATGATGCAGGAACATCTTCAAGTGATTTTCTCTACGTCATGGAATATCTTGTATATAAATTCCGAATAGCGCGCGCTATGCATGTACGAATTATTTATTTAGACATCATATTTTATGAAATTATAAAATTTTGTTTTGAAGATATTTTAATTGATAAAAGTGAAATAATTATTAAATAGAAGTCTAGAGAAATAGATGTCATTGCAAAGATTTCAATAAGAGCTATCTAACGGATCTAATTTTAATACAAACTGATAATTTGTTTGAATCATGTTAACTTCTGAAAGTATTTATAGTAAAAAGTTTTTATTCTAAGATGGAAAGTAACTGTCTTTTCTTTACTTAGTTAACGCAAGAGAACACGTGGTTGTATGAGAAGAGTTTCTAAAAGTTAAAAGGTGTATTTGGTGAAATTAAAAAATTTTCAGGCTTCACGTCTACACCAAGACCATGCCTTCTCTTTAAATAGTGCTATAGATATTGCAAAGATGCAAAATTTCCCTGTTCTAAAGATGCTATACTTTTCTTGAAATCTTTATTTAAGACCTTGGCTGGAAGTCTGGTATATACATTTCTATTCTTTTTAAAAGCTAATGTTTTCTTGATCTTGCACTCGACTTATTGTTTACCTTCTTTCAGAATTACATCATGCTTACCAGTTTACCTATTGTTACGTCTTGCCTAGTGGGTGTCCAACTAGGCATCCACGTGGTACTGTGAAACTCGTCCATGTGGAACATACATGAAGCTTTAACTTGGTTTAGGAAGTTGTATGAGAAGTTAGAATTATCTTAGTGCGTTTGGATTCATGGATTTGGCTTCTGGATTTTACGATCTATAGTTTTGCAATCAACGAACTTGAAATCCAAGAAATTTTGAGTTTTACTATTTGGTAAGTTATATGACCAAAAGGATTTGAAATTAAAATATCTGAAATCCACAGTTTGGATGTTGAAAAGTTCGTATAGTTTTACCGAAAGGAAAAAAGAAAAAGTGCCTATAGATTTGAATTTAGGGTTTGATTAAATGTATTAAATAAATGTGCTCCCCCGATGGGACTTATGTTATCATTGTGGATTTATGTGTCATACTACATGCAATCTGATCAAGTCCATATGGGGCCCCCACTTGGCTATGAGAAAGAGAGAGATGCCATGGTTGGTGGTCGTAGGTGAGGGCAGGTGGTGGTGGTTTTTGTGGTAGTTGAGGATGGGTGGTGGTGGTAGTAGACAGTGGTGGGTAGTGAGTGTTGGTGGTAGGTGCTGGTGGTGGATTATACGATTCTATTTTGACTTGACAACTTTGACCACAACCTCCTCTGGTCACCACACCAAACACCCCACCTTGAACCGCCACTACCTGCCACAGCATTCATTGCAACCGCCTTTGGCCGCCACCATCACCACGATCAGCCTTTGCAACCACTAATATCAATACTGCTAACACCGCCATCACCACTTCCACCAACTACATCCTCCAATCATTTGTATTGAGCTTCAACCACATCTCCATCAGCGTCTCTCTCTCTCGTGACAATAATTGCCATAAAGAAGAAGCCTTGTGAATCTGATTCTGAGTCCAAAAAAATAAAGTAAAATAAAATAAATCAAAATGGAACTCCAACAACTTTTCCATTGATCAACATTTCAGTTATCTCTCAATTTCAATTTTGTGGAATTAAACTAAAATCAGAATTCCTATATGCAATTCCAATTCTGTGCATCAAATATACCCTGAAAATTAAAAGTTTATATTATCTTATAAATCTTTGAAATCAAAAGTAGAGCTTGTAATACTGAATATTGTATTTCTGTGTCATGCATTCTGAAACATGTTTTGATTTCTCTTTTGTTTAGAATTATAATATGCAGAATAAGGATACGTTTTCTATCACATACATGTTCCTTTTTGTGTTGAATATGCCATTTTTGTTTCCTGGGATCCATGCAGTAGCTCACGTCAAGAAAGTTATGGATAAAAATACTCCAAAAAGTATCAGCTTAGCCATTGAGAGTATGTTGAAAACTGGAAGACTGGTCACACATTCAGGTCTAGATATACAGCAGGTATGGATAGACAGGAATTCTTCTCTGATCTGATGTTTCTAAAGTTGAAGCTTCTCTAATTTTATATTCCTGCTTTCTCAGCTGGCAATCCTGCTACGACCCCTTTTTGCCTTCAATTTTAAAGCAACAATATTTGAGCATAACCAAAATAAATTCGTGCAAAAATACACATTTACCATGTATTGTCTCAGTGATCTTGAGATGTCACTTTTATTTCTATTGTTTTCTGTGGATAGAAGGAAATAGAGATAACATACCATTTAACTGACGGCCCGTCACATTTTTTTTGGGCGTGTGTGTCCGCTTTGAATAAGTATCACACAGTGTGACACCCGATCCGAAGGAAGCTGACGAGTAGATGTATAATGTATTGTGGTGCAAGCGAATCAATTGTTTACCTTCTAATTTACTTCCTTTTTATTCGGATTTCCTTGTCTCGTATTTTACACAGGTTTGGATCTTTTGTTGTGTGCCTTCTTAGCTCTTAGTTAAAAGTTGTAGGATTTGTGGTTTTCATGAGGACCGTAACTTGTGGAATATGGTCTCCCTTTTGCTTCCCTTTGGTGTCTGTGGAAAGAAAAGCGTACTAGGGTTCTCCTCGACATTCTCCTAGCATGGAGATGGTTGATAAGAATGTTATGAGCCCTACTTGACAATGTTTGCAAAGGCAAAGCTGTTAGGATAGATGATTTACTTTGGTCAACCATTTGATGCTTCAAGACAGTGACATAAGCCTTATCAATTTTTTTCAGACTAAAACTTGGAGGCTCATATTCATTAACGGTATACAATTGAAGGCTGAACTTCAAAATTGCCCTCGTTTTTAATTGTATCGGTTTTTGTGTAATGATACTTAAAACCATGCTTCAGTCATATGGAAAAACTAAAATAGAATTAGATGGCATGTGAAACTGTTGCAATTAAGGTTAAGGTTCAAGTTTTGGATTATATGTGGATTTTTGACAACATAAGTTTCTCTATCGTGAAAAGTTTCAACAGAAACCAATATATTTTGAGCGAACCATTTTTTTTTGTTGGTGTGCAAAAGAAAACTCTATATCCACATAAAATTAAAAGGAGGTTAAGTTCTGGCCGTAACTCAAGATGTAGGGTTGAAACTACCCCCCCGGCCCTCTCTCTCTCTCTCTGGTAAGGGGTACATGAAAAGCTCCTTGTTTCACTGCATGTCTTAAACTAATCAATTTGGATCAGGCGATCCATATTGATATCAGAGCCGATCAATGCAGTAGCTGATACCGTTACTTGAAGCCCTCCATTTGAGTTCCATGTTTCCCTAAAGTTGGCAAACAAGGTTGTTTTGACCCTTAAGACCAAATCCCTACATGAAAAGCTCCTTGATTTCACCGTATGTCTTAAACTAATCAATTTGGATTGGGAAATCCATATTGATATCAGAGCCGATCAATGCAATAGCTGATACCGTCACTTTAAGCCCTCCATATTCCTTCAAAGAATATATGGTTTTTAATTAATTTAATTGTTTGGGATGAACGTTTGTGAGCTTCTTCTTCGACCCTTACCCTTACTAAGTTACTATCGTCCACATCGTGATATAGATGGTGACCATGAACCACATTGGATGATGTGGGCTTGATTTAGAGATTTATGTTTTGTATTTTCTTGGTCATGGTTGATGGAACTATATATGCATCGTTCTTATACACGATTTAATCTTGTTTAAATCTTCAATATACTCCACTTTTTTGTCAAAACAACCATTTATATTTTTTTAGGATATTCTTTTTTTCAAATTTTAGTTGCCAACCACTACTAGTTTTCGTGGGTTTTGGCCAGTTTCAGCTGCTATGTTTTCGTTTTGGAGGGGTTGAAACCTGAGGAAACCGAAACTTTAAGCCTTAAGTTCATCATTCGGTCCCAATTTTACCTGATATATGAAGCCAAAACCTCTGAAATAAGGCAAACCTCATGGCATGGAATGTAAGTCATAACCCTTAAATGAGCCTCAGATTTGAAGGCGTGAGCATCATGAAATTTGAACTTCAGAATTGAAGCCTTCACAATTTCTCTTGGGTCTCGTCTGAGGCGAGCTTTGAGGTGAAAATATCACACAACTTCTGAAAAGCAAGACATTAGTCATTGGTTATTGGTCATCAATCATCAAGGAGTTTGTAATTTGTAAGTACTGATTTTGGTTCCTGGTTGTGTTTGTAGGTTATTGGTTACCTAGTATAGCTATCATGTATGTCTACCCAGCCATTATGTGTACAAATGATCGCTAACTCAGGAAAAAAGTTCCCTCGGTATGATTTTTCTATATGACATATACCTCTTAACATTAGGGAAAGAGTAGGCCCTAGTAAGAACTGAGGACTATTCCCAAAAGTGAACTATCTTGTATCAATAATCCATTAGGAAGGAGTTATTGAGGCAGATGATAGAATTAGAGCTGTTGCAACTAGTGATGCTGGTTCAATGCTCGTGACTTAAGATGTTGATTTTGTGGAGTTTGAGAAACAAGAAGGGTGTTTGTGTTGTCATCATCATTGTAAGGTGGTGGAGGTAAAAATCATTGAAGTTGGAATCATCATTTGATCTATGTCAAGATCTGGTTCTCTGTATACCTCAAGTGTAGAGATGCTTATTGATTGTTATTTGACTGATGCTTTACACTACAAATTGATAGGTATGTTCTATAAAATCGCTATTGGACACGCTATAATGTATGGAAGCGTTCGCGTTTGGACAAGGGATGAAGGAAAGAAAAAGAAAACCGGACAAATTTCTTCCTTTATACTCTTTAGAACCTGATAAAAACATTTAGATGCTATTCGACAATTACATCTTATGTAGGCTTCCCTTGTAGGACAATTTGAGCACTCTTCAACGAGTACCTGCCTAGACCCTAATTTTAATGTTTGGAGGTCACGACAGGTGAAGTAGCATTCTAGGTGTCTCCTAACCGATACATTGGTCACACAAGTGAATTACAAATCATCAATTACATCTAAAGTGAAGACAATTATTGGATTAAGCTTGCTAACTAATAACAAGGTAAAGAAATTGAAAAATGCGATATAATGCTTAGATCCCTTTAGACAATCACATCTTAACCAGGTCCCAATGCACCACTAGAAGCCAATTTCTGAAATGCACCTGCCTAGACATGACCCTGATGTAGTTTCTAAGGGTTAAGGAGTGACAAAGCGATGGGCCAATGGTTGGCAAGTAATGCATTGGTGAAATTGAATGAAATTTAACTCAATTATGTTGATTTAAGAAACTAATTATGGAATTAAGATCTCTGTTGGTATTTCATTTTTGCCTTTTATTTATAATCTCAGCCTTATTATGTTTCTTGCCTGAGGTATGAGTTGCTTGAAGTGGTTACTATTACTCAGACTTGCATGATCTATGGGAATCACTTTAAGACAAGTTATGAAATCCAAGTTTTTGCTGACTGACCAAATAGGGAGTAATGCTGGAAGAAGCATGGATTGTGAAGAAATATTTTTGTTGTGCAACCATTGTCAAATTATAACTTGTGACACCCAAGGATTATAATATCTATATGGTGCCAATGACTTGACTATTGTTCCGAAGCAACTCTCTAGGATTTTTATAAATATCTATGTGTGTATATGGTCATGTTCTCTTTTCTATATTTTTGGGAGTGTCTGTGTCTTACTCTTCATATCCATGTTGCACTATGATTCTTTTGTCCATGACTACAAATCTTAATCCATATCATGTTTTACTCCGCCGTCCCTATAGGGGAATTTTCAACCACATATGACTTGTCAATTATCCCACAATATATTTAGCGAACTTGGAAAATATGTTTGATTTTTTCTTCATTTGTATCTAATACAATGAATTCACCAGAATGACCTTAAGATCAATCCCAGACTTGTTTTGTTTTTAGCTGTTTTGCACAGTTTCGTTCATATATTTTTTTTTTTGAGTAAATTACAGAAACCTCCCTTGAGGTAGCATTAATTACAGAGACCTCCCATCACCTTTCTGAAATAACACTGCCCTCCCTGCAGGCTTGCAGGGAGGTCAGACTCTACTCCCTTCCGTTAACTCACCGTCAAAATGCATGACGAAAAGTACTGCTGGCACATATTTGCTCCATTTGGACAAAATTACCCCTTCATGAGTTTTAAGGTAGTTTAAATACAATTTTCTTAATTTCTCTATATTCTCTTCCAAATATACCCATCCTTGTAAAACCCTTATTTCTATAAAAACACCCTTATTATACACTGTAAAATCCCTTCTTCAACAAATAAACAATAATGGGTATTTTTTATTGAAATAAATTACTTTATATTAACAAATAATGAATTTATCAATGATTTGATTCAATGGTGCTACATTGGAAACCCTCCATTTTAACTCCTGTCAACTCAGCAAAAGAATTTTTTTGGTGTTTTCTACTTTTCAAACCTTGGTAAAGGTGTGGCTGGAATTTGTCCAGCTAATTTCATTTGTAACATAATATTGTATTCTGTGATGGAATTCTTTATGTGGATTTTTTCATTGGATAAACGTCATTTGGTGAATTACCTCAATTGAAAGAAGTGAACCCTCTGTGCCAAATATAAGGAGAGATACCTCAACAGTGTATCTGTTGCACTTACTATTTGTCCTAGTTATTTGGTATCTTTTTTGTGGAGGTTTAAGTAGGTTATGTAAGCAGCCTATCTGGTGTCTAAACCCCCCTCCCTCCTAAAAAAAAAGAAAAAAAAAGGCAGCCCATCAGGTGATCGTAGCAGTTTTTTTTTTCTTGATAATTTATGAAAGTATATACAGATGAGAGAAAAAAGTATAACAGCCAAAGTTTTAACAAAACGCTAAGACAATGGACCGAAACAATGTGGAAAGGAAAGCAACTAAGAAAGCGACAAAAGACCGAGTATTGGCCCCAAGACGTACAAAGGTAAATCAAACTGCTACAACCGCGATGAGCAAAAGCCCCGAGACTAGGGTAAAGAAATCGACTGCCACTCCGTCATAATGTCCAAAATCGATAATCCCATAAACTGGCTCCTGACGGAGGCCCAAGACGCTGCCGAGGACAAGATCCCCTCGCACACACTACCCACAGAGGACGAGCTATCATGGAATTTCCACTGGTTTCTCTCTCTCCAAATATGCCACAAAACTGCGTGGAACACAAGCTAGAGTAGAATCCGACCCCGAACACCTAAGCCTGATAGTTGCCACTGAGCCAAAAGCAGACCAATACCCTCCGGTATCACCCACAATTGCACAAAACACTGTAGAACGAAGCCCCAAATTGCCATGGCCAAAGGACAATGGATGAAAATATGATCAATAGACTCCTCCTACGCTCGGCGCAAAAAACACATGTGAGGAGACAAAGCCATATACCTCCTTCTTTGAAGTATATCCGCCGTGTTAATCCGATATAATAACGCAGTCCACGAGAAAGCCCTCACTCTAGGAGGAATTGGGGGATACCGCAAAGACCAAAGAAGGAAAGGGAAAGGGGTCACGGCACTATTCGGGCGAAATAGGCTGAAGAGGGACTGACAAGAGAACACCCCTTTTGGATCAGGGGACCAAAGTAAACGATCAGCCCGATCAGGAACAGTACTGTACGGACCACCCTAACGACCTCAAAAAGAGAACACAACTCAACGCACTCAGACTTCCTCACCACCCTACGAAGAGGAAGATTCCAAACATGGCCCACCTTGGACCAGGACAACACCTCCCCCACAAAGGAGGACTGGACAGATACCACTCTGAAGAGTCTAGGAAAACAAATGGAGAGAGGAACGTCACCCAACCATAGGTCCTGCTAGAAAAGAATGGATGCACCATCCCCCACCGACCATCTGACCGCTGATAGAAAGGAGTAGCGAGAGCAATAATCTGCCTCCACGGGATAGCCGCATGAATTCTTGCGTTTAATCTTAGATCTCTTCCATTCGCGTCGATTCCGTACTTGCTAATGATGATCTTACACCACAAATGGTCCTTCTCATAATAGAATTGCCAAAGCCATTTAGCAAGAAGAGACGAGTTATGAGCCATACTGTTACCCAAGTTAAGACCACCATTCTCCCTCGCCTTACATACAACATCCCATTTGACCAGATGGTCTTTCCTACCACCATTTCCTTCCCACAAAAAACTACTTGGGCCTTCTCGATGAGAGAGGCCATCACACGAGGCATCCTAAAGACCAACATGTAGTATACTGGCAGATTTTCCAAGGACGTGTGGATTAGGGTAATTCTGCCACCCAAAGACAAGTAATTGCTTTTCCAAATGGCCAGCCTCTTCTCAATCCTTTCAAGAACCGGATCCTAAAAGGCTAAAGATTTAGGATTGCCACCTAGGGGCATCCCCAAATAGGACATAGGCTAGGATCCTAAACCGCAACCAAGTGTCTCGACACAATCCATCAATACTGCCTCGCCGACATGAATCCCAGAAATCGTACTCTTATCTAGGTTAACCTTCATTCCTGACACCATTTCAAAGCAGCGCAGGACACTCTTAACGCCCCTGACTTGTAACACCTCGGCATCGACAAACATAATCGTATCATCCGCAAACTGAAGATGGGAAACCCCCACCTCCAGTTTTGGTGCAACTTCTTTAGATCCATTGTTACAATAGCTGTTTTTTCAAATCAGAAGGACAAGAAATATGCCGAGAAAGGTAAAGTAGATGATTTGATGAAAAGCTTGCAGAAAAAACTTGATCATTTACGTATTAACAACACAATGGCTTCCTCTTTGCGCTTGATCAGCGACGGTTCATTCCGAATTAGGGTTTCATTCACCTCATTACTGCGCTCAAATTAAACCTGTATACGAATTTTGTTGA
>JAUPMG010000001.1:13614477-13628579 GCA_031762675.1 Pachysandra terminalis | reverse complement strand
ATGCTTCTACTCTTGAAAGGTCTAGAAGTAAATTTAATACTCGTGCAATTCCATGCATCTTCATTGGTTACCCTTCACGAACCAAGGGTTATAAACTGTTTAATTTCTCAACTAAGTCAATCATCATTTCCAGAAATGTGGTTTTCTATGAGCATATTTTTCATTATGCTTCTAATTTGTTAACATCCAATTCAGATGATTGCTTTGTTTTTCCCACTGCTGTTCCTGATTTAGAAACAGAAAATTTTGAACATTATGCTATGCCCCATTTATCAGTACCTCCTGTTGTTCCTATTTCATTACCTCCTGCTGTTCCTATTTCATTACCTCGTGTTGTTTCAGCACCATCTAATGTTCCTACTCGACAGTCTTCTAGAATTAGGAAAATTCTAGGTTACTTGCAGAATTTTCACCATAATGTACCTATTCCGTCTACAACACTCTCATTTGTTCTTCAAGACAAATCAGATTCTGCATCAGGTATTAAATTTCCTCTTTCTCAAGTTCTTAATTACTCAAAACTTTAATCCAAACAACAATTTTTTAGCATGTCAGTTTCTGCCAATGTTGAACCAAAATCCTTTAAACAAGCTATTCAGTGTGCAGAATGGCGTGAGGCAATGAAAAATGAGATTGATGCACTTGAGAAAAACAAAACCTGGATTCTTGTGGATCTTCCTCCTTGAAAAATTCCCATTGGATATAAATGGGTTTATATGATTAAACATAACTCAGATGGTTCTATTGAGAGATATAAGGCTCGTTTAGTTGCTAAAGGTTACAATCAATGTGATGGAATTGATTACATTGAAACCTTTTCTTCTGTAACTAAACTCACTACTGTGGGAACTATGTTAGCCCTAGCTGCTTCTAAGAAATGGCACATTAGACAGCTAGACGTAAACAATGCTTTCTTGCATGGAGATTTACCTGAGGAAGTGTACATGGAATTACCTCCTGCTTTTGATTCCAAAGATAAAGACCGTGTATGCAAGCTCACAAAACCATTATATGGTTTAAAACATGCATCAAGGCAATGGTTTTCTAAATTTTCAAACGGCCTTTTGGAGCATGGATTTCAACAGTCCAAGGCTGATTCCTTTTTGTTTACTCGTTTACAAGGAGATTCTTATATTGCACGTCTTGTGTATGTTGATGACATTCTGATAGCTGGTAATAGTTTAGATGCTATCAATGTTCTTACTGCATTTCTAAATTCCAAGTTCAAGCTTAAGGATTTAGGAAATGTCAAATACTTCCTTGGTTTGGAAGTTGCTCGCAATTCACAGGGTATTTCTCTTTGTCAAAGAAAATATGTTCTTGAAATTCTTCAAGACTGTGGTTTATTAGCAGCCAAGCCTGCCTCTTCTCCAATGGACTCCAATTTGAAACTCTCTCGTGAAGATGGTGATCTTATTTCTGATCCCATTGTATATCGAAGATTAATTGGCAGATTGATTTACTTGACAATCACAAGGCCTGACATTCCATTTGCAATACAAATCTTAAGTCAATATCTAGACAGTCCAAGACAGCCACATCTTGATGCAGCTCACAGGGTCCTTCGATATCTTAAAACAGCTCCAGGACAAGGGATTTTTTTTCCTGCTACTTCTAGTTTTCAGCTGAAGGCCTTTTGTGACAGTGATTGGGCCGGCTGTATTGATTCTCGAAGATCAAATTCCGATTTTTGCTTATTTCTTGGAGATTCCTTAATCTCCTGGAAATCTAAAAAGCAAGCTACTGTATCCAGGTCCTCTACTAAGGCAGAATATCGCTCTATGGCGTCAACATGTGAAATTACTTGGATTTTCTCCCTTCTTAAGGATTTTCGAATCCAACATCCTCAACAAGCCCTACTGTTTTGTGACAGCAAAGCAGCTCTTTTAATTGCTGCAAATCCAGTATTTCACGAACGCACAAAACATATAGAAATAGATTGCCACATTGTTCGTGACAAGATACTTCAAGGTTCCATTCGCACAATGCATGTATCATCTAACAACCAACTGGCAGACTTGTTCACCAAATCCCTTGGAGTTGCTCCATTTCTCTTCTTACTTTCCAAGATGAATGTCTTGAATGTTTTCTCTGGACCTTCATCTTGAGGGGGGGCTCTTAGATAGAGTTGGTTACAGAGTTGGTTAAGTTAGTTTGATTAATTTTGATTAGCTGTCAAAATGGTTAGAAAGTTAGTTTTTAGATGTCTATATATAGATCAATGTAATCGTTTTGTAACAGATATAGTTTTCATAATACATTTTTCCTCAATCACTTCTCTCTCATACTCTGTTTACCCCTGTTCTCCATCCTTTTTCTCTCTTCTTCATCTTCTTGCTTCAACTTCTAACAACCATACTGTAGCATTTATAATATTGTAACCAGTTCAATGAAATCTACCACATTAAAGGGTTCAGAACCTGTTATTGTTGACTATGTATCCGTTGATGGGGGAAGTTACAAGAAGAAGCCTCTGCAGAAGGTAAGTGGATATATTTTCGCCTGTTTAGATTTCCAACTGAAGAGAGAGTTTGATTTTGATCTACTGCACTTTCACCGGAAAATTGCTATTGAAAGTAAATGTGTTAATGCTAAAGAAGCTCTTCGAATGGATAGATTGGGGTTGCCTTTTACTAGGAAGATGTAGTTGGTTTTATTTCACTGTATTTAAAGGATCTTCAATATAAAGAGTTCTTTTCATGCATTGTTTGATTATCAACTCTATTCACATGCATTTGCTTTGGGGTAAGGTTCTTTATGTCCCCCTTGTCTTTTGTTAGGAAGATGTAGTTGGTTTTATTTCATTGTATTTGAAGGATCTTCAATATAAGAAGTTCTTTTCATGCATTGTTTGATTATCAACTCTATTCACATGCATTTGCTTTGGGGTAAGGTTCGTTATGTCCGTCCCTCCCTCCCCCCTCTCATGTATTTATTAATATTTTTAATATACAGGTTGGGGTCACTACCTCAACCCCCTCTCACTGTTAGAGTGTCTTGAGGCCTAATTTGGCTTAGAGGGGATTAATTAAAAAGAAACAGTACATGTGTTAAAACGCTAAGGCGTGAGGCAAGGTGTTTCACTTGCCCAAAGCGTGCGATATAAACCTCGAGGCCTGAAGTGTAAACCCCACGGGCACACCTTTTATAGATAGATAAATAATAAATATAAATTATTTAAATACAAATACAAAATAAATTAAATAACAATTGATATTCATGTCATGATGAGTGACTAAATTTAACAAATAACATAGTGTTAGTAGTACTATTTAGTTAGCAAGATTGGTTAGTGTCAATTTGTAGTTAAAAATTTGATGTTCATTAAAAAATGAGTTTTAAATCAATTTTCTTAAATCTGGGAGAATTTATCAGCCTAGCGATTGAGGCTTACGCCATATGTCTTGAGGCGTACTCCTCGCTTACACTTCATGTGAGGCGTACGCTTTTTTTACACCTCGAGACATAAGGTGCACGCCTCAGAAGCAATGTGTGCCTTGAGGCGTTTTTGTAATGCCTCGCCTTGAGGCGCACCCCGAGGCTTACGCCTCAAACGCCTTTGAAAACACGAATTGAAACTAAGTGGATATGTGAATCTATTTTTGAGTATTGCATTATACACATCAACGTGGGTGAGACCAAAGTTTGGGTTTCCTTTTTTATCTTTATTAATGTTTTGTTCCCTATTAAATTCTTTTTATAATTTTAACTCAAATAAGATCCAACGCTATGTGTATACAAGCACACATAAAATAAGATTTCCAACATATGAGAATTAGGTTTTGTAGCTTATAGTGAATGGGTTCGTATTCGACTCAACCCACCCCGTTGCTATTCGCCTATATTTTATATATATATAACAAATTAAAAATTGAACTTAAAAAGGTATTTGTTTTTAATATTTCTTATAACTGAGTCAAACCCGCCCTAACCTGATACCTTCCGATAGGATTAGGAGCGGGGTTGGTATTAGGGGGCTCTTTTAGGACTGAATTAGTGTTTATCAAAACCCACCCCGTTGGCATCCTTACTCTTGTCTGCTTTTATCAGCATCCTACATACCTTGTTCTCTTCTAGTTAGTTTCGCTCCACACTAGAGACGTAAAATTGATCACTATCCATATGAATGATGTATCTCCCACCATGGCTTCAAAACAAAAATGATATGCAAGATGATGGCATCATCTAGACCTAGAAGAATTTTAACTATCTAGTCTAAAAACTTTTGGTGAAAGTTCATTATGCTCTCATTGTAGGAGTTGGTGAATTAGGATGGTTGTTGTTCAGCATGGTTTTGTACTCCTGACTCAATTAGGTGAAGTGTGATACAACAATGGGCCTGTGTTTAAAGGTAAAGATTGGTAATCTTGGCTAGGCCCTGCAATTATCTTTAAAAAGACTTCCTAGTACCTTGAACTGGAATCCTCTTATATTGTGCACTTAATTCCCCTTATAAACATATTCTCCTATTGAGGTGGGTTCTTTCCCTTAACAAAGAGAGATGATGTGAGGATATCGATATGCTCACGAGAGGATCTTTTTTGCACTTTTCCAAACGGCTCTTGGATTTCGATATCAGAAATTCCAGTCAACTTAGATCTTTCAGTGAAGATATGTGTAGTGGGTTTATAAAAACATCAGACTTGATGATGCCAAGACATGCTCTGGATCACCGCATCATTGAGGCTATTGAATTTGCAGCCTCTTGCATCTTGCATCATTGTCATTATGGTTGAAGGGTGTTCGAGACTTGTATTGGCACTATCAACATCATGGCTAGGTCAAAGGTGACCACCAGTGTTTTAAATGTAGCTTTTGCTGGAAATTTCGCCACTGGCGAAATCTCGGGAGATGTTTTCGTTTTGGCAAAATATTTTATAAGATGCAGAGAAATGAAGGAAAGTTGGAAAAAACCTGAGTTTTTTTTTAATGAAACTTCAGGGAATACTAAACATACATAAACACACAAATACCTCAAAATATGACAATAAATAGCTATGTATAATGATGGATAAATATCAAGTGATCTAAATAACATACGTGTGCTGTTAGTTAGTTAATATAAAATGTGAATTAACATCCATACAAAGTCAAAATACAAGTAAATGTCATAAACACAACCATTGAAACAACTAAAAATCCAATACCCAACTACATAAATAACTATGTGTAGTATCACATCCACATGGAGTCTCATCCCTGCTCGAAGTCTCCATCGTCATCCCCGTATGTTCGGCCCACATAGTTACAATACTGATCCAAAGTCATGGTTTGATGGTACCAATCTATATATCACGCACATACCTCTAGTACTCATCCCAAGTCAAGGTTTGATGTTACCTTTGATTTTTTATAAATTTTTTTTATATTTATTTTTAAATTTTAAAAATTAAAAATAATTAGGTAATACTCATTTAGATAGAACTAATTAATTAGTTGCTGACCCAAATAACTTACTTTTTTTAATACATAAGATAATTTACTAATAATTACATGTGTTGTAAATATTTTCTTTCACAAAAAAAAGATTAATTAAAAAAAATTACTACAACTATCTGTAGAACGGGTGTCTCTACATTACATATAATATTTTCACATCATTCCATTAAGTTTTAAGGGATGAAAATCTAAAAATACACATCTCTGACTTCTTTTTTGCTTTTATCCATCTTAAATTCCTTAAAACTATGACAAATGCATATTGATGTATCAAATAGATGCATTAACATGTATTTAAACTTAATAGAACTAGATTTATTCAAAGGAAAGCAATTTAAAGCAAACAAAAAAAGTATGAAATATTAGACATACTTGACACTTGAGAAATCTTCAAATATGATGTCATATTTGTGTGATGGGGCATTTAGATTTGATTTTCTAAATCACATCTTGAAGAAATACGAAAAAAGGCTTAAAACATAAGAATAAGGGCTTTTGGTCTTATCGCCCATATATACGAAAGCAACATTCAATTTCTCGTCGATATTGCCAAGATATTCAAATATTGGGCGATATATTGCCCGATTTCTCGCCAATAGCGGTAAGAAGGAGATAATACCCTAGGGATATTATCTCCAGGGGGAGATAATGAAATTTTGGTGAAATTTAAAACATTGGTTACAAGAACCACAATCTCTAGGCAATCCGAGGGAGAGGATGTTGAGTTGGCATTTATTCCAACATGTAATGGAAATTTTCCAACAATCTCTAACCAAAACATATGTTGATAGATTTGAATATCCTAGATCTAGTTCTTTCCTTCGCCAACGAGCCAACACACGTTGAAGCCGAACATCCCTCTTGCCAAAAGCCTTCTCAATGCGCCAAGGACACTGAGTGGGGGGTGAGTGCACCTGCACTCGACCCTTCACACTCCATGTTTTAGGGGTCATGGAAACATACTAATGAAAATAGGAGTTAAAGAATGAACAAAGAGGTTCATGCTAGTAAGCATTTACCAAAAAGTCCAAGGCCCACAAAATAGCGCACTTTCTCTCTTTTTCAGCTCAATGCAATCAAACCGGCTATGGGTAATTCTTCGCAATTAGCAAGTTTTATCTTCATTGTTGGGTATCATATGATTCAATGCTCAAAATAGGCAAGTTGTTGAAGAATCGGTAGAGGGAACGGGGGGTGCAAATAGTTCCTTTGCTTTAATTTTCCTGTTGACGATTTTAAGTGACAAGTTGGGCAATGCGGAAACTTCAGGAGACATTCCTAACAAAATGCGTAGTTCGTTACTTTAGATGAATATTTGACCTTTGATTGTCGAAGATGACATGGTGGGTGAAGTATGTTTGATCAAAAATGCTTCTTCTTCCTATTATGTAGGCCTACCTTTACTGGAGGGCGGTGTTCATGGGATGATGGCAGTTGGGTAGATGAATATTTGACCTTTGATTGTCGAAGATGCATATTTAATAGGGGGAATTGGCAAGTTGTTACAACTTGAATAAAAAATTGGGCTTAGTTTAGTGTTCTAGGGATTCCTAGCGATGTTGTTTCGTCCATATTGTGTATCCTTGGGTCTTTCTTAGTCATTGTGCCAAAAGGCCTGATCTAGAAGGGGCTTTGGGGATGAGATTAGGGTCACTTGGGAGGAATTTAGATTGTTAGTGTTTGGAAGTGGATTTTAATGTTGCCCAGTTTTTTTCTTGTGAAGTGGTAGCAAAGTTAACAGGAGGGTAAGAGATTTTTGGTCTTTAGTTGAGAAGTGTGATTTGGTGGACCTCTTACAGTCTACCAGATTTACCTAGTATATTCTTTCGGATATCCCTTGGTGTTATAGACTTGATGAGTTCTTAGCATCCTCCAAGTGGGACACTTTCTCAAGGATGCTTTGCCTAGACATGTCTCTAAACGCTGCCTGATTTTCCTCTCCACTGAGGGGTTAGCTTTGGTCCTTGCCCTCTGATTTCAGAACATTTGTCTTATTTGGAATTGAGAAAATCTTTGTCTATGTTGTGGGAAGATTCTGAGAGTTCTGTGGTGTAAAGTTCAAATTATACATGATTGTTGTTAAACCAATGAACCTGGTTGCAAAAATATACATGATTGTTGTTAAAACCTTATCCCTTAAACTTAATGAGTTTATCTGTTTTCTGTTTCGTATAATCAGGGTACTTCCATCAAAGATGAATTTTGCATACCGTTCCGATTGTTAGTAGAGTGTGTGGAGGTGATGCCAAGATTGTGAGTCATGGAAATCATTTGCAAAGTGAATTTAGGTCAGGCCTGTAACAAATCGAGCTGAACTTCTTGGATGTTGTTCTGGAGAGGGAAAGGGTGGATCAAAGCCTCCTTAGAAATGATTCTTCTTTATCCTAAATGGGTTGATGTGAGATTGCTTTACTTCTTCCAGAGGCCTTTGTCATGTAGACCACCTCTCCCTTCTTTTTGTTACACTGGTAGGGGATATCTCGAGGACTAGAGCTGGTCCTTTTGACATGCTAAGACGCTCATGGTTTAAAGGACCGATCCGGTCTGGACTACCCGGTCTGTACTAGGACCAGACCGGTACAACCGGTATCGGTTTGGACCAGCTGGTATAACTGGTCCGGTGACCGATGAAACATGTCCAGTATTTTTTTTTTAGTTTTTATTTGTGTATTGGACTGTCCAGAGCAGTTTTGATCTAGATCGGTCCGGTACCAACCAGTTCCGATTGGTACCGCTGGTCCGGTGACCAGTACTGCCAGTCCAACGATTGATCCGGCTGGTCCAATTTTTTGTAATTTAAACATTTAATTGCCGATCCATCACTTTTGTACCGAATCTGAACCAGTACCGCCCAAGACCGATCTAGTACCCGGTCTCGATCCTTTAAACCTTAAAAACGCTAGCTCTCATTAAGGGATTCGTGGATGGGTCAGATAGAGCAGCATTTCCAACCTTTAGTTTCCTGGTGAGATTGCTTTTTTTATTTTTTTCAGTTGCATGAAGGGATCTAGTGTATTGGGCTAACTGTATCTTGAGATGTTTTGATATGGCCTTTTAAGGCCAATCTTATTAAGAGTAATGTCTTGGGTATTAATGCAAAGCCTAATCAACTTAGGATTATTATTGTTGTGCTGGGGTGGTGGCGTGGAGAGTTGGCTTCTCAAGTACTTCGGTCTCCCTTATGAGATAAATCTTGCCTCAAAGCTTTTGGGATCCAATCAATGGTTTAAAATATCGTGCCATGTATCCACCGTTAAAGCATGATACACAACACTAAGATACGATATGTATCTTTTTACAGTGTATCGGCCGATACATTATCGATACGGTTAATACAATTCGGTATACTCAATCATGTCTCGATCTTATGGATATTTTAAAATAAAATAGATATTGAAAAAAGGAATGAAAGTTCAGAAAAGAAAAAAAAAACACAAATAAAACACTTAAATTTTAACAACCTGATTTCAAAAAAAATAAAAAATAAAAAACAAAAAAACAAAATGGAAGGGGGGATAAATAGATAGGAAAAAAAACACAGTGGAAGGGGGGGAGAGACTTGTTTGGCTGGCCTAATATTCTTCTTTTTCTCCTTTCATTTGCTATTTTTGTTCTCTGAAGACTATTCTATAAGAAGGCCTTTTTGTTTGATGTATGCATTTATAGGTAATAGAACTTGTTCTTTTGTTCTAATTTATTCTTAATGGATTTTGAGTTTATTTGTTGATGCTTGAAAGTATGCTTATATTTCTTAAAACTATTTACATTTTGTTACTTATAGGTAGTTGATTCTACCGGATATGTATAGTTTTTGCGTTTTATTAGGTCATCTAATATATTATAACTTTCCTTTGTGTGTGGGTGTATCATCTGAAAAATATGTTAATTTATCATATTTTTAACTTATATTTGAATCTAAATGGATTTTGTTTAAAGTATCCACCTTTTTTTATGCGTATTCTCTGTATCCATGATTTTTACAGTGTATTCACGCGTATGCGATATGTAATCCCGATAGGCATCCGTTATTGGACAGACATATGTGTTACATCAATACGATATTTTGAACCATGATCATGGAAAAAGGTTGTGATGAAACATGCTAAGTTTCATATTTGCTTCTTTTTCCTTTTTCAAAATACAGGCTAGGCTAGGGTGCTCAATAGGAGTGTGTGGATTCGAATTGTCTTGTTGTGGCAAGTGGTCATTCAAAACAAATATTGAATCCAAAAGAATAGCTAATACATAGATATTTGGTCTCTGCTTGTTTTAAACTAAAATATGATGCGGAAAGCATTTTCAGTGGAAAATGTATCTTCTGGGTGTTTGTATCAACGTAAAATTATATCCACATGTATTTCATTTTTCAAAAAATATGACAATTTTCTGAAAAAACGACATGTCTTTCAAAAATTCAAAATATCATATTCTGGAAAATGAAGATTGAGACAACACCACTGAAGTTCCTTTTATTTCTTTTATCAAAACATTACCAACATGTGTTACCACCCCATTTTCTTCAGTGACATTACCACCATCTCCAACGGTTGCACCACCATTGCTAATACCTATAGTTGTGGCATACCACCATTTCCAATGTGACCATCAAATACAACAACATTACCACCTCCATATCATCCTCACCATCCCCTCTCGTGGTTGCACCACCACCACCTTTGGTAGTGGCATACCACCACATACAACATGACCGTCAAATATAACACTGATACCACCTCCACACCATCATTGCGACCGCCATCACACCCAATGACGGTGGCACCACTGCCACCACCACCACCAATTCTAGTGGTTATACCATCACTACCTTTGGTAGTACCACACTGCCACTACAAGTTCATCACTTTTAACGTTCCAGTAGCACATCTTTGTTGCCACCACCATCATTTCCGACGGTGGTGGCACCACCACCACATCCGATGGTTACATCACAACCATTAGGTGGTGCATGATCATCACCTTTAACAACGTTCCACCTCCACGTCATTGTCGCCTCATCATCACTTTTAGTAATGGTGGCACCACAACCACCATCACTTTTAACAATGGTACCAGCACCACATCATTGTTGCCATCACCATTACTTTCAACAATAGTGGCACCACTACCACTAGCTTCCACCACCACAAACGGTGGTTGTACCACCTCCACTGCCACCACTTATAACATGATCATCACCTTTAGCAACGATACCACCATCACATCGTCATCACCACCCCCATCACTTCTAGTGGTAAAGGCACCACCACTGCCATCACCTTTCACCTAGGTAGTGGTATACCACCACTTTGAACATATGCCCATCACTTTTAACCATGGTACCATCACCACATCATCATTGCCACCACCACCACCACCACCACCACCACCTTTCTTGGCGACATACCACCATTTACAACATGGTTATTACCTATAACAATGATGCCAGCATCACATCTTCGTGGCCACCACCATCACCTCCAGTTGTGGTGGCACCACCACCTTCACCCCCCAACTCCAGAGGTTGCATCATCAACACCACCTCTAGTGGTGGTACCACCACTATCACCAACTATAACATCAATATCACAACCTGATCACCATCTGCACCACCATGTTTTAGTAAGATTTAAACCATTTTCCTAACATACTGGATTTCAATCCAAAACACATGAAAGTGAAAATGCACATTTACAATCCTTTTCATGTTTCTAACCAAACAATTGAACAGTACATATTTTTTCTGAAAATCAAATTCGTTGTAAAACCCTTTACATCGAACAAACAGAGCCTTGATGTTGTTCCAGTTCTTGGAAACACATTTCAGCTATTGCTTCATCCTTCTAACCCCCTGCTCAGTTTGTCTTGATTTGGAAACTCTAGAAACCAAAAGGATCAAGAAACTACGCGGAGACAATTTGAACCAAGTTATTGAAGATTTTCACTCTAGGCAACCTTGGCTGAAAAAAAGAGGGAATATTTACTTCACTTACTTCATATCTTAATTAATGGACAAAAGGAATAATTTTTCCACTCAAGAAATAACAAGAAATAAGAAAACCATTATTTTAGGGAGAGAGAATTGGGCTGGGAGGAGAAATAAGTGAACTTTGATTTGCTATGTTCTATTTGTTTATGACAGGGAAAGGGAATTGGGGTTGGAGGGGAAATAAGTGAACATTTATTGGCTATGCTCTGATTTTTTTTTCTTTGATACATTCTTCTGATCAGAAATTTTTTAAAATAATGTCTGCTATTCCTTATTTGTCTCAAGATTTGAGAATGCCTTGAAAAATGTGGAAGTTCTCTTACTTAAGATGCTTTGACATACTCCTAGATCTAGTTTTGCATGGACTAATTGCTTGTACCTAGATTTATATTGCTCTGATTCTCCTTGATGTAGGTGAATGTTCGTTTTCGACGTCGTAGAAATCCCATCATTGGGGATAAATTTAGCAGTAGACATGGGCAGAAAGGTGTTTGCTCTCAGTTGTGGCCTGACGTTGATATGCCATTCTCAGGAGTTACAGGAATGCGACCTGATCTTATTATCAACCCACATGCATTTCCTTCAAGAATGACAATTGGGATGCTTTTGGAATCTATAGCTGCTAAGGTACTACCAAACAGTTGGAGTTGAAATAGGTTGTTCCATTTCCATCTTTATGAGGTGTTACAGTTCTGATACCATGTATTGGTTTGGTCCAAATATTTTTTCTTGCTGACCCTGACTAGTCGAGATAAAACACTGTTTTTTTTTTTTTCACAAGAGAAGAAAGACAACGTACATTCGCACAAACAATCTTTTTGTGACTTGAATTTCAGTAGGTTTACTTTTTCTTTCTATTTGTTTTTTCCTCTGGCCAAATGCTATAGTATATTTTAGCAGGATAAATATGTGGAATATCTATTGCCTATATAGATGATCCTTATAAAGCAAGGTTCGAGGTTTTTCTTTTGCTTAACTTTTTCAATCAAAATGTAGAATTTAACAAGAAAATCTGAACATTTTTTCCTTTTATAATATGTTTAATATGACTTCTATGTATCCTACAATTTAACAAATACACTTGTTTATAAATAGGAAAACACATTGTTATGCTAAAGGAATGTAAATTTGTGGATAAGGATCTATACAATCTGCTATATGTATTAATGTTTTTGGGATCCTATAAAATTTTAATAAATATTTTAAAAAAAATTTGGTTAGTTCGATAAAACTTCAAGTAAATGATATGATAAAAGTGTAACTGTTCATCCATGGAGAATTTTTAATTTGTGTTGGAAACTCATATTGCGAGTTTGGGGAACTTTCCTTGTATATGTAATTCTTAAGTGTTTTGCAGAACTATCGTGTAATGTTCTAATCCGACACTGTTTGTTGACCTCTAGAATGGAATGGGCTGGTCAATTTTGTTTTGCAATTCAGTCGACCTAGGTGACCTGTGATTTTTACAGGATATCATAAATAAACTGAAATTTTTTTTAAAAAAGAATGAAGATTATAACTAGAAAAATCAGAGAAACTTGAGAATAGCTATAACTCATAAAAGTAGGATTTTAACATGTTAGGATATAATTTATGTATCAGTTGATGGCATAATGAAAGAGAAATTAATCATAAAGCTGAATAAGATTTCATACTAATACGAATTTTGTATTCTAGGAAATAATACCTAAAAAGAATAATTTACAAACAGCTATAAAATATTCTGTTGAGATCTTAAGCCATTATAGTCACAAGGAATAAGTAAATCTTGAAGAACAGCTGGCGTGATTGAAAAGAAGTTTCCAAGTCTTAGAAGATTTCTCAAGCAAATATAAAGGTGCCACATTATGCAGATCACAAACGGCTGAAATTGACGAGAATCCTCTGAAGAACAAAAGATCCTACAAATCCAAATCAGTTACTCAGTTAAAGAAGAATATTCTGAGAATATCAAGAACTAAACATGTAATCAACCGGTCAAGATTTAGTTGTATATTGTTGCTAATTAATAGCATAGGTTGACTATCTTTAAGGAAATATTCTGAGAGGATTTGTGATAGATATCATGAAGATTTGATTGAAGAATAAAAAAGGAGATTGAAATCAATATTCAAATCTCGTTCTGAAGATCTGTTGAAACAGAATGTTGCAACAGACTGTCATCCGAGATTCTAAAGATCTGTTTACCTTCTCTATAAATACACATGGGATTTCGTGAAGAAGGTGACTCTCCAAGTATTTCAAGAACATCATATCAGAGTTTTTACAGTGCTTCGAGAGAAGTGCTTTGAGTCTTCGGGAGAAGGCGACTGCAGATTTAAGAGAGTTCAATCATGCGTTTCAGTGCTTCTGGAGAAGGCGGCTGGAGATTGAAGGGAGTTCAAGTCTGTATCCATAAGTCGAGGGGAGCTCGCTGAACAAGTTCATAAAGTGAATTCTACACAATGGCGATGAAATTAAAGAAGGAGTCTTTGATTTATGTAAGTTCCAATTGGTGTATGTAATCTTGGTTGCTTTAGTGGACTGTTCATCATCTGGACGTGGTCCCGAGGAGTAGTTGTATACCAAACCTCGTTAAAATTGCTTGTGTTATTGGTGTGATTTATCATTAGATAACGCTAGATAATTTAATACTCCTTAGTCCTGCGATTAATTTATATAAACGGACCTAACAATT
>JAUPMG010000001.1:13590993-13609726 GCA_031762675.1 Pachysandra terminalis | reverse complement strand
AATTGTGAGTGAGAAAACATAACACAGTGAATCAACACCTTGTGCATGATGGCTGCATTTAAGTATGTGTTTATATGCATGAGATTCTGAACTTGATATTACTACTAGTTTATGAAATACAAACACTCATTTGACAGGTCTCTACCATGCTTGGTATCTAGATGATCTTACCTTCCCATCACCAAGATCATTGAGGCATCCATGTAAAGAAATATAAATATGACATTCTTAGGAAAATTGTTGAAATTTTTCAAGGTTCCAAACTGTTTGCATTAGCTGATGTCAAACGCCCAGCCTAAGCAACCTGGTCCCCTTACTTAAAGTTGAGCATTGCATCATCATTCACATCTCATATATCATATGCATAATCATCTAACATCCTAACATGTTATTCATGATCATCACATATTTACAATCCTACCATAGTCATTCATCAATATCACACATTCTATTCATTTACACTTATTTGCCAAACCGTAATTTTATCCAAATCCATAACAATCACATTCATCACTCATTCGGGTTTACAAGTGCACCTATATACACATGTAATCCCATCACAAGCATATATAAACTCAACATAATACCACTCTTACACATTATCTCATTTCATAACAATCATATTCACAATTCACACACATTTGGGTCTACACGTATACCCATATATACGTATAAACCCATTACACACAAGTTAAATCACAAAAATACATATTCCATCAAACTTAAATATTATATAGATTTCACATACGACACACGCACATATGGATCGATTGAATCAAACGCTTGCACACACAATGCCCTTTGATACATAACAATGTCCTTAATGCAGACATTGAGTTTCAATTGACGCCAACGTGTATTAGTTTTAAACAGAATTTGATCAGTTATAGTTGATCTATATAAGCTTGAACAAGCCGCAATATGGTTCACAGAACCCAGTTACTTTTGTTGTCTCTTCCAAAACTCCTCTCAACCCCATGACTTGCAGCAGATCTCAGATTTTTATCTCTTCTATAGATCTATAATTAGACTTGTGATCCATAAATTAACCCTCATCAAGATTTTTCACTTCAAAACAGAATTCGGTTATACATACAGAAGAGGTTTTTTTTTTTTTTTTTCATTCAACATAGTTTTTAATTTTAAACTAATTACATAGTATAACCATTCATTAAATATAACATTTTTCTTGTAGGATAGAAGATTTAAAAACACAAAAAACGAAGGCATTCTCGATTTTTGCAAAATATTGAAGCACTTCCTAAAGCTTTCTTCCTCTATATAGAAATTAAAAATTAAAAAAGTAAAAGTAAAGCTTCTCTTGTAGAAAATTCTAACAAAATATTAAATATAAAATAAATTGGGGGCTGACTAATATCCATGTAGGATCCACTACCACTATTAAGTAGACAGTGTAAATCAAGGTTTTAAGTCTCGAAATCTTGGATCAGACCGGTCCAGGCAGATGTTAATCTGGATCAACGATACCAATCAGTACCGGCCAATCCAGATTGATGATACCAGTCGGTACCGGCCAATCCATATCCAATCCAAAGTTGGTCGTCCTTCAAAAAAATAAAAAAGAAAAAAAAAATTGGATCATCCGGACCGGTAGCCAGAACGAAGATATTGTTCACCGGACCGGCAATCCAGACAATATCATCCTTCCAACAATACCAAACAATATCATCGTTCCGACAATACCAATCACCGGACCGGCTGTACCGGTCAGGACCGATTGTTAGTTTTATGAAAAAAAAAACTTTGAATCGGTCCAATCCATTCATTGGACAGTTCCTGATCGGTATCAGTTGGACCAGTCCGATCCAAAGCCACTTGATACAATAGTTGTATCGTGGCTTGGGATCTGACCGGTCCTGACCAATCCCAATACGGACCGGATTGGTCCAATCCTTGAAGCCATGGTGTAAATTAACCACATTATTGCCTACGAGAAGAGAAAAATAAAAATAGAAACAAACGTCTCACGAGTATCTAACCTGGTGAGGCAGATCTGAATACCACTTTCGCCTTACCTAGAAAGGAAGGATTTGGTTTATTGTTCACCTTTTTCTCTTTTGTAAGCAGCCTGTTTGTTTGCTTCTTGAACTGGAAAGACTGGCTCTCATCATAAAAGCTGACTCTGTCAAGGTTTCAAAAATTGCACGCCATACTGAAACCCCTAGCACCAAAAATGCTAGGAGTACTTTGGTAAAAACAACCCCAGATGGCTTCCTAAATTCAATGTTAGTTTCCTCAAGAGAACAAACAAAATCTTAATTACACATTGAAACATAACTGTTGGATCTTGATATCCATGTATTTAATTTGAATTCTTCAAAACCAAGCTTTATGTGGGATAATTCAGAATTTTCTACTTTCAGTAGGCTGATCTGATAGCAAATATCCAAAACTCTTCCACCCTCAAAATGGTTCCGAAATTTCTCGCCTTTTTGTTGAATGCCATATGTTCCTTTAACATAATAAGGAGAATAAAACCTCAGTGAAGGGATGCTTATGCCCCATGATGAATTTAAAAACAAAAAACAAAAGCAAATGAGATCCCTGGATTCTGAATCAGCCTAACTACTTTACCAAGAGTATGTTCCCTTTGCTTGATTGCACATAGAGATCTGCAGTAAATGAAATAAAAGGATAAGATACTTGTCCTTAAAACACAAAAAAGAAAGGAAACTAACACCATGTGTGGCAGCAGAAGTTACTCTATATTTCAATAACGGGTACCCCCACGAAAGAGAAACCAGAATCATCAGATCCAAGTAGTGGAGTATATTCAGATCCTCTAACATGGACGCTAAAGCAAGCTGCACCAGAAGAAACACAAGATATCATAAGGGAACCGTATAATATGGTATAAATCCAGCCTTAGAAAACTTCAGGAATCCCTAGGCAAATTTTATTCTTTTTCACAAGTGAAAGTGATTTTGGGACTTTGTAGCCCATTACATGTAGTGTTGCATAATTAGGTTATCAAACACTAACAAACAGTTGTAGTCTTTGAACTAATTATAGGAAACAAAACTTTTTCCAAACCAGAGAATCATGTAGGTTTCATGGGCATGGGAAGGCGTGTTACATAGAATTTAATGGCTTTGAGAAGTGTTGATCAGGATCAAGCAATAATAATCAGCACAGTCAAAAACGAAGATCAAACAATGCACACAGTGGTTCGGCAAAGCCTACGTCCACGAGAGAGAATAAGTTTCCACTGTGACAAAAAATGAATTAGGGTTACAAATTATACTCCTACCCGATATACGGGACAAATCCCCAATATACCCTTACCGTACTGCGGGGGCTCTGTTCCCTACACCCCCTAACCCCATAGTACTGACCCGCACAGCGAGTTACCCACGACTCAGGGAGGGACCAGGGAGAGACCAGGGAGGGACCTCTCCCCATGGTGTTTCGCTCCGCCCCAAGGGCACCTCAGGCCCCTCCCCCTTGGATTTAGAGACTAGTGAATTTGAGCCACCCACTATCTCTAACAAGATGGTATGTTGAAATGCCACCACTCAGGTTGCAAGCTCGTGTCACCAGTTTGGCACAGGCTTGGTGGTGTACCAAGCTTGGTCTAATGGGATATGGCATCATTATTGTTGTTATCTTTCTTGCTCTTATTATGATGATATTGGTGTTGTTTTTGCATTAGTACAAAGCAAAATTTCTGGAATATACGAGAAATAATGATTCACATTTGCAACATCGGAATAGTAAACAAATTACCATTTTCTATTTTCACCACGCTTTGGAGCATTGTTTCCATCTTCTTCTTCATCTCAAAACTTTCATCCATGTGTGGGACAAGAAGAGTTAGTTCCCTGTAGATATCTCGTACAAAGCTGCATATCCTTTCAGCATAATCAAGTTCCCCATCTGAGATTCGACCAATGGCTAATCTCATCAGCTCCCCTGTCAAATCCGCAAGCTAAACCAGAAGATTTAAGCACCAAAATTTCCATAAGAATTGTACGAAGAGAATTTTTCATAGGAAGTAAAGAAGTAAATAGAATTCCTCAAGTAGATTGTGAACACAGTCTATCTAGTAGCAGAACATACCAGTAGACATGGTACACATTTAAGAGAAGCAGTCTTATCATTTGATAGTTTCCATCAAGGAGATCTGACAACAATAAATGAACCTGATTGGATAATCCTAACTAGCATACCTATTGAATCTTTCTGATGATGGCCATATTTTGAATAAGGACTGACCTGATTGGATGATCTTACGGAACCTTTCTGCTAAAAGCTACTATATAATCATTTTACCAGTTAGGCTCCTGACCAATAGAATTATCACATCTTCCTGGGAACCATCATATACTATGATCTACTCCCTTACTTGTGCACCACAAGTAACATATTGTCCTCGATTTCTGGTTTACCCCTCAAGTAAGAAGGATTTTCCCTACTTAATAACTCAAAAGATCTGAAAATTACCCCCAATAGATAATCAAGGAGATTAATCTGCAAAGGCTCAACAGATTGATCACTGAGCAATAGCAAACTAGCATTTATCTCAGCAAGGCACAAGAGAGTCCCAGTCCTGCAGAATTTACAGAATGTTGCAGCTTCAACATACTCTTGAATCTGTGGAGACCCAAAAAGGAAAATAAGAATATTACGACAACAACGCCTTGTCCCAACCAGTTAGGGAAAAAAAGGAAAATGAATACAACTTAAGTAATTCTCTTTCAAGTTTAATGGGTAACAGAGATTCAAAAGGCAACCCCAGGAGTGTATGCTCGTCTGAGCTTCCAGAAATCAGTTCCTTGCAATTCTTTTACAAGTCGAGACACATACTTGTCAGTAACAGCAGCTAAATCCTTTTCTGCCTTCTCCAAAACTTCTTCTTTATTACTTTTACTGATCCTGTTGATTATTAAGACAGAGTTACAATATCAACATCCCCGTCAACTATCGTGGTCGTTTTAGTACATTCTGGAGCGAGTTCAGAAAGCTAAAGTACTCAGAAGCCAAAAAGCGATAGCAACTAAGGATAGTCTGTATTAAATAATATTAACTAAAAACGTAGCTCACTTTGATCAAATAAAATTTACTTTTAACATAGACTACAAAGGTCTATATCTAAAAACTGTCCGAATTTACAAAACAATTAGAGAAGATATAAGAAAAAAAATTCTGATAGTGCAAAGATAATTAGGGAAACTGTTGCAGTGGTAGGAGGAAGAAGGGTATAGAAGAGGCTCGGGAGAATGGAGGCTAGAGGGACCTTACAGAATAACACTTGAAAGTATGCACCACCAAAGAAAAGAAGAGCGCTAAATGGATGATAAAATGACAACTGGCATTTCTGGACAAGGAAGAACATTTTGTTACCTGTGAACCTGAAATATGACCTTTTTGCTGTTAATGGTAATGTCTCGACTTGCTTTTACTACCCTCTCCCTCTTGTCGTTCTACAACAACACAAATTTATGAGAAAATCTTAAATATAATAGTAATATCAATAAATCGAAGAAAAAAAAAACAAACAATAATAATAGTTAACAAAAATGCTTTCATCCCAACCAGTTGTAATAGGCAAGCATGCCATGAAATGAGAAGCAACACATATTTTCCAATGCCATACAAGCACCATAATCAATCATAAACTTTACATTGTTTAAGCTATCACTGAAGATTCACCATATAGATATGAAATCAGTCTTTCAAACATGAATAAATACCTAAACTGAAGGACTTAAAACCATTTCTCTTTTTAATATGCCCTCCCTCCTTCGCTCCGTTACCCTCATGCTATACATGTGATGTGTTTGCCTCCTTACACATGGCCACCATAGATGATCATATAGTGTGACCTCAATGGTTAGGCAGACTCCATTTGATATTTGGATTGGCCATAAACCAAAATTATATCACAACGAGCAATCTTAATTATCCAATAAATTAATTGCGTTTAGCATGGTAGATGAATACTGATGTTAAAATGAATAAAAAATAAATATGTGGGTGAGCTGAAAGAGCGAAGTGGAAACAAAGCGAGAGACCTGAATCAGATACAAAATCAGTTCAGGAAAACACTGAAAGGATGGTTCTAGAAGCTACTTCGAAACTAATCCTCTTGGTGATCCATTGGGGTCAAAAATCAAGGTGAAATCATCCAGTCTGTAGACATTAGCTCTACACGATACACCATTCCACCCCGTGCTTCTACCAACTCCTCTTCCCAAAATAGTTTTCATTTTCGTAGCATAACTCCAGAGATATCTTTCCAAAATATATGCCATCAAAAACAGGTCCAAATGTTTTTGATCCCCAGTAAAACTCTTCAAGGAACCTTTCCATTGCCTCACTCATGCACCACTCCATATATATTAATAAAATGCAGTAAGCGGTAGCTCCAATACAAGTTAAGTGGTGGCATTTCATTGGGTCGTACATGGGACGTGTGTTTGGAGAAAGATAATAGATAATCGTTTTTGGTGATTTAACAAAAGAACTTGTCTGGACTCAAAAACAAAAATATAGTACATGGACATTATCAGAATCTTATATTTGCACGAAGGGTTTAACAATATTTAATCAGTTGCAGTTGCACAAAAGTTCAGTAAAATATCCAAACAAGAACTAGGTAGAACTTCTTCAAGGGGGGGAGAACATTATTTTTAATCGGTAAAAATAATTCTTATTTATATAAAATATGAGAAAGGATATATAGGTATAAGCTGACAGCCAAGGTGTACAAAATGTATATGCAGTCAAGAATTACAAGTTAGGACTTTAGTAACTGAAACGCCAAACTTTATATCAACAGTGTAACCTTACTCTTACCAGCCGCTACTAACCAAACCTGGACTAACAAGACCACCTTCCTATTCACCACTCCTTTATTCTTAAACTCATCTGGAAAGATCCCGCTATTTCTTCTTTCAAAAATGTGCCACAAAACTGTAAACAATATCATGCTAAATGCTTCTTTGTAACCACTGTTTTAAAAGGTTGTGAAGTTTACACCTTGAGGCTCACCCAAGGCAAGGCTTAAGAAAAATGCCTCAAGGCTTAAGCGTGAGACTTATGCCTAAAGGTTTATCCCATGATGTTCATGCCTTCAATTGTTAGGCTTGCATGAAACGTAGACCCCACGTGTTGAGGTCATCTTATATTTTAGGCTTGCACCCCATACATTAAGTAAAATTAGGATTAGCATCACAAAAATGGAGACAAAAACTTGCATGTTTTATATACTTCATAATAAAGTTGATAATATTAAGGGTTTATAAACTACATTGAGGCTCTATTTGATTAAGTGGTCTCTAAAAGACTTTGAAAAGATATTGTGACCAATTCCCAATATCTTTTTCATGAATTCTTTGCTCATTTTTATGTTTTTCTTATTATACTGATATATTGTATACTTTATGGTTTGTTCATTCGATATAAATGCATGTGTGTGAGGCTTGTGCCTCATGATTTGGTCATAAAAATGCCTTGGTGTTTAGAAATGCTGCTTGTTACATTTTCAACCCCTTGGCCACTCCCAACATGCCAACAAGTCTATAACCCTCTTAGGCATGCACCAGTACATGCCCAATCTCCAAAGAGATCTGCACCAAATAGCCCTAGCAAAAAAGCAATGTAGCAACAAATGATCAACAGTCACTTCTTCGCAAGGAAACACGACATACCAATTTGGAGTGGACCAATTTCTGCTAATACAGGAAACAAACACAATTAATGAGTATGGACTACATCTTGCCAACCTTGGATGCAATTGTAGTGACAGCTGCACTTTCAATAGTCATCTTAATCTTCCAAGTAGATGTCGATGCTGGTTCCTGACAAGGTGGGTCTTCTTCTTAGTTACTGGGTCGTCTTCTTAGCTACCTAAATCATTTAAGCAGAGTAGCACAACCGCTCTCAATCTGCAAACTCATGTTTTGAGGACAGATTCGCTATTAGTTCGCAGATTGTTAAGAGTGAGAGTGCGAATGTCAATGGATTAACACACACTCGGTGCATAGAAAGCATTTTAGGCAGATTCACCATTATATGTCTTATCAAAGATGATTAATGCATTTAATATCCTTCTCTGCTCCTCTTCTTTCCTCTCTTTCTCTCGTTTAAATCAAATCTATGCTACATTTATCACAATTTCCTCTTTCTTTCTCTCTTCCTTTTTATCACCACTCTCTTGCAACTCACAATCAGCAATCAAAACATTGTTTACAGTTATTATTAACATTTAACAGTATATTTATTCACTTTCCTTCTCTTATAAAAAAATATGCTGCAAATTGAATAAAGAAAAAAAAAAAAAAAGAAGCACTTCTATCAGAAGAGAAAGAAAATAAAGAATTACCATGACTAAATTAAAACATTTTCCAGAAAAAACTATCAGTAGCCTCCCATGCTTTCTTTCCTGCTCGCTCTCGCTATTTGTAACTTAGACTCTTGTTAATATTAAATTAAAAGTTTTCTAGATTCCCCGAAATTTCCTTTGAACTTACCTTTTTTGAAGGACACTGTAATCTTCCTTCTGTTTAATTTCCTTGTCTTGATATTTTTTGTATAATCTTTTACAGGATTTATCGCATATTACGAAATTTCCTTATTCCAAAGCAGTGAAATCTCCCACAAAATCAAAATTTAAAGTCATGGTTTTGGTATTCAGCTATATCATTTCAGGTGTTCTATGGTCAGAATTCACTACATCCACAAGGAGGTCAGTGTCATGGTTGTCAGGTAGGTTAATACTCCTATATAAGTTCATTTTAATGGGTAAGGTTGTAGAGTTCATCCCTAATTACGTACTACATTTTTTTCTTTGATCAATAAAACTGGTAAGGTCCATGTTAGGGGGGAAAAGGAGTATGCATAACATTTTAGTAATGCAATGGGAAGTATAAACAATTCGATTAAACAGAAAAAGAATCAGTTATTAGTTTCATTAAAGACTTCTCCAACACGTTGGGACTGTTTATTGAACGTGATAACATCTGGCATGAAATAATCCTTCAATGCAAAAACAATTTCAAGAAAGACTACGCATAGAACCCAGAGTGTTACATTCTACCAATTCATCATCCTAATTCTTTTTGGACTGAATTTCTTCTGAAACAATTGGAGTAATCCACAATTCGCAACAAAGAAAACACACTTCTTAAAAGCGTAAGAGTGGAATCATTAGATACCAATCCAAATTGTTTTCAAACACTAAGCACAAAGCAAAGCACTTTACTAAACCATGAGGCAGGTATTAGCCTCAGCATGCATCTTTTGTCAATAAAATAAATACATAATATACAGAACACATCAAAATAAATAAGAAAATAAAGATTTACTCAAAGCTTGAGGTTTTCTTTCAATAAAAAAACCTTCTAAAAAAAATAAATAAGAAAAATGTAAAAAGTGAGAAATAAATGAGTAAAAATTATTTTCACTCAAAGCTTTAGAAATGCATAATCCATGAACTCTATTAAGTTTCAAGACTCCGACTATCAAAATAAAGATTCCAAAGCCTCCACAGTATTCGTGTATAATATTAAAATATAGGGTTAATTCTACTTACACCCCCTCACATTTCTAGCAACTGCAAACACACCCCCTATGTTTTTTGATATTCCACTTACACCCTTGAGGTTTGTACTACATTGCAGAGACTACCCCTCCGTTAACTTTCCGTCTTATCACTGACGGAAAGTGCTTATGTCGTTCGGTTTCTCTAATTTATGGACTGTATTACCCTTGAACTAAAGTCAGACGCATTATACCCTTTATTAAAGGTATAAACATTCCTTTCTTACCTCTTACTAGTGTTAGCCTTGCAAAATGAAAAAACAAATGAGAGAATTTTCAAAAGAACAAAACGTTAACTTTCTCAGTCCTCAAACCCCTTTCTTTGTAATTATCTTGCTTATCCTTGTTGAATTTCACTTACTCGCATGGCACACATTAACCAATAGGGCCAGACCAAGGTAACTCATGCCCAGGTTCGGCTCTAATACTCCCAACCTGAGTTCAATAATTAGGATCGAGATTTGAGTCTTAAGCTTGAAAAACAAAATATTGAGCTACGGTGCAGTCCTAAAACCACTTTTTTCCAAAAATTATCTTTTTTTAAAGATGGCATTCAGCAAAAACTCCACACATATATACTACACTCATATATCAACAGTGTTCTAAATGTCAGTGAAATGTTGCCATTTTGGAACTGGGCGACACAAGACATCAAGAGAAATCGTTGTGTCGATTTTACCTGATGTTGGCAACATGTCGTCGACATCGACATGTCGACCAAGGTTTTAAATGTCGATGTCGCTGGCCATGTCACTGAATCTGGCCAGCGAGAAGTTGGCAACAGATTTGAGAAAAAGCCTGGAAAATGCATTATTTTTAGTGAAATCTTAGATTATGTCTAAATAATAACTAAATACACTGGAATACATAATATGTTGAAAACAATGCATAAAACATAAATTGTAAAGTAAACGGTTAATATTCATTCAACAAAGCATAATATAATACAATGGCATAATATAAATGACCATAAAAATAACAAAGTGTCATAAGTTTATCATAGATGTTCCAACTTCCAAGTTCCAAGACCCACAAGTCACAAATAGTCAAATACAACATCAAATGATGCAAATCCACAATGAATGGCATGAATGATCGGAATCACCGCCATCATCCCTGCGCTGACTACAATAATATGTACTCTTCACATAGTTACAATTCTGTGCCCAACTCATAAGCTGATGATACCACTGCATATATTGATTAACATATCTATATATTTGTTTTTTTATCAATAACGAGTTTTATTAGAAAATGAGAAGATATTACAAAGATATGACAAGAAAAGAGAAAAAGAAAAAAAAAAAAATACAATAGGGGCAAGGAAGATATGCCCCAGAGAGAGCTACAACAAGGCTACAGTCTCCCAGCATCTCATCAAATCTCCCCACGGTACCTCTTTGAACCCTAGATGAGAACAAACCCATGAAACTATCATCACCATGAGAGAATCGATGATCTCCTCCAGCCACTTGCCTTTATCTTCGAAGATTCTCTTGTTTCTCTCGTTCCAAATCCCCCATAGCACCGCAAAATATAAAGCTCTATACATGATCTTACCCCGAGTACCAAGCTCATGAAACTGCCACTCGGATAGCAATTCTCGCACCGTACAAGGGCCAACCCATGCAACACCTATGGAAGAGATAAAGAATCTCCAAACCTGATCAGCAACTTTGCAACCCAGGAACAGATGATTCACAGATTCCCCATGGGCCATGCACATGGGCAAACCTAGGGAGATAGTGTCATATACGGCCTCCTCTTCTGAAGGATGCAACAGTGTTAATACGATAATGCAAAACAGTTCGGGTACAAGCTTTCACCTTAGGAGGGACCTTAGCTCCCCAAAGCAAGGATGGGAGGAAAGGAGGAGGAGATGAATGAGTAGTAACCATCAAGGATTTACAGAACGACTTAGTAGAAAAGATCCCATTAGACTCTAGACACCAGACCCTAGAATCATGAAGGTTATCAGAAAGGACAACATTCAAAAGAGATTCAAGCATCAAAGTAAGCTCATCAAATGCCGCCCCAATTGGATCTCTACGAAACATGAGATTCCAAGAAAGTCCAGAGGTGGTCCAACTAATAGTATCAGATACAAGGGAATTCTTTTGAGTGCAAATAGAATAAATCCTAGGGAAACAGGTGGCTAGGGGGGATTCCCCACACCAGAGATCATGCCAAAAACGAACTGAGTTACTCGACCCAACAGAGAATCTCACAACCCTACTAAAGTTATAGAACATATCAGAGATGGCGCGCCACGGACTTGCCGACCTGATTTTAGCATTCTGATTGATATCCCACCCGTTGTTCACACCATACTTGCTAGCAATGATGGACCTCCAGAGAGCCCATTTTTCAACACTAAATCTCCATAGCCACTTTCCAAGCAGAGCACCGGTTTTTGATTTGTATGTTACCCAGATTGAGACCCCTCCTCCTCTCTACTCTTACACACAATCTCCCAATTGACCAGATGGTCTTTCTTCTTCTCATCCCCATCCCATAAAAAAATCCATCTGAAGTTTTTCAACCGTTTTACTAACCGAGACCGGCATCCTAAAAAGCGACATGTAATACGTAGGGATACGCCCTAAAGATGCTTGGATCAAAGTGATATGACCCCTCAAAGACAAATAGTTCCTTTTCCAAGTAGCCAACATCTATTTGATTTTGTCTACAACCGGGTTCCAAAACTGAGTCCCCTATGCTTCCCGTATATAAAGAGACCCAAATATTTCATAGGCCATTCCCCCTACTAATTAACATATCTATGGTAATCATCAATACTCATTTGCACCAATATCCCCATGGGTGGATACTGGGGATAATAAGTACTCACAGTTTAACTGTAACAGCAGAAGGTGAATAGGGATATGTCTGTGGATCATATCCAAGGGTGGGGGATATGGGTATTCTCCTCTACTAGAATCTACAGTGTTGTAGCCGTATGAGGTAGTGGAATCCTCTGTACCATAACTCTAAGATATTCCATATCCCCCTCCAATTGGAGCTCCAGGGGCAGGGAACTGCCCTCTATATGGATCATATCCTCCAGCACCAAGGAATGGTCCTCCAACTCCAAGGCTATATCCTCCAATGTGTTGTCCATGTTCTCCATGATAAAACTCAACTGAAGATGAACTCTGCTTCCCACGTCCGACAACCATAGATCTGAAGCTATAGGATATAGATGTCTCCTCATGAAATCCCAAATGCTTCTTCTCGTTCCCCTTGGACTTGCGTGTATATAGGTTCTTGGAGGGAGGGTGGACGTTCACTCTTGCTATCTCTACCACTACGTGAGGGGTGAGCAACATGGCTCGAATCCTATATAGCATAATCAAATTGGGACTCCCCAGTGAAAGGGCTCATAAGCCTCTGACTACCTGCCCCAACTCCACCTTCACTTCTACCACCACCACTTGTGCCCCATGCCCCCTGTCATCATCGTTACTATCACCACTATCATCGTTGTTCTATCACCACCAACACCAGATTCACTACCACCATCACCACCCCGCGCTACTTGCTCTTAGAGGGATAAGCCAAATAGCCCTGTAAAATGAATCACCACTATGTGTGGGCTCTATCTCCTCCACTACGTGTTCGACATCAATGCCCATCTCCGCAGCAGTCTAAGAAACCTCAACATTGGACCGACCATCAGGCTCATCTAACTCAGAAGCCTTAATCCACTCATATAGTGGGTTCTCATCATCATTTCCCTCATCAGTAAAAAGCAAATTCAATGGGTCTTCAGCCATTGCACTTTCACTCTCTTTTTGTAGTTGTATCATTCCTAACCTCGTGTTGTAATGGCAAAAGACTAGCTTCTGGAGCTTTTGATACGCCAACCAATTTCTTTGTTTGGTATGAATGAGTGCAAATGTGCTCCAGTTCCTCTTACATGCTGAAGGGGAAGCAGTCTAGGCTAGAATCCTCACGGCTAACTTTCGAAGCATAGGGGCACTAATCTTGTACATAAGCCACCATTCACCTAGTAAAAGTCATTTGTAAATTAGTATGAATGTGTGATGAAGGAATAATAAAGCAACAATCACCTCCTTCATCAGAATGTGAGAACTGTCAGATATGCTGCTATGCATAAGAAAGGTCACTGTTTGGATCAGCATAACCCCATCCTGGTCAACTAGAACTTATAGCCTCTTGCTTCTGCTGAACTTTTAGTTTACTGCTTTTAGTGTCTTTGTTTTTGTTGTTGCTTACTTCAGCTTGTATTTTCTGTTTCCTTGCTACCATGTCTGGGTAGCCTTGCACCTTGTTTGTGCTTTGTACAGTTTTTGTCTCCCTCCTTCTTCTATATAAAACATACCTTTCAAAAAAACAAAAAATAATAAAGTAATTGCTACTATACTTACATGGCATCATCTTGTTCCTCGAGTGGAGGACAGCATCCTGACCAAATGAACCCAATGAAAAACATGATTAACTGTATGACAAAACCCATGTGTAAGACGAAGATTAGACCTTAAAGTTATTGTACAAGAACCTAATTCTCAAGTCTCAACTCACCTCATTACCAAAATCACCCTTCGTCTTTGAGTCGGAGTCCAACTTAGCGTAGACATCAAGTAAAGTCTGTGTCAACTCTCCTTGTAATCCAAGCTTATGACTGTAATGATACTTGGGGTTCAACCAATAGACTGCATTGGTTATGAAATAAGGATTAGTAAATAATAACTAAATAAGCAATAAAAATGGTGAATGATGATCTAGTATCGCTTACCATTATCACTTACCATCACTGTGAAGAGGATGCTCTAGTGTTTTATACCAACGGTGATCTATTATCTTATGGACCAATTTATAGGATTTTGGAGGACAGGCTGCTTTGATCTGCTTCTTCATCAGCCTCATAGTCTCGTAAATAAACCCCACAGTAGGCCACAAGACAATATCAACTACGCGCAACCATGGTGTAAAGGATCGGCCGGTTCAACTCGAGATCGGCTAGGGACGAGCCACGATCCCTGGCCGATCCCCAAAAATCTAAAACTGCATTGACTCGGACCGAGTTCGCGACGGATCGGCCGATCCGTCACGGAATCGGCGAGTCAGACTAGACGATCCAAACTAGATCGTCTGGTTCAAGACTTTAAAAAAAAAATCTCAGCCTAGAGAGGTCCATGTTTTTAAAAAAAAAACAATTGGAGAAGTCTCCAGAAAGAAAGAAAGAGAGCGAGTTTGATTTGGGGGAGAGAGTTCGATTTGGGGGAGAGAGAGAGAGAGAGATTGAGACATGAGAAAAAGAGACTTGCCTATAACTTGTGCGATGGCTAGGGATCGCGGGTCTGCGGCTGGCAACTGCTGCGATCTAAGTTCCAAGACCAAACGAGACGAGATCAAGGTGCTTCTCTTCTTCTTCTTCTTCTTCTTCTTCTTCTTCTTCTTCTTCTTCTTTCTTCTTCTTCTTCATTGGATTCTTTATCTTAGGGTTGATGTGAGACATGCGACCCTCTATTGATACGATACCTGCTCTCTTCTTTCTTTTTGGGTGACCGATTCTTTATTAGGAGGAAATGAAAGGAAATGGAAACCCTAAGATACGAAGGGGCTATTTCTATTTTTTTCTGATTTTTTAAATTAACGAGTCAATGTTTGGATCGGTCGATCCAGAGTTCGATCGCCGATCCAACTCGGTATCGAACCGGGACGATCCCCGATCCGATAGCGAGTTTAAGCACTATGCGCGCAACACACGATAAATGGGCTCTAAAAGACTCACCAGGTCTTTCACCTTCTCCCCAAAAGAAGGCAACAACACTATATCATCCTCTCTCCTACCCAATGCAATCTGGTTGTGCGAGCAACTGGTCCAAGCCTCTCCAGTAAATAAGATCCTCAATCCTGCTTTATGGCAAAGAATACCATCCAAGGCAATGCAGTTCATCACGAACCGTGCGATGCTTGGTCTGACTATATCTCCATGACCCTCTCTCATCTTTGCTAGTATGTAAGAATGGTGGTAAATGAAGTTCGTCACAATCCTGGCATCATCCAACACACTCAAAATAGACTGCCTTTAAGCAATCGCCTCCAACATAAGATCTATGCAATGTGCGGCACATAAGGTCCAATAGATATTATACCTCTCCATCAAACTCTTTCCTGCCCTCACAAATGCACCGTCATTGTCCATCACGATCTGAACTACACCCCCACTTCCTTTATAACACCCTTCAATACGCAAGTGATGTAGGCAGCATCCTTGATTTTATCTGATGCAACTGATTTCAACAAAAATGCCCGGCCCTTTCAATAAATCATGAAGTTTATAATAAAGAGTTTGGTCAACCCTGTCCACCTGTCACACATAATGGTACTCCGTATTCCTCCAAATGAAGCCTCAAACTCTCAATGTACTCCCTAATCTTAGCCTCCTCCTCATCCAGATATCACCCCATATTCTCATGTGGGGTAGGAGGCTGCACTCCTCTTCCTGCCTCATGTACCAAATCAATCATGTTCTTGAAATGTGGTGAAGCAGTTGCATTAACCGATATATGGCTAAAGATGAAGAATTAGGAGATGAACTTCCCCATATTTTCCCTCACACTACCCCCACTCCACACATCCTTCAGCCTTTTCTGCCTAGAATCTTTCAATTTGTAAAGTGATGGATCCATAGGTGGATCCGGCATCCGTGTACTCTGGTTACAACTAAATGGTGGTGGAGCATCACCAGTCCTACCACCTGATGTCCTTGCACCTGCCTGTACCTATCCTCCTCTCAAGTTTTGTCTGCAAGGAGGCACGACACCCACCACGAAATGCCAACCTATCCTCTTGTGTCTCGCAATCAGGTGGATACACTATGTCATCGTCATCACCATCGGATGTGGATGGATTTAATGGCTCTGCTAATCTTTACCTGATCTCCTCTCTTTCCTTCTTATCTCTCCTTTAAGTCAAACTCATTTAAATGGTGTTTCATCTGCCTCTTGACCTCGGGAGGTACGTTAGGACAATCTGCAACATTTTTGTACCCCTCAGCCAAATGTTGCTTCAACCTTGAAACCCGCCCACTCTTTATCACTTGGCTACAGTAATTGCAAATTGACTTGTTCTTATCACTCAAGTACGGCACTCCATGACTCCAACCGATGTCTTGTCTTCTGTTTTCCATTGTACTCTATGCCTACCAAAGTACACTAACAATCTGCAAAATATATCAAACACGCATAAAAAAAATATAAGAAACAATAGTAAAGCATTTATAATGTTTTTTATATTTTTTCTATGTGTTTGATATATTTTGCATATTGTTAGTGTACTTTGGTAGGCATAAAGTACAATGACAAACAGAAGACAAAACATCGATTGGAGTCATGGAGTGTCGTACTTGAATGATAAGAACAAGTCAATTTGCAACTATTGTAGCCAAGTGATAAAGAGTGGGAGGGTTTCAAGGTTGAAGCAACATTTGGCCAAGAGGTACAAAAATGTTGCAGAATGTCCTAAGGTACCTCTCAAGGTCAAGAGGCCGATGAAACACCATTTAAATGAGAGTGTGACTTCGAGGAGAGATAAGAAGGAAAGAGAGAAGGAGATCAGGCAAAGATTTGCACGGCCATTAAATCCATCCACAGCAATGGTAATAATGATGACATAATGTATCCACCTGACTGCGAGACAGAGCAGGATAAGTTGGCATTTCGTGGTGGTTGGCGTGCCTCCTAGCAAACAAAGTTTGAGAGGAAAGGTACAGGTCCTCACGTGATGGGACCATGGGTTTTGGGTCCTTAGGTGCAGGGACATCAGGTGGTAGGGCTGTTGATACACCATCACCATTTAGTCATAGCCAGAGTACACGGATGTAGGATCCACCTATGGATCCCTCACTTTACAAATCGAAAGATTCTAGGCAAAAAAAGCTAAAGGATATGTGGAGTGGGGGTAGTGTAAGGAAAAAGATGGGGTAGTTCATCTCCAAATTCTTCATCTTCAACCATATACCGACTAATGCAGCAGCTTCACCGCATTTTAAGAATATGATTGATGTGGTACATGAGGCAAGAAGAGGAGTGCAGCCTCCTACCCCACATGAGAATATGGGGTGATATCTGGATGAGGAGGAGGCTAAGATTAGGGAGTACATTGAGAGTTTGAGGCTTCATTTGGAGGAATACGGAGTACCATTATGTGTGACAGGTGGACAGAGCCGACCACTCTATTATAAATATCATGATTTATTGTAAGGGGCGGGCAATTTTCTTGAAATCAGTTAATGCATCAAATAAAATCAAAGATGTTACCTACATCACTCGCTTAATCAAGGGTATTAACCAGGGTATACCATGTAGGCGACATGTCGCCATTTCTCGGTTGGGGGACACGACATAATCATATTATGTCATTTTGGCTCGACTTGAGCGACATCGGCGCCCTTTCTTTTTGGTTTGAGATATGTCGGGCGACATAGGCGGCATGTCGCCCATATCGCTCGACATGTCTCCCATTAAGGGCAAATGAGTACAACTGGGCGTGTCGCGCAAGGGGAAGGGTATACCATGTCGCCCATTTCTCGGTTGGGCGACACGACATAATCATATTATGTCGTTTTGGCTCGACTTGAGCGACATCGACGCCCTTTTTTTTGGTTTGAGACATGTCGGGCGACATAGGCGACATGTCGCCCATATCGCTCGACATGTCACCCATTAAGGGCAAATGAGTAAAACTGCGCGTGTCACGCAAGGGGAAATCGAATAGATTTCCCCCTTATAACCATTTTTCCCCTCCCCTCTTGATTTTTTTTGGTGATTTCTGCCAAAATCAAGTTTATTTCACCTGATTTATGTACGAAAACACAAATCTAGCTCCGATCTACGACTACACCGTTTTGAAGACTTTCCCCGACGAAATCAAGGTAAAAACTCATTTTTTTCAGATCAAGAGTAAACATGTTGAAATCATGAATCCTAATTATATGTTAAGTAATAACACCCGATCTACAAATGGGTTTCGTTACTTTTTTTTTTTTCAAAATAAATATATTTATTTATTTATTTTTGACGAAAAACACATAGTACATATATTTAATAGATATAAATAATGACAATAGGGCTTAAATTTATTTCTAATAAATATTAGAATATTTTTGTAATAAATTCTTATAATTTAAATTATAAAAATA
>JAUPMG010000001.1:13552885-13564502 GCA_031762675.1 Pachysandra terminalis | reverse complement strand
AATAACAATCACAATACAAAGTCATGAATGCATGGTGCTGACCTGAGACCTGACGTAGTTGATAAGCTTGAAGGACTTGTAGAAATCCAAAACTAGGGTTTTCCTGATCCCATGAAAATCGAAATGATGATCGGAACAACAATGCTTGAAAAGTGTTTCACTCGAACAGAATTTCGTATCGCAGAACAGACAGAGGAGATCTGATTCTGAATCTTCTTCCTCTGCGTTCCAATCACCCCAATCTTCGAGCTGCTCTTCAATTTCTTCTTCTTCTTCTTCAACTTCTCCCATTTTTTCGTTCTCCGTAACCTTCATCGCCTTGGAACAGAGAATTAAGGCTTCTCGGGCTAACACCCTATAAAAACACTAAATCTTACCGTAAACCTCCAAAGCCGAGTCACTTAAACAACTCAGTGAACTCACCTACACACCCACGATACGTTGTGAGCTATGATGAAGCTCTTCAACTGTTGCAAAAGTATCGTGGTGGGTTGGGTTGATATTTAACGGATCTCAGTCTGACTGGATTGAGATTCCAATAACGGATCTCAACTTATTCTAAACCCAGACATTTATCATATGGGTTGGAGATGACCGACCCAAATCTTTGTACTGTTGTCACGTCCTAAAATCGGATTATCGAATAGCGTATAATCACGAATCTCGAGAGTACAATTTTGGGCTCTAATCTTTAGGAGGCCGTTAGGCTACTAATTTCATTGCACAGAAGGTACAATGAAACTAATATCTAAATTAGAATATTACACTGAAAAACTAACTCAAATAAAATACGAGATAACAAGAACTTTCTAATATAATGAGTGATTTAGATAAATTAAAAGGTTCCAAACAACAAATTCAAACTAAGCAAACTATAATGAAAATTCCAAGTCTCATATAATTCACACCATGTCCTATAAATGGAACCATAAACTAAATCTACTAGTCCAATACCCCCAAAACCACAAGTAAACTAATCCACCAAAAAGTCAACTGTCATGCCTCATCATCTTGTCGCTAGATCACGTGAAGGACCTGACATAGTCTAGAATGAAAATTCCAAGTCTCATATAATTCACACCATGTCCTATAACTAGAACCATAAACTAAATATATCAGTCTAATACCCTAAAAAACATAAGTAAACTAATCTATCAAGAAGTCAACTGCCATGTCTCATCATCTCTATTAGCTATGAGCTAACCCTTCATTGAGAATTTACTATTTCAAGTCCTCCACGTGATCCAGTGACGAGATGATGAGGCATGACAATTGACTTCTTAATGGATTAGTTTACTTATGTTTTTTAGGGTATTGGACAAGTAGATTTAGTTTATGGTTCCAATTATAGGACATGGTGTGAATTATATGAAACTTGGAATTTTCATTTTAGTTTGCTTAGTTTGAATTTGATGTTTGGAACCTTTGAATTTAGTTTATGGTTTCAATTACTCATTATATTAGAAAGTTTTTGTCAACTAGTATTTTACTTGAGTTAGTATTCCGCTGTAATATTTTGGTTTAGGTATTAGCTCTATTGCACCTTCTGTGCAATGGAATTAGTAGCCTAGCAACCTCCTGGGGGTTAGAGCCCGATGTTGTGATCTCGAGATTTGTGATTACATGCTCTTCGATGTAATCCGGGTTTTGGGGCATGACAGATCTAGAGATTCTTGATTACACGCTATTCAATGTAATCCGGGCTTTGGGGCGTGACAACTGTTGATCCCCAAATTGGTAAGTAATTAAGGTAAGTTAACTGAAAATAAACAAGTGTCAATACCTGAATGGTTCATCAATCTGGGCTGAAGGGGTTCAAATACCTATCTCACACCAACCTAAACCACGAATTGGCCGTTTTGGTGCAAGGTTTTCCCTTGGAACCCTAGAGAAGACAAAAGAGAGGAAGATATCGGGGTCAGAGAACAACCCTAGGAACATTTCAAGGAAGAGTTACAGAGGATCTTGAGATTCCTTGAAGAATAAGACCCCTAAGTGTTGGAATCTTAGGGGTAACTCCCCAAATCCAAAGTCCAAGTCCATTTTTCAACAAGGATAAGGGCTTTTATAGCCAAAACCTTGGGTCAAAGCCCATATGGATGACAAGTGTTGCCCATCCAAGGACCATGAAGGACTTGCCACCATATAGAGAGCGGATATGTGTCCTCTGCAGCTCAACCAGTCCCCCAAGACCACCCATGTGGATTTGTGCCGTCCACCTAGATCAACAGGACTTTCCCTTTGGGCCACCATTCCTAAAAGGGTTTCTCGATATTTTCCCCTCTTTTGTTTGGACTAAAACATGCAAGTCTTGGGAACTGCAAAGTGGGAAACCCGAGATGGAATCACAAGTGTGTTAAACCTGCCATGGGGCGATTCCCCATACAAAAGGCTCGGAATGTCAACCTTGTGTTGGGGTCTCGTACACACATCTGGTCTGTCGTGGCGCGACCTCCCATAAAGGGATTCAGGTTACGAATCCCGAGCTGGAATCACGTAAATATGTTAGATTTGTTGGAGCGCAACTCCCTGTAAAGAGATTCGAGATGTAAATTGTAGTGACCCTAAACCGGAAATAAAAATAATAATTAATTTGAGATTAATTGAAAGAGTTAAATAATGAAAATAATTTAAAAGGGATTTTATAAGAATTATTTGGTAATTTTTCCTGTAATTAATGGAGTTGAGTCATAGGCTAATTAGAGCATTGGGTTAATTATTAATCAAATATATTGTGTTGGGGTTAAGGTGTAATAAGAATAAAGATTGAGGGAAGTATCTGTAATTTATAAATCTGAATTCAAATTAGAAACGCATGGTGCGTGTGGGTGTTGTGGTATTGGAATGGTGAGAGAGGGAAGAGAAGTTACCTATTTCCTCTCCCACATCTTTTTCTTATTGGAGATCAGATTTGGGGGATTTCTTGGGAAGAGAATAAGACTAAAAGAGGGAAGAGAGCAAACCCTAGCCATCATAGTGCATGGGAGAGGAAGAAGAGGAAAAGAGGAAGAGGAGAAGAAGAAGAAGGAGGAGGAGGAAATCGTAGTAATCACATACTTGAACGACATACTGTAAGTCTCATTTTCTATGTGATCAACATGGATTATTGTGATTGTTCTTCTGATTCGTGGTTGGATTTACGCCGTGTGTGTGATGTTAAATGCATGATTTATTTATTTGATTGTGTTAAATGATGATCTAATGTGTTTTCGATTGATTTAGTATTGATTAAAAGTGTTTAGATTAGTTTCTAAATGATTTCGGATTGATGGTTTGCAAGTTTTTGGTGTTTGGGACGAATCTATAATTTCTGTTCCGTGATCAGTTAGTAGGCACCGGTACACCGGCCAACCTATCGACAGGGACCAAAAATACATAGTAAGTGCCCCGTCGGCAGGCACTGGTTTGCCGACCAACTTGCCGACAGGGACCACTTTTAAGCATGTTTAGCTGCTAAAGGGGGTGTACCCAACCTACTAATCACCTATGAACTAAATTAAACATATGTTTGGTTTTTTGAGATTAAGAGAAGGTATATGGGCTTGGACCCACCTACGTGGGACCAACTTGGTTTTCCTGGCAACCCCAGCCCCACCGACCAAACTTGAATTTGGGGTTTTGACTCCATTTGGTTGGTGAGTGCTACTATGGACTCTTGGTGATGTTATATTAGCATTTGGTTTGGTATGGTTCGTACACTGGATAGGATACTTATGATGGTTTCCGATAGATTATCCGTGTGTATGGGCTCATAGATAGTTTCTGATGGGAATTATCATTGGAATCCTATAATAATAATTTCTATGTATGACCTTGTATTAAATGGACATGTTATGTTATTTATGATTGTTATATAGTTATTACATGTGGAGAGGATACCCGTGATGGCATCTAGCGGATTATTCGTGTGTATGACCGCACGGGTAGCATCAGAAGGGTGTTATCACTAGAATTCTACATTGTACCTTCTTGCATTGTAATAAGGACGATTCCATTGTTAATTCCTTGGGAATAAATCCCTAAATTATAAGGGATGCTCCCATGTGGACTCCTTGGGAATAACCCCCAAAAGCGGTAAAGAAATAGCTACGGGAATTGAGTCTGGTAGGTTGAAAATCCTACAAAACCACGATGTACACATGGTAGGTGAGGGTAAGTGATGTGATGAGAGAGTGAAAGGAATATCAAGTATGAGTTACTTGGAAAACTGGCTGATCATCGGAATAGCATTCATAAATTGTGTGTTGCACTGTTTGTGTTTTTAACCATTATAGCATTCATTCATTCATCATTCACTATGTTTTCTGTGTTTCGTAATATTCTCCCTTTGTACTTGTTGTTTCTAATATTCATGTACTGATGTGGATAAAATGCTAAGACTTGGGTCATGGTGTGATATTTATGATTGTATTTCTCTCTTTCAATGAAACATAATTCATCGTTGTTTTGGTTTTGGACTAACAATGTTCTATGAGGATTATTGATAGATATGTTTCTTACTGGGCATTCCAAGCTCACGCAACTTTTCATGTTGCGGGTTAAGATATGATGAGAATGGACTTGGGATAGTTGCTGCAATTCATTTTATTTATGTTTTGAACAATATGTTTATGTTTCATGGAATTGTTGGATGTAATCAGTTAAATTCTGGTTTGTGTTGTTTGGACTCATTGACTCTTCTGAAGTCATGATACTACCGTGTTTGGTTTATTTAGCTTTCGCACTCTGATGGTTTAATAAAGGTAGCCTTTATCACTTTTTATCTTGTGTTTGTTTTGGTGATCCGTGCTCCTTGGAGGAAACCAAAAGGTCTCACTTCGAGATACATGCCGCCCGCATAGGGATTTGTGCCACAGGATCAGGGGCGTGACATAAATCCTGAACCGGAATCACGCAAATATGTTGAAACCTACCAGGGCGTGATTCCCCAAAGAGGAGTTCAAAAATACTTACCAAATGCATCAACTGAACATTCTGAGGTGTCAGGTCAACAAGACTTTCTCTGCTATCTGGGGTTGCATCCTCGTCAAGACCAGCAGTTTCGGGTTGTTCTTAACTCGAGTAAGGAACTTTCCTCAAGGCTCGAAGTGTGGTGATGACTTTGCGAAACCTAAGTAGTTGCTCCTGCACAGGTCGCCTCTTTACCCGAGGCGACCCTCTCCCTTAGTAAGGGTCTCCATGTAACACTTGAAGGAAGCCTAATGGTTGTTTGTAAGACTAATCACTTGGTCTTGCCTCGGGGACATAGCCTATCTGACCTCGAGGAGTTAGTTCCTTTGAGTGATTGTGTCCGGGTATCTGGCCTTGGATGATGGATTGACCATCTCCGGGATGATTAGCTCGAATGACAAATTGCCCATCTCGAGGTGGGTGCGGATGCTCATGCCTTTTAAGGGTAATCACTCATCTTGGTCATTTAAGGGTGATCAACTTATCCAGACCTTTGAAGGTGGTCAACCTGATGACGAAGTAGCCCATCTCGGGGTGGGTTAGGCCCGAAGTTAGCAAGTAGAAAACCATTCCACTGGTCATCCGTAGGGCTGGTAATTTGGCTGGCCGGACCGATTTGGATCAGGCTTTACATAGGGTATTAGGGGTTTTCTGCAAGCCCAAGCCTGGTTCTAGATTAAATGAAAATCCTGAGCCCACCCGATTAAGCCTGTTTCTTATTATTAATTTTTTTTTTTATTTGTCTTATTTTATTAATGAAAAATTCTTACAAGTTATGCCGTTGGCAAGAATTGAATCCAGACCTTCACAAGGAAAAAGTGACATTCTCACCACTAAGCTACAATAGTACATGTTTATAGAAGAATAAATGCATGGTAATTAAAACCGGGCCGGGCCGGGACGTGTCGAGCTTATACATGCCTAACCCAACTCGGCCCTAAATACTTTGGGCTTCTATAAAACCGGGCTTGGCAAGCCCGCGGGCCCAAAAATCGGGCCTAAGCCCGGTTTAAACTAGGCGGGCTCAACGGGCCCAAACGGGCCGGGCTTAAATTGCCACCCCTAATCATCCGAGGAAAGAGAGATCCCTACCCCAGGCATTCCCACCTCGACTTCGCAGACCGGGCTTCGAGTAAATGCCCACAAAAGGGGAGATCCTCAATCACGGAAATATAAATTCACGTGGGTCACGTGCCCTACCAAGTGGCATTATTCCTTTAGGCAATTTTGAATTTACGTAATGTTGGGTGATCAGTACTTACAAAGTAAAACCCTAACCACCTCATCAAACATACTTAAATTTTTTTTATTTTATATAAATTATTTTAAATGCTAAACTACTGTACAGTCAACTATCTAATAACTAATAATCATGTGAGATATCAAATTTATTAGTTATTATATATTGAATTCTCAATACACTTTTCATGGAATAATATTTTCATGAAAACTACAAAGTATAATACGTTAAGACAAAAGTTAAGTTTACATTATCATAAGTAGCAAAACATCATGTAATGTATTATTATTTTATTTTAATATAACGCCTCCACTCAGATCAGAGGTGGGCGATTCTTCGCTTTTTACTGAGCGGCCTAACCCACCCCAAGATGGACAATTCACCCCCAAGGCAACCACCCTTTGGAAGATGGAATGATTCCAGGGATAGGACTTTATGATCCTACGCTGAAGTCGGATGGTGACGTTATGATCCCATGTTGAGATCGGTGTTAAGTGGCGACTTTATGATCCCACACCGATGTTGATGATTCCCGGGATAGGATTTTAAGATCCTACCCCCAAGTCATTTGGCAACGTTATGATCCCATGATGAGATCGGTGTTAAGTAGTGTTGACTTTATGGTCCCACACCGATGTTGATGATTCCCAGGATAAGACTTTAATTATGATCCTACCCTGAAGTCAGATGGTGACGTTATGATCCAATGCTGAGATCGGTGTTAAGTGACGATTTTATGATCCCACACCGGTGTTGATGATTCCCGAGATAGGACTTTATGATCCTACCCCGATGTCGGATGGCGACGTTACGATCCCATACCGAGATCGATGTTAAGTGGCGACTTTATGATCTCACACCGATGTTGATGATTCCCGGGATAGGACTTCATGATCCAATCCCGAAGTCGGATGGTGACTTTATGATCCCATGCCGAGATCGGTGCTAAGTGGAGACTTCATGATCCCACACCGGCGTTGATGATGATTCTCGGGTAAGGACTTCATGATCCTATCTCGAGGTTTGATAGCGACTTTGTGCCAAGATGGATTGACTTTCCCCAATTGGTTGAGAATCCCCTGAAGTCATTAAAAGTGATAATGATAATTGCAAATAACAGTAAAAGGTCTGAATGACCTGACACCTCAAGACGTCTAGTGGACGTATCCGAAAAGGATTTCTGAACTCCTATCCTAGGGAATCAAACCTTGGCAGGGTTAGCACAATTGCATGATTCCGGATTAAGACATACATCCCAGGTCTCCTTACGAGGAGTTGCGCCCCTACGGGTCTAACATATTTGTGTGATTACAGCTCAGGATTCGTGATCTGAATCCCTTCATAAGAAATCACACAGCGGTTGAACAGATGTGTACGGGATCCCGGCTCATGGTTTATACGCCTAGTCTTTCCTGTTAGGGAATTACTCTATGACCGATTTATCACAATCTTATGAATCCAACCCGAGATTCCCGGCCAACGGATCCCAAAACTTACACGTTTTTAGTCCAGACAAGAATGAGGGGGCGGGGGGAGGGGAGTATCACAAAACCTGAGGAATGGCGGTCGAGAGAGAAAGTTGCATCTAGACCATGGTGGTATTTTTCAAGCCCACATGGGAAACATCACATCAAGGGACTGAGCACACTTTAGAGGTTGCGTGATTACCCTTTGGTGACAGTGGTAGGTGACTGTCACCGTATGGGTGGTGACAAGTGATAGGTAACATGTGGAAACATCCCATCGAGTATGGTCCTCGATGGTTGACACTTGTCACTGAAGCATAGCCTTCCCTATGGGTTCTGGGTATAAAAAGCCTAAGTTCCCATAGGACAAGGTAGAACTCTTGGGAGAATAGTTCTAGAATTCGGAATAGCAGATCGACCTTTTGAATTCAAAGCCACTCTGAGTGTGCTTTCTCTGAACATTCCTAAGGATCTTCTTGCCCTCCTCATTTATTCTTCGGGTTTTAATCTTTTGTATACAGGTTAAACCTCGTATTGGAATAGCCACCGGTTTAAGCCGGTGCAAGACAGGTATACAAACCAATCAAACGTAAAATTGGTAGCCATCCAGGTATTGAAACCTGTTATCTTACTTATCTACTGATTTTATGATCACCAGTACTAGACATCCTTAGTAGGTATTAGAGGTTATTAGCATCCACTATCGACCTAATTAGTTGGTTCCTCACAAAAGTTTTGCTATTAGAGGTTATTATGTTATAAATTATTAGTTATTACTGAGAGGCATTGGCCAACTAAATTGGTTGGTTTGGTCATTGGTGAGCTACTGCTATGGAAGTGGCGTCCTATTAAGAGACATTGCTTCAAAAATATCGGAGGTGGGAATTTGAAAATTGGGAAGGAAAAATCAAGTGGTCGTCAGAAACCTATGTTTCTGTTGCAGAGGAACTCAACTGCTCGAGAGTTGATTCAGATTCAAACAAAGATTTTTTGAGTTTGAGTGCTTCTCCAATGGAAGGTTCATTTCTCTTTGCATCACTAAGAAGAATGGAGCTGGTTCCTGTTATTTGTTCATTGTCCATGCTAGGAGAGACATTCAAAGTGATTATTCTTTCTTCATCAGAAGGAAGCTGTGGAATTTTTCCCTTACAGCACTCTAGCTAGAAGGCTTATATCCACTGCTTCAAGCTAATGTGGATCGATGGGTCAGTAAATGTCGTAAGCGAAAAGGAAGGGGCTAAAAGCCTTTTGCCCGATGTCGTAAAGTCTAGAGGATAAATATTAACCCAACTAGAGATGTAAATGGGCCGTGTAGCCCATGGGCCAGCCTGGGCACGACACGGTTATGGCACGCCTAGGCACTACACGGCACACCACGTGGCACGTCGGCCCGAGCACGGCTCATAAACCGTGCCCATGCTGGGCCTCACTTCCCGCTATGGGCACGAACACAACACCCTGTGGACCGCCCAACACGACACGTGGGCAAGGCACGACCCGTTGGCCGCCTAGCACGGCATGCGGGCACGACGCGCAAGCCCAATCTAGCGCGTCAGCACGACACGGCACGCTTGCCCGCGCGCGGCCCAGTTAGTTCAATCCGGCCAGTTTTGCCGGATTATGGCTAAAAAACTAGCCGTTTAAGCCAGAAACCGGCCATAACTAGCCCTTTTTTCTCAATAACAGCTAGTTGTGGCCGTATTTTTAATTAAAAATTATATTTTGACTAATTTTATCCTCTCAACAGTCAAAAAACGGCTAGTTTAAGGGTAAAGTTGGTCTTTTTAACAGTAAGAGATGCTTATAAATAGGATACACTACTAAATTCAACCCACAACAATCTCTCAATCTCTCTTCAGCATCTCTCAAGCATTCAAGTCTCAATAACTTTCTCTTGAATTTAATTTTAAATTCTCAACTCTCAAGTCTAAAAGCTCTATAATTTCAAGAACAAAGTCTCAAGAGCTTGAATTTGGATTTAGGAAGCTCTAAAAGATAGTTTTTTTTATTCGTTTTATTCTATATTTTTTTAGTATATTAATATTATATATACTGAGTAATTCTCTACTTCTACCTTTATATACATTAAGTATCACATAATTTAACTATAATATTATTATATTATATTTTATATTATTTAAATAAGAAAATGGCTGGTAGGCATGGTAGTTGTGGTAGACATGTCAATGCTTACTTTGACACATCTGATATTAATTTTCTTAATCAAACAATTCCTGATTTTGAAATATCTGAATCACCTTTAGAGGAGATGGAGGAGCATGAGAAAAATGCTCCTTCAGAATCTAGTAAAAGGAAAAAAACTTCAATAGTTTGGGGCCATTTTACCTGACGAAACATCAAGTGGAGAACCTTTAGTAGTATGCAAATACTACAAAACTAATTATCCTGCAAAAGCTCTAATGGCTCTGGATCCCTTAAAAAACACATAGAAAGTTGTCTTAAAAAACAGGGGGCAAAAGATTCCAGACAAAGCCAATTAAAGTTTAGTGCTTCAAGTAGCTTAGGAATATTTGTTTTTAATCAACAAAATGCAAGACACAAATTAGTTAAATATATAATAACAAGTGAATTACCATTTGCAGCTGCTAAAAGTATACAACTTAAAATATTTATTAAAATGCTTTTGGTGAACAATTTAAACCAATATCACGTAACACATGTAAAAATGATGCAATAAAAAAGTTTCAAAATAAAAAGATGAATTAATTACTTTTTTTTTTATAAACATCGAAATAAAATTGCTTTAACATTCGATTGCTAGACTAGCAATCAAGAATTATGATATATATATAACTACTCATTTAAATTTGTAGATACAAACTGCATTCTACAAAAAAGAATACTAAGTTTTAACATGCTTGAAACCCCACATTCAGGAGCAAACATAGCTTCTGCTATTCTTGACATTTTAATGAAATATAAAATATATGACAAACTTATATTTATAACAGTAGATAATGCAAGTAACAATAATGTAGTTGTAGAAATTTTAAAAAATCAATTGTCTCTTAGTCTTAATGGAAAACTTTTTCATGTTTGACGTGTTTGTCACATAATTAGTTTAGTTGTACAGGATAGTTTAACCTTAATCAAACCATATACAGATATTATTAGAGAATGCATTGCTTTTCCATTTAGTTCACAGTCTAAGCAACAAGAATTTCACGAGTTGTATAAAACTTATAATATGAAAGCTAAAAAATTTCTTATGGATGTTAAAAATCGTTGGAATTCATCATTTTTAATGTTAGAAAGCACATTAGAATATAAAGATTTAGTTACTAAATTTTGTAGATTAAAAATGTCTGATTGTCGTTTGACTGATTCAAATTGGAATATAGCTGGTATGTTTAAAAGCTTTTTAGAAATCTTTAATGATTGTGCATAAATTTTATCTGGTAGTTATTATCCAATTTCTCCTAAAATAATGTCATGTTTATATAACAGAAGTTGTGTTTTTGCGACATAGAGAAATAAACCAGATTTTAAAAATATATGTGAAAAAATGAAACATAAATCTTTAACGTATTGGAAAGATATTCCTTTATTATATTATCTATCAACTATAATGAACCCTACGATTAAACTTATAGGTTTAACACAATTATTAAATGAATTTAGTAAAAACAAATGCAACTTAATGAAGATACTATTGATATAAGTAACCCATCAACATTAGTTGATATTAATGAAATTAAATCATTACTTAAATAACTTTTTAATGAATACCAATTACAATTAGGTAATCATATTACATCAATGGTTTAAACACCTCTACTAATACATAGATCTAATCCATCTTTTAATATATTACACAATGTCGGTTTAATGGGAAACCAACCAACGAGTGGTAGTAGTAGTACATATTCAGAATTATCACTTTACTTAGACACCAACATATTAACTTTTAGTAATACAAAAGAATATGATAATTTTGATT
>JAUPMG010000001.1:13525776-13544863 GCA_031762675.1 Pachysandra terminalis | reverse complement strand
GCATCTAATGGGAAAGAGATGGAAGTGGTTGAGAGAAATGGGGATGCAATTCCCCACTTTCTCTCCCACTGTTCCACGTTCTAAAGACTGGTTCAAGTCTCCCTGTTGTGCGTTTTCTGTTGGGAAGAAACAATACTATTTACAATACTAACCCCAAAGAGAAGGGTCAATATCCTAAAGGTCCACAACATTAAAGTTTTATTTAAGAAAACACCCAAGTACTAAATAAATTCTCTAATCTTATAAACGTATCAAAATAATAATTAAATAAAAATAATTAACTAAGGGATAATTTAAATTAAGGGACCTAGGTCACTACAGTTTTGGCTTTTCATTTTACTTTTTTTGGGCGGTGTAGTGGTTCCTTGTTTTAGGGAACCAGCTGGCCCCTATTCTATGTTTGTACATTCTTCCTTTTTTATAAAATTTTCGTAACCTTCATAAAAAAAAAAAAAAAAGAAATTAAGAAGGGAACCTCCCCAAACCACAAGTCATGCCAAAAGAATACAGAAGACCCACTACGCACCATGAACCTGATCATGAAGAAGAAAGGAACTAAAGCCAAGACTGCTTTCCACGGGCTCGCCGCCAAGACTCTTGCATTCAAATTCAATTCCCTCCCATTGACATGCGACCCATACTTACTAACAATCACCTTGCACCACAAAAAATCTTGCTCTTCATTGAACCTCCAAAGCCATTTAGCCAGTAGAGTCGAATTCCGATCCACTGTATTACCCAAATTCATTCCACCAAGATCCTTGTCCTTACACACAACCTACCAATTAACTAAGTGATATCTACGCTTCCCACTACCCTCCCATAGAAACTTACGCTGTAGCTTCTCGATAAGAGAGGCCACAATCCTAGTCATCCGGAAAATCGACATATAGAACACAGGGAAGTTGGCAAGGGAAAGTTGGCTAGAAAGCTTCTAATCAAGGTTATCTTCCCATCTTTTGATAAATAATTTGATCTCTAGCTTTTTCTCCGATTTTTCCACCACCCTATCCCACATAGATTTTTGTTTATAGGAAGCACTAGGCCCAAATTGTTTGTGGGTAAAGAGCCCGATCTACATCCCAAAATCTCCCTTAGATGGTCAAAATTCACCTCCTTCCTAACTGAAAATATTTCACTTTTATTCAAATTGATCCCTAAGCCTGACATTGCCTCAAAACATAAGAATATGCAACTCAACACTATCTGCTCCTGGGCTGCTCTACTTAAAATTATGATGTCATCATCGAACTGAAGACTTGAAATCTTCGGTCCCTCCTCACTCCTTCCAACAAACCCGATTGAACCCCTTTTTAGCATTAGTCGAGTGAAAGCCTCGTCTTCTATTAAGAATAAAAAGGGGGAGAGAGGATCTCCTTGCCTAAGGCCTCTACTGGCCTTAAAGAACCCCACCACTGCCCCATTCACTAATACTGAAAAACTTGAGGTTGATATGCACATTTTTATCCAGTTTCTCCATTTCACACCAATACCCATCCTTCCTCGAAGATATAGAAGAAAATCCCAGCAAACATGGACTTAGCTTTCTCTATATCAAGCTTGCAAATTGCCCCACTTTCACCACTCCTATTCAACGTATCCATACACTCATTTGCAATTAGTGCCCCATCAAAAATTTGCCTCCCCCGAATGAAGGCACTCTGTGTCTGAGAGATAATGGATGGCAGAATATTTCTCAATCTATTTGCTAGAGTCTTGGATAAAACCTTATAAAAACTGCCTACTAGATTGATGGTCATAAAGTCTTTGATGTTCATTGCCCCCTGTTTCTTCGGAATCAGTGAAAGGAAGGTAGCATTGGCACTTTTCTCAAAAGAAGATACCCTATGAAACTCCTCCAATGCGCGTAAGAGATCATGTTTAATGATTGGCCAGCTCTTTTTATAGAACGCCATAGTGAACCCATCCGGCTCTGGGGCTTTATCTCCATCCATCTCCTTAATCACCTCCCACATCTCTTCTTTCGAGAAGTGTCTTTCCAAAGAATCCATGTTTTCATCTGAGATTACATCAAACCCAATCTCATCAAAGTAAGGTCTCGTAGGGGTGGGGCTGGAAAGTAATTGTTGATAATACCTTTCCATAGCTTTCTTGATGCCATTTTCCTTTTCATACACACACCCATCTACCTCTATTCTCCTTGGCATGTTGATCCTGTTCCTAGCATTGGCCATTTTGTGATAGAATTTGGTATTTTTCCCTCCTACTTTGAACCGTATCACCCTTGGCTTCTGTCTCTAGTTTATCTCCTCTATCTTTGCAATTTTAGTTGACACTTTATCCCTATCCTGCAAAGAGCCTCTTTCCTCCTCCTCCTCCTACTCTTTTAACCTCTTAATCTCTTCTAGTATTTCTTTCTTCTTCACTCTTCTAGATATATGTTTTTTATTTGTGTTATATGCATAGGTTCACATCTTCTATATATATGTTAGTACTTTTCTTTGTCAATCCTGCATTTCTCTCTCTCTCTCTCTCCCTTTTTTTTTTTTTTTTTTTCAGGTTTTGCATTATGCATTTCTCTATTAATTGTTATTGTTGTTGTTGTTGTTGTTGTTGTTGTCACTGTATATATAGGGGCCTCATTGTACCAGCCAAGGAGAAAAAGAAAGACAAGAGGTCAAGATTGATGAGGAAACTTGCTCGTAGCAAGAGTGACCATGTTATACCCCAATATCAAAGCACTCCGGGATTGACGGGTCTGTTGGAGACCATGCGTGTGCAAATGGAGGTATTTACTATTTTCTTATTCTTTTTAGTTCTCATTTATTATTATTATTATTATTATTTCATTTTTGTTATGGTTTCAACTTGTGCTTTTTAGTGTTTATGTGTTGTAGTTCGATCTATTCACCAAGTATATGCATACAGTTTTACTTTCTTAAGTGCTTTAGCATGGTTTGTTTTTAGGATGAAGTAGACTGTAGATCAAACCTGAAAAACCACTAACCATAGTCTCTCTGTTTTCTAGGGTGTAGGGTGCCCTATTTTGAGTTTGCCGGGTCATATATAAAAGCTATATATAAGCATGATTGGTAATTTTTTGTTTTATTTTCCTGACGTCATGGTCGTGGTTAATTCATTTTTTGTTTCACTCGATTTGTCTAATATCTTTTCTGTTTTGAGGCATGTTTGCCAGGGCCGGTATGATGGTCCATTAACGGCTGGTCCAGGTTCAGTACAATTAGAATGGACTTGTGGGTCCTATCCAGTCCAAAAAGGGGTAAAAAAATTATAAAAAATCCTGGAAAAGGTAAAAAAGTAAAATGTTGAACTGTAAACTTTTTAAAATGCTCAAATAAATGAGAAAGGTAGCTACCTCATCTAAAGACTATTGTTGCTGCATAGTGTTACTTGCACATATAAATTTGATACAAATGAGCCCTCAGTGTTTTGTGTCCTGATCCACTTTGTATACACGCTCAGTGAGTCAGTGTTTTGAGGCTGACCACTTTGTACATGTGGTGCCTAACAACTTTGTATCTATCTTAACTGTTGGCAGTTGTTTCTTTGTTCTTTTATTTTCTAGCAAATATCATCTTTACTTATCAAAGAAAAAAAAAAGAAATTTGTGTGCATGTGTGTACACGCGTGCATGCTTCCGTCCGTCCGTCTACACGTAGTTTCACTCTGTTCTTTTTATCACCCTAGTTTATATCTCATGAATTAGAATTGTTAGAATGGTATACCATTTTATGTTAGCCTGCTACTGTATGGTGGACTAAGAATAGCCAATTTTGAAACGTCACCGTTTGACACCTCATATCCATCTCTTATGCCACGACATGCTTCTATATGTTACAAACAATAAGCAGGGAATCTGTGGTACCAGTCAGCTGAGTTCCCTTTCAGTTGTGTGACTTGTGTCGAAGGCTGTCTAGTTTTAAAATATGGAATTGCTACTAGTTTTGTTTTCAATTATGATTGACGACAATGAACAATATTCACTACAGATCTCAGATGTGATGGATATTAGGACAAGGCAAGGGTTGCTTCATGCTCTTGTGGGCAAAGTGGGGAAAAGAATGGATACCCTTTTGGTTCCTCTGGAATTGTTGTGTTGCATTTCACGAACAGAGTTTTCTGACAAGAAAGCATATTTGCGTTGGCAAAAGAGGCAGGCAAGTGGTGTTTATTTTTTAATAAAAGAGGACACTTAGTGACATTTTAAAATTTGTCAGTGTTTTTGACATTTGTTAGCACAGTTAAATGTGCTGGAAGAAGGGCTTATAAATCATCCTGCTATTGGATTTGGGGAGTCTGGGCGGAAGGTGAGCGACTTGAGGGTTCTCTTGATGAAGATTGAGGAATCTGAGGTACATGTTATAGAAGTGTTTTAAATGGTTTTATATGTTTTCAATTTTCTTTGACTATATGCCAATTTGTTACTCATCCTTGTGCTTTCTTCTTGATTGATACTCTTGTCTTGTATGTGCCATATGGTAAAATTTATCAATTGTTGCAGCCTTTATTTTTCGTTCATATCCTAGCTTAATTGTTATTCAACTTAAGATGGGAAAGTACCCTAAATGGCTCCCTTTAAACCTTATATAGCAGAATGTTCCTCAAGCTCTTGGCCACCAGGTTTTGAATTCAAGGTTGTTTGGGTGAAGCCAAAATCTGTAATCCCTTTCGTGGTGTTTTGGAGTTTGTGGAAAGAGAAAAATAGGAGGTTTTTGATGGCAAAGAGAAGCAACTTCTATTTTACCTCTTTAAAGACATGCTATGGTGTTGGTTAAGTGGGTTAGTCATTCAACTGATTTTAAGGATGTGAATAAGGAGGATTTTATGTATTGACCGGAGTATCTTGTTTATGTTAGTCTTAAGGTGGAAAGGATTTATTTTGTAATTTATTCTAGGTATAATTCTCTTCCTGTAGTGTAAATTCTGCCCTTATTAATGAACTTATGCGTCTCATGAAAAAAGAAAATACTTCTTCATATCATAAATGTATTTATTTTGGAGTTTTGATAGTTGGAAGAGAGTCCCGGTTTACTGGTGGGACATTGCAGAGAGATATAGCTGTTGAGACAAGTATATCACACGTGGAAGCTTATTTGGGGAACCCCACTTCTCCACATGTACATTCGGTCGACTCTAGGTCATATTCCAAGTTTTAGTCCCAAAGACATTTTCCACGTGGCATAAAGGGCTCACCTAAAACTAGTGGTTTGCTTTGTGTAAATCTTAAGAACCATTAAAAATTGGATGACCATTGATACATGTGGCAAAACTGAATACACTTGTTATATATGTTAAAATAGTGCACATGTGGCTAATCTAGAGGGTCCCATGTCAAATGAACAGTCTGGATTGGCCAAATCATTCTTCCTCGTGGCAGAAATGACTGTCGGAACAGTCAATGAAAGCTGTTGTGACTGGCTGTTGCGACAGTGCAGAAAACCTTTTGCCTTTGGGAGAACCATTATTTTATTAATTGTTTTAGTTTTTGTTATGTGTAGGAAGTTTGTACTGCCCTTTTCCATCAAGTATATACCATTAAAATCAATTCAAATTTTGTTGTTAATTCATTCACGATGCTTTTATCTCCTCTAGTGTGGCCATTATTTTTTTTTACTTTTACAAAAAAAAAAAAACATGCCTTTCACCTTCTTCAATGCATCTTCAACAATAGCTAATTTGTTATTTGCATCAGCTACTGGAGATAAATTGATGGGAAGAAGAAGCCCAAATCGGGACCTTTTCAATATCAGTGGTGCAGCTGCAACCTTCTTGATTAACATGAAATAGGGGTCCTTTTTTCTACATGCCATTTTCATTTTTGTTTGTTTGTTTTTGTTTTTGTTTTTTTTTTTTTTAAATTTTGTTATGAAAACTTTCCCTCTTCTTGTTATCGCCAGTGTTGCTACCTGTTTATTGATCTATGGTTTGGTCTTTTTTGTGCTCGGTGTTGGTTGTTATGGTTGTATTTTCTGCATGCATACTGTGGTTTTAATTATATGCAGTCTTATTATATATCTTGGTCAACTCTTGTTTCAGTCTCTACCATCTTCTACCGGCGAGCTTCAGAGGACTGAATGCTTGCGAGCTCTTAGAGAGGCTGCTGTACCACTTGCTGAGAGGCCAGCTCGTGGTGATTTAACTGGTGAAGTATGCCATTGGGCAGATGGCTATCACTTAAATGTCAGGCTATATGAAAAATTGCTCTTCAGTGTATTTGATATTTTGGATGAAGGAAAGCTTACTGAGGTTAGCAATTTCTTCATGCGAGATCATGATAACATTCTGCAAAACCGAATATATGTTGATATAGAATCTATACTTATATCTTGATTTGTCTTGTTATAATAAGTATTACTCATTTTGGTATCTAGGAAGTGGAAGAAATTCTTGAGCTCCTGAAATCTACCTGGCGAGTATTAGGAATCACAGAGACCATCCATTATACCAGCTTTGCATGGGTATTATTTCGTCAGGTATGGTGAACTTAAAATTGCTGTTTGGTTATTGCAGACATTTATGCAGTCAATTTTACATTGAATTACTTCTATTAAAATAAATATTGATATTGGTTATAATAAAATCAGTTCAAAAAGTTTCTGGAATAATCATAAAGAATGTATAGTACATATTTGCACAAAGAAATTAGTTTATATTTATATTTTTAGAAAGTAATGTACGATGTATTGAGCACTGTATGCACAACTTTTATGTCACATGTAATTCAATGAATAGTGACAATAAGCTACACAATAATAACAAAAAGTGACAAACTCAGATGAAAGGCCTACAACGCATAAAACCATCAACCCATAGTATAGTTTCAATGAATAATAACAATAAACTGCACAATAATAACAAACCAGTGACAAAGTCTGATGAACGGTCTACAATGCATAAAACCATCAACTCATAATATAGTGGTTAACTATGGTGAAATAAGAAACACAGTTACAAATCCATATTCCATACACCAAGAAATCATAGGAATATATGAAATACAATGAGTCAACTCAAAGCCATCTGAATGTCATTGTTGCCTTTGCTTGTTCTACCAAAAGCCACATTATGTTATGAGCCATCTGAATGTCATTATGGCCTTTGCTTGTTCTACCATAGTAGTATTGATCAGATGATCAAACGTTACATATCTAAGTAATGAACATATAAACTAAATTACAACAAATTAGAAAAAATATTTTGAACAATTGTTTTTTGCAATTAAGTAAAATTGTTGAAATATATATAAATATATATGCCCTTCTCTGTTGATTGACCTCTAGTCCTTCTGAACTTGTTGGAATCTCTGAGAAGAGCCTTTGGTTCTAACTTCTAATAGATGATTTCAAGAGGATATAGTACAAGCTCTATATGGGTATATGGGTTAGAGGGTTTTATAGTGAATACAGATTGGAAGAATTAAGAACAAAGATTCCCTAAATTGATCCCAAGTTAGAAAACCTGGTGAAAAATATTCAATTCACAAATATGATAGATTTGAAGAAGGAATGACAAAAGCTAGGACAGGAATGAAGAATATAGGGTTTGGAGAAGTTCTGAAAGAGAAACAAGGGAGAAAATAGAGCTTTGGTGAGCCAAAATGACGGCATAGTCCCGTTTTAAGCCCTCATATGTAACGGTTGATATGTATTGACACATGCTTAATCGAAATATCCAAAATTGACCGATATATCTTCAAAACCCTGGGTCATGTATCACAGTTTTTTTTTTAATTATTATTTTTGTTTATTTAATTTATTTATTCAATTTTTTTTTTTTTTTGGTATTTTGCTCCCTCCCAAAACTGATATGTAGTGGCACTGGCCAAGACCTTTTTTTTTCGGAAAAGAAAATTCTTGAAAAAGGTTTTTTTTTAACAACTACTAAGCAGAAGTTTATATGTAATTGAATTCCAATTATTGGCCATGTTTTTGTACCAAGTTGGATAAGGATTTGGTTTTCTGGTTGAGGAACAAAGAAAAGATAGGAAGAGTTCATGAGTAAATTTGAGGTGTTCATGTGAGGCAATCTCTTCCTATTAGTTTAAGTGAAATATTAAGTGCCCTTTCAGTGAATGGTGCCCAGATATAATAGTGAAAAAAGAAGAAAAAAAGAAAGAAAACAATAGCACCTCTGTGATAGCTATTTAGCATTATGACAATGGAATAGACAGGAACATAAAACCGTTGCCACTAGTAGTTTCACTTGCAAGAGATCATCGTGGAGTTCTCTTTTGAATCAAGCACTAATAACTATATAATTTACAAGTTTTATTTTACCATCTTTTCTTTATAAGATTTTCTTTTCTATGGTCACTGATAGCATTCCTGGTCGATGTTGTATGATTTGCTATATCAATTTGGCATTTCATTTCTTTTCCTTTGTCAATGTATGGAAATTTGTGTAATTTTTTTTTTCTTGTTTAACTTTTATTTCATTTTTTGGAATTGCATCCTTAAAAAGTTTGTGTAAATTCTGATTAAAGCTTAATTGTAGCAGTCTTCTTACCAGCATTTCTTGCAAGAAAACAGTTTGTTGTTACAGGGGAACGAGGACTGTTGCAATATGCCATTGAGCAGTTGAAGAAAATACCACTGAAGGAACAGCGGGGTCCACAAGAGCGATTACAACTGAAAAGTTTACGTTCCAAAGTTGAAGGTGAACAGGGGTTTCCAGAATTGACCTTTTTGCAGTCATTCCTATCACCTATACAGAATTGGGCTGATAAGAAGCTGGGAGACTATCATCTGCAATTTGCTGAGGTTTGATAAACTGTTTGGAGCATTATGTTTATCTAGATGTGGTTAGTTAAGGGTAATGCTGATATCTTGGTTCAGAATATTGTATCATTTTAATTGATATGACTACAATATGTTGAGTATCGAAGCCATGGAATTGAAACTCAAATGTACTGCAGGTTTTCAGCTGAAGCTGTAGAGTTTTTGCTGTTTTGGTCAGAATATATGAGTTTTGGTTGAATGTGTCGAGGCATAATTTCAATAGAGACGACATAATTAGCAGGATAAAAAAGGGAAGAAAATGGGAGGAGGCAAGGACCTGTTTTCTTCCTCTTCTTTTTCTTCGTCCATTTTCTCCTTTCCTTTTCTTAATAAGGATGAGGTAGGGAGTGCCTAGTGTGTGAGGCATCAGGGCCCATATACAGGTTGTCAATCACAATAATAGGATACAGTGCAGGAATGTGATAGATCAGGATCCACCAATGAAAGCAGTATAAAAAAGGGAAGAAGATGGGAGGAGGCAAGGACCTGTTTTCTTCTTCTTCTTCTTTTTCTCTTCGTCTATTTTCTCTTTTCCTTTTCTTAATAAGGATGAGGTAGGGAGTGTCTAGTGTGTGAGGGCATCAGGTCCCATATACAGGTTGTCAAGCACAATAATAGGATACAGTGCAGGATTGTGATAGCTGGATCCACCAATGAAATAGTTCCACTTGAGAGAATCTTGATGTAAAAAATGCCACATTTGGATGTTTTTTAACCATCTAATTTGCATGCCTTTTTTCAAACCTTCACAAGCGTTTTTCCACTATCCAAGAAAACAAAATAGAATATGGCTAGAATTAATTGATCTAGCAGAGTTTTTCCACCATGTCGACAATACACTGTTTTTTCTTAAATCCGATGGGTGACAGTTAAGATCTCAAATCAGCTGTTAAATTATTGATCAAATTACTAATCACCAGTTAAAGTCATATATCAATGGTTAAGATCGACTTTTTGAGGCTAAATTCATAGAAAACAAGCCAATATCAATGCTGAAAATTATTATCAATGATTCAAATCTTGAAGTTCATTTGATTTACATTTAAAAGTCTATATAAACATTCAAATTATGCATCGACGATTAAGATTGAGTCCTTAGGCTACATTTATGTAAAATAGTTTTATATGGAGGATGCCAGGGCCATAGATCTTTGTGTGGTTATGGCCAGGAGGGCTCTTCGTGGAATGGGCCAGGTTATGGTTATAGACAGGAGGGCTCTTCAGTACAGTTTGCTGCATCAAATGATTAAAAATGAGAGGTTTTATGTTCTCAAGTTTGATCGTATCTTGTTCCTTAGAGTTTTGTTAATGGTTGCCATGAGATGTGTTATTCTATTGGGGTTTTATTGAGTCTATTTATCATATTTTTGGCTTAGTTTTACACCCGAACAAGCTTTGGACAAAGTTTCCATTCACGTATATGGGCAGTAGTATGTTTCTACATTGTTTTCTACCATGTTAGTGGGAATATGTATGCAATCTGCTTTATTAATCATTTTTTCAGCTGATCTTTTCATTAAATGGGTGTTGTTTTAAGTTTGCAAGAGTTTCCAACATTTCCATTTTTATGCTATTTTTGACTGTTGAAATACATATGAGTTTCCATTTTCTAAAGGGACAGAACTCACCTTCTATATGATATTTTGAACCATTGCTGGTATTGCAATATGTCAAACTATGAATTTGTGCATATTCCTGTGGGAAAAATAAATGCTTTTGGGTTCATGCACACAAGCAAACACATACCAATATGCGTGTTCGTTAAATGGTTCCTGTTATTATTATTTATTTTTATTTTCGTATTATCTTTATTGTATTTAGTTACTTAAGTTAATAGGGGTATTTTAGTAAATACCCCTAATACCAATTAAATAAAATAAAGGTGATCTCCTATTGGAAATCATGCACATTCTCTTCTCATATTCTGTTCGTCCATTCTTCCCTTACTCTCCTTCTCTCCTCTCAATCTCTTATTCTTGCTCAGATTCTAACATGGTATCTGATCGGGCTGATTTTGATCTTCTCTTCTTATTCATTCCATTCTCTGTTGGATTTCCTTCCTTTTTTTTTTTTTTCTCTTTGTGATCTTTTTTTTTATACCTAGGGTTGAATGTGTGCTTTTTCTTGCCCTAGGATTGATCATTCTCCCTTATTTTCCTTCTTCCTTGTGCAAATAACCTAATAGTTATTTTCTGTGCTGCTGCAGTGAGTATCTATGAAGGATTTATGGCATCAAACCCTAGTCGTATGTGGTGTGTAAGTGCTGTACTGCTGTGATCAGATTCAGGTTGATTTGAATCTGATTTTTTGTGTGTGCTGTGATGGAGTTTTCTTCTCATTTGTGGCTGCTTGATAATAAAAGTTTTGGAGGCAATCTTGTTATCAAGGTGGATATGGCTAAAGCCTATGATAGGCTTGAATGGAATTTCCTAGGGGTAGTCTTATCGAAGTTTGATTTTTCTCTCCCTTGGATATCTTTGATTCAGAAGTGTATATCTAATTGCTGGTATTCGGTCCTTCTTCAAGGCTTAGTTCATGGGTTCTTTAATTCATCCCGTGGTCTAAGACAATGTGATTTTTTTTATCTTTGTCTCTATTTATAATTGTAGAAGAAGTTTTTAGCAAAAATCTTACTAAGGCATTTTAGGAAGGAAGAATTAAGCATTTCAAGAAGAGAAAAGCTGCTATTCCTATTTCTCAACTTCTTTTTGCAGATGATATATTAATTCTCACCAATGGTCAATGGAATTCCTTAAAATGTCTTATGGAGCTCATTAATGGATAAGAGTTGTTTTGTTTCATCTAAATTTATATCTTGCACAAGGAGGAAGGCTGGAACAAGTTTGCTCAAACTAAGCTTTTTTCCCCAAAGGATCTTCCCTTTACATACCTTGGTGTTCCTTTATGCAAAGGTAAATTAAAAAAACATTACCTTAATGATATTGTTGATAAGGTCAGAGGAAAATGATATTGTTGATAAGGTCAGAGGAAAAGTTGATGGTTGAAAATCTGAGTTGTTATCTTGGGGTGGTAAGCTAACACTTATTAAAAGTATTCTATCATCAATTCCTATTGACTTTCTGTCTGTGCTTTCGATTCCCAAATCTATCTTTAAGGAGCTGGAAAACCTTTTTGCCAATTTTCTTTGAGGGAACGACAACTCTTACACTAAGCGGCACTGGATGAAGTGGGATAGATTAGCTAAAGCTCGAGATGATGGTGGTCTTGGTTTTCAGTCAATGAAAGATATAATGTTCAGTCTTCACTCGAAAATCACTTGGAATACTCTCTTGAATAAAAGCTTGTGTGCACAGCTCCTTAATTCTAAGTACCTTAAGGGTAAGAGTTTAGCTGGTGATCATAATAATACTAATTCTTCTGCTATTTGGAAGTGCATTTTATCCTTGATAATTCGTTTTGGCATGTTGGTAAGGGGGAGATATCTTTTTGGTTTGATTACTGGTTATATCCTATTCTTCTAGTCTTCTATGCGGCCGATACTAATGTTATTAGTTCGAATGTTAAACTTATTGATATGATGGACGAGGAAGATGACTGGAATATTCAGCTGATCAGAACTCTTCTTATCCCTGAAGCTGCAGATTGACTTCTTTCTACTAATGTGATTATCACTCAAAGACCAGACAAGTTGATTTGGAAGCCTTCTTAGTTTGGAAATTGTACCTCTCATTCTGCATGGAAAACTATTCAAAATTTGATGTGGGTTTATCTTGGACAAAGTGGTGCTGGCATAAGGTTATTTGAACCAAAAGTTATTGTTTTTTATGGAGAGTAATGCACAATGTGGTTCCTGTGGATAGTAACATTCAAATATTGGGTGTTAACTTGGCTTCAAGATGTCAGTGTTGTGGTTGTGAGGTGGAAACAATGGATCATATGTTTTCTACAGGTTATGTAGCATCAAGTGTTTGGAATAACTTTGCACCATTATTTAATATGAATAATCTTCATGGTCAAAATATTATGGACAAAGTTCTTCATTGGTTGCTTAAGGTCAATTCCCCTCCTTTTGCGGACGATATTAGTTTTGAAGCTTTGGGTGTCAAAGCTATTAGTCCTTCGGCTCAGAAATTTATCGCAGTTAAATGGTTAAAGCTAAGATTTGGGACTGTGAAATTAAATATAGATGTGTCTGCTAAACCTAATAGTAGCGGTGGTAGAGGCATATTCAGAGATTTTAAAGGTAATTAATTTTTGCCTATGCTCACTATTATGGTCAAGTTAACAACATGATTGCTGAAACTAGAGGCTTATGGGATGGCATTAGATATGCAAACATGATGGGTTTTGGTAATCTGGTGATTGAATCAGATTCATGTGTTCTTATTGAAACGGTTAAAGGAAACTTCATTTGCAATTGTGGCATACTTCATTGGATTTATTTGATCAAAGCAGACATTCAAAATTTCCAAATCAGTCACATCTATAGAGAAGGTAGCACGCGTGCATATACTCTTGCCAATCATGCTTGCTCTTCTTAAGTTAACTCAATTTATTATGATTGTGATCACATGCCTGTCAATGTTAAAGAGGCTCTTCGAATGGATAGATTGGGGTTGCCTTTTATTAGGAAGATGTAGTTGGTTTTATTTCATTGTATTTAAAGGATCTCCAATATAAGGAGTTCTTTTCATGCATTGTTTGATTATCAACTCTATTCACATGCATTTGCTTTGGGGTAAGTTTCTTTATGTCCTTCATGTATTTATTAATCTTTTTAATATATAGGTCGGGGTCACTGCCTCAAGAGATATTATAGTTAGAGTGCCTCAAGGCCTAATTTGGCTTAGAGGGTATTATAGTTAAAAAAAAAAAAGACTTCAAGAGATATTGCTGGTCTGCAAGGTAAGTGTCACGTCCCAGACCTTAATCACATATTAACCTTGTGACTTAAGGCTAGGCACGTGACCCTGCCTCTAATGAGGGCAACACTTCCCCATTTAATGTCATAATTTCAAGCTTGGAAAGTCATTTTCCTCATAAAATTCAATGACATATTATTTGAAGTGGACATCCCTATAAAACCAACTAATTGAAGTGTTCTGAACATTTTGTATGCACTATAGATGTCTTAACCTTACTCAATTTTGGGTTTATTCAAAACACAGTTATCCATTAAACTTCACTTACAAGGTACACTCATATAAATCAAAATAAGAAACTAAGATCAGCAACTCATCTTCTCGTACCATCCCTCTGGCCTTCCACTCTATGCTTTCTTTTATCCCTTGAAATGGTTAGGGTGATCTCACAGCCCAATAAGGATTAAGTTCTTAGAGTTATATCAATAAAAAAATCAAGAACAATCAACATTCATGTCCCTAATCATTTTAGTTGCAATAGTATACATCAGATAGAAAATATCACATTGTTCAAACTGAATTATTTCTAGTATTAATCATTCATACACTTCTTTATACCTTGGTAGTTCTAATAACATATTTACTATGTTACTTTTTCTTAATACATTCTACTCACAGAGATTTAAGTACGTAAATCTACCGAATGCAGATACATAAATCATTCATACTTCTCATCATTACAATTTTGCTGTTATTATTATCTCACTATCAGATCTCAATTACACAACAATTAATTCCATAGTCCCATTCACAAATCCTACCCTCAGGTGTCCATAACAACTGTAAGGATTTAGATTTTTAGTAAATCATATCAACATTACCTATATCAACATTACCTATATTAACAAAATATCTTTCAAATCATATCAACAATACATTAATAACAATCCTACCTTTATTTATATTAACATTTACAATAACAATTGTTCAACATACTTTTAATAAACATTGCACCAATTGAGGTAGCATACCTCAATCAAGCACATATATGCACTTGCAAGCAACATTTCATATAATATACAATGTTATACAAATCCTTGACATTGTCATCACATTTGCTAGATCATCGACTTCACAGTCTCTCCTTGAATGCAAGATATATGCCAATCCATCTTACCTGTAGGTGTCAATAATAATGTCCCGCCAGTAGGCGTACAATAATATCACCACGCCCGTAGGCATCCAATCATATCATCCCGCCCATAGGCGTCTAATCCTACCCGTAGGTGTACAGTCACATCATCCCGCCTGTAGGCGTCCAATCCCGCCCGTAGGCATCCAATGATATATTCAGGAACACATTTACAATTATATTAAGTATTCATCAACAACTCTCAAATAGATATGCTAATAAGAAACAATTGTTAATTATTCATTGTGGAGAAGGTAAAAAGAGAGATCATTTAGTGAAGTGGTCAGAAGTTTGTAAGTCAAAGGAGGATGACAGTCTTTCTCTGGGAAACATTCAAAACAGAAACAAAGCTCTACTCGGAAAATGGCTCTCGTGATTTAGTATTGAGAGAGATTCATTGTGGAGATCCGTTATTGTCAGTAAGTACGGAACCATGAAAGTGGGTGGGACATGGAGTTGCTATTCGATTGGCTAGTCCTTGGAAAGCTATTTTTGGTATATTTCATATATTCCAAAAATGTGTGAGATTTTCGGTTGGGTCAAGGTCGTCTATTCACTTCTGGTTGGATCTTTGGTGGGGGGATTCCATTCTAGCGTCTAAATTCCCAAGGATTTTACGTCTTTCCACTTGTAAAGAGTCTCTAGTTTTTGAAGTGCTTAGCTGGCCTGTTTTGGGTATTTTATGGAATTTTCTTCTCATTCAGGATCCTAGGCTGATTGATATCAATGAATTGGCTTATTTGTTTGAACTCCTAAAAAATGTAGTCATTGATATGAATACCCAGGATTCGAGAATTTGGTGTTCGGATCCATGTGGTCGTTTCTCTATTAAGTCTTTTTGTTCTGTTCTTTGTCCAAATCAGGTGTCAAATCCTACCACTTTTTCTCCCTCCTCACTTTTGAAAGCCAGGATTCCTCTCAAAGTTAAAGCATTTACTTGGTTAACTCTCTTATATCAGATAAACTCTGCGGACATGTTGCAAAGAAGGAGACCTTATATGTGCTTTTCCCCCCAGGTGTAGCCAATGTGTCTTGGATCTTGGGAATCTGTGGATCATTTGTTGGGCAAACCAAATATGGGAGTACTTTCTTAGATCAGTAAGGGTAGATTGGGGAGGCCATGCTCTGTTCTTTTGCTGTTCTCTCAATGGAGGAGGGGCCAGATCGTATATGAACTGGTGTTTTCTGCTACTCTTTGGGGGATTTGGAAGGAAAGAAACAGCAGAATTTTCGAAAACAAGAAAGTTTGGGGGTTTTGATAGAATCAATAGAAAGTTTGGTGTCTTTTTGGGTAAGCATTTATCTTGAGATGTTGGGAGGCTGTGATTCATATGTAGATGGTTAGCGGTTTTGGGAGTTGGTGGATGCCATACTTTTGGCTCTATGTTTGTGTTGTGTTGTATTGTAGTTTTTTCTGTTTGTTTTCTCCCTCTTGTGGAAATCCTGTACTTTCTCTCCTCTCTCTTTTTATAAAATCTTTCATTATTCATAAAAAAAAAAAAAAAATTTATTCACCATGGCTTGTTATCCTAAACAGTAATGCCTAATAATGCGATATCTCAACTTGACGTCTGAATGATAACTTTCATATAAGGAAATATCTCTTTTCAATAGCTATAATCTGTAATTCATTATGAACACTCATTATTAGTTTAATCTTCTTATCATAAGGTTCATTACCTTAGACATCCACTTAGTCCAGTTATCTTGAAAAGTTAGACTAGTATTTCTTTATCTTGTAGTCATTTTATTATGCACACGTGTTTATGGTGTTCATTCTTAACACAGGTATATCAGTTCTGAACAGAATTGTAGACCGAGATAACTTAGTGTCGTAATTTATTTCTCAATACTACACTTTGTTTTTCAACTTCCAAAACTAAATATGTACTTTAGATTTTACTTTTAATTTATATGAATATCTATCTTAAAACACCTGCATTTAAATATATTAACTTGTGCAAAAAAGCTCTTACTCAGCCCCCTTTTATTCTGATTTCTGCAGTGTCTTCGGCCTGCCTTTGGTGAACTGAAGCTACAATGCTTGGTTAAACGAGCCTCCTGCAGAAACCTAGTTTCTGCAGTTTCTTTAAGTAGTTTTGTTTTCATTCTTCCATTCACTTCTCACCAAAAGTTATTTAACATAACATATATGTTTTAAATCACCTAAACAATCACACAAATTATCTAACATCCTTATTCAATTCATCATCTGTTGAGTTAATCAATCTTATTCATATCAGTCCACTGATTAATCATACTAGTTTCATATTTGGATCATTTGTAATTCACACACTTGAAATCACAAGGTAAATTATGACAACTACAGAATTGCAAAGAGAAAAACCATCACTAAAGTATTGATATATCCTTAAGAACCTCCAAATCCCTTACCTATCAATCCTCTTTGTTAAATTTATAAAGAAAAACTGTTTCTCCTTATTTGCCTCTTCTACTCCTTATCTTCTTCTCATGCTTCTGTTCTCTACAGCTTTCCCCTTTTTGGAATTCCGTAAAGTTAGTAGTCTAAGTTATATTAATTATATTACTAATATCTTACTAATCTTGCACTAATCTCATTTAACCATCCTAATCTAAATTAAGGTTAATGTAATTTACTGATTAATACTAATTTTATTTACTTATCTGTTCTTGTGACATGTGACAAGGGAGTGCCACTTGTCACAACCAAAGCAATGAGGTGTAAAAATACAAGCATGTGGTGTAAAGGAAATTACTTAAGGGCTAAGTAATCCATACGATCCGACGTATGCTCGCCCACACACTTTAATTCCTTTCAACCAATAAATGTCCATTTCTCTAAAACTTTTACATACATGTCCCTTTAGGTTACACTTACCTTCCAGCCAATCCCAGGCTGCCCTGTCCACTACACACTACCTTGTATGCCAGTGCACAGTACAAACCCTACTGGACAATTCAATTTACTTAATAATTAACAACAATAACCCCTATACTGATCTAATTCACATCATTAAGGTATATTAAGACTTTTACAACTTCAGAATGTTACAGCCAATCAAGTTAAATGGTGATAACTATCTCCTATGGGCATAATCTTTTCGAGTATTTCTTGGTGTTGAAGGAAAACTCTAGTTTATAACTAAAGATCCTCCACCTGAAAATTCTGTAGGAAGTAAAGAATGGTGGAAAGACAATTATTGTGTGATATCTTGGCTACTTAATAGTATGGAGTCACATATTAGTGCTAATGTGGTGTTTCAACAAACTGCAAAAGACATTTGGAATGCTGTCCACGCGATGTATTCTCATGAAAAGATATCTCTCGTTTCTATGAGTTGAATGGGAAATTTTTTAATTTTCAGCAAGGCGATAGGAGTCTTAGTGAGTATTATAGTGCACTCAAGGGTATGCGGGAAGAATTGAATATATACTAACCCATACTCGTGGACTTGGAGACTTTACGGAAGCAACAGGATGAATGTCCGGTTGCTAACTTATTGTCTGGATTACATTCAGACTATGAGTCCATTAGAGGACAGATGCTGACTATTGAAGCATTCCATCTCTACATAGTGCCTTTGCTCGTCTTCAACAGGTTGCTGTAATTTCCAAGTCAACCACTCCCACTACTTTGTCGACCAATGCTTTAGCTATGAATGATTACCTCTCATGTCAATAATAACTATCAATATGCTAGCGGGGATCGTGTTCGTGAAAGTTCATTTCGTGGATGTGATCGAGAGTCGGGAACACGTGGAAGAGGTTGTGGTAACCGTTCATGCAAACATCGTGGTTGTCTAAACCACAGTTCATAAAGGTGTTCGGGTAAGTTTGGGAAACTTGCATGGGCAAATCAGATTTCTACACTTTTTTTTTTTGATGAAGGTTACGAAAACTTTATAAAAAAGGAAGAATGTACAACCATAAAAGATAGGGGGCCAGCTGGTTCCCTAAGACAGGGAACCACTACACCGCCAAAGAAAAGTAAAATGAAAAGCCAAAACACGCATCAAAATATTCTACTACACATCCCACCCCAAAAACATCAAAATACATCATCAAAACAAGAAACCCAAAAAACCAACAGGACACGTAACAAAATTGCATCCCAACGATAGTATCCCAATTTCTGAAAAAATCCAATGCCGAAAAGTCTTTAAACTCGGGTAGAATTCCTAAGCAGGTTGCAGTATAACACCCAAAACTGAATCAACAAGGTGGTTTGGACATCTCCCCACTTTCTTTCTCTTGATGTTTTTGTACTTTTCTCTCTCCCTTTAACAAAATCTTCGTTATTAATCAAAAAAAAAAAAAAAAAAAAGGCAGTT
>JAUPMG010000001.1:13503360-13516015 GCA_031762675.1 Pachysandra terminalis | reverse complement strand
TTCCCCCCCCCCCCCCCCAAATATCTACTATTGTAAAGCTTGAGATGTTATTCATCTTGATCTTCTGCATGCTGTTCAGTTTTTCTTCTCTGGTGGTTATCTTCCCAGATCTATCAATTTTACTCTTATTGCTTTAGTTCCTAAGAAGGGTAATTGAATTTTTTTTTTTTTAAATTCAGATCTATTATCCTTTGTAATTTTATTTACCAGATTATTACCAAAATTATGGCTAGTAGACTGAGTTCTATGTTTCCAGAGATTATCTCTTAGGAAAAATCTAGTTCTGTTAGGTTGAGGTTTATTTTGAACAATGTTGCTATATCACATGAATTGATTAGAGACATGGAAAAGAGATACAGTGGGGGAATATAATCGTCAAGTTAGACATGCCCACGGACTCCACGCCTTACGACTGCATTCATTGGGTGGGATTTCTTGTATACGGTTTAAATTTTTGGTTTTGGTGCTGACTTTGTTAATCTATAAAGAGATGCCTCTCCACTCTATTTTTCTCTATTTTCTTGAATGGTACTTCCATTGCATATCATCCTAAGACTAGAGGACCGAGACATGAAGACCCTCTTTTGTCTAGTCTTGCTGTCATTGTGGAGGAAGTATTAAGTAGATGTCTCTCTTCTGTCTTTTAGTAAGAAAAAATGGAATTTTTAAGGGTTGTAATTGTCTTGTCTCACAATTTTATATACGAATGAAACTCTCATTTTTCTTAATTAGTTGATTTCTTGATGAACTTTCTCTCTGCATATGGAAGATCTTAAGGTCAGTTAATTAACAAGAGAGACAGTGCAATCTACTGCTCTAAACATATTTTTCCTCTGAAGAAAAATGTTTTGTTAAATACTCCATGCATGCTAGAATTCATGTTCCCATTCAGTTACTGAGATGTCCCTTTAATTAAAGGCCGCTTCAAAAACGATTACTTTATATCCTTGGATTCCAAATTCTGAAGCAGAATTGAAGGCTGGTACGGTAAGCTTCTTAGATAGCTGGCAGAATTATTTTTGATTAAAAAACTCTCTCTTCGATGCGTCTTTATTTTCTAGCTGGCACTTCCATTCCAAATAGTGCTTTGAACCTGATTAACAGCATCATTATAAGCATCTTTTGGTGGATAGACAATCAAACACCATAGACATTGAATTTCATGGATTTTCATATGTACTACTCATATTGAAGGGGTCTTGAAATAAGAAAATTTGAGGATATAGTCAAGGTTCTAAGGATGAAAATGGCATGGTACCTCCTTTCAAAAGACAACATTTGGATGGCATTTTTCTCAAAGAAATATCACCATGATCTTCTTTGTTGATGAGCTCAAAGTGTCACGCCCCAAAATTCTTGGCCAACTTTCGATGTGCTGCACAAATTCCAAGGTGTGACTATCACCATCCAATCCCAAACTTATCCTTGATACCCAATTACATTATGAATAAACTTACTATGAATCCGAGTACTTGAATCAGAGTCTACAATGAACATTAATCATAGCAGCAGAAGATATAAACTACTTACATCCATATATAGCATTCCTTTTAATAACATAAAATTCTAAACTAGAATTATTACCCTCCAATATCGATCAACTAAGTACAAAAGGAACCTATAACTAATCTTTTTTTTTTAATTCCCCCAAGGCCAAAAAGCCTTCGAGGCACTCCAACAGTGGGTGGGGGGTTGAGGCGAAGACCTCAACCTATACATTAAATGAGAAAGAGTTACATAGGGGGGACATAATGAGCCTTACCTTAGTAGAATACATTTAGAAATGCACGATGAAGATGCTTTTATAGACTAAGCGTTACAAAACACCTTTTCTACTAAAAAGGACCAATTATCAACACCGAATATAAGCTAACCCACTGTAGTCAATACAAAGAGCAGCTTTCGTCTGTTGAGGAAGATCCTCTCTTCTTTGAAAAGTGGAGTTACTACAAGTTTGGGTAGCAAAATTTTCAAGAGAATCCGCACATGCGTTTGCTTCTCTAAATATATGAGAAATTTGAAAGTCAAGAATCTCATCAATCCAAAAGGAAATAGATCAATGACATCTAAAGTTATAGTTAGCCATTTCCACCACTGTCCTTGAATCTGATTCAATCTTAATGTTACGAAATCCAAAATTTCTCAAGTATCTGATCCCATCAACAAGTGCTCTAGCTTCAGCCACCAAGTTGTTACTAGTACCGTAGAAATGGGCAAAAGCAAAAATGAAGTTACCTTTATGATCCCTGATAATGCCACCACCACTGCTATCACCATTAAGCTTACTAAGTAAGCGCCCTCCGTATTAAGCTTAACTCAATGTTGAATAGGACGGATCCATTTGACAAATAAAGGAGCCTTGAATTGGGGTGATACCGGATGAATCCCAAGAATAGCAAGGCTAAGAGTATCATTAAAGGAGGGGGATTTAGTCACTCTTAAAGCAGCTCCTGCAATATCAAAGAGCCATCCCATAATATCAATGATAAGCTTATCAATCGATCTAAAACGATTCTCATACAGCCTATTGTTTTGTTCTTTCCAAATTTCCCACATTAAAACCAAAGCAAGAACACAAAGCATATTCATTTGAGATACTTTAGAACTGATGGCAAACCAGATTCACAAAAGATCTTTGACCTTGGCCAAGCATGTAGCTCATATTGAAGATAGGAACAAAATAGCTCCAAATGGATGTAGCCAGACCACAAGTAGCAAAAATATGATCCATGTCCTCTTCATGATTACCACAGCAAACACACTTAGAAGCCAACTCAATACCAAGTCTGTTGATATTAGCATCGACAGGAAGTGCATTGTAGAAAATCTTCCATGTAAGGCGCGAGATTTTCATAGGAACATGTTTAAACCAACACCAATCAGACCAAGCAAAAGGAACATGGGGAGATCTAACCTTGTTCCAAGCTGATTTAACTGAGAATAATAAAGAATTGGAGGGCTTCCAGATCATTTTATCAATGGAATTTGAGATCCTTATAGTAGTGTTGATAATAGACTCGGCTATATCATGAAATAGTAAATTCCGGATATCACTAGCTTTCGGTATCTTTCTTAATAAGATTGATATCATTACAGCAAGAGCCATCTAGAAGTGTAATATTAGAAATGCCATTTCTTCTATGCCCGTCTTTGATGGAGGCATGAAAAAAGACAGAATTACGATCTCCTTCATGCAACCACTTAATTTTGGACTTATCTATAACAAAACTCTCTTCCCTAAGCATAAGCCAATTATGAAGAGCTTTCTTCTCTTGAAGAGAATTCCAAGTGTCATCAGACCAACTAATTTCCAATTCAGAATCTAGAGCCGTAATACCATCTTCACAATTCTTAACTTGCGGAAAGATATCACCAAAAACATCCCAATTCCAATTCTTTAAGACCATGCGCAAAGCTTTCAACTTGAAGCTAAGAACCTGTAAAGGGGAACCGTACTGAGGTTTATTCCATTCATGCTTCATAACATCGATGAAATTGGGATGATCCGTCCACATTTTAAAAAATTTGAAAGGCCTAGGGCCTCCAAGATCAGAATCCGGGCCTGAAATAAGCATAGGTTAATGATCCAAACACAGTCTAGGTAAGTGAGCAATCTTCAGAGAAGGCCAAGTATTCAAAATACTAGGATTGCAAAGAATCCTATCCAGTCTAGCCGAGATTCTACGATTGCCTTGATTATTGTTGCACCAAGAAAATTTACTACCCAAAAAACCCATGTCCATAAGCCCACACTGGACGAGACAGTTTTGGAAATCCATCATAGCATACAAATCAGGTGGGTTACCCCCAAGCTTTTCATCTACAGAAAGGGTGATATTAAAATCACCACCCACCATCCAAAGACGATTGTAAGAAGCCTACAAGTTGTAGAGAGAATCCCATAGAGCATATCTTTCCAACCTACTGCATTTAGCATTAACTAACGTGAGATAAAACTTAACATTAACCAAGTTGGTGATACTTACAGTTACGGTTTGAGAACATGTAGGAACTAAAGTGACATTTAGATCAGAATTCCAGAAGAGCCAAATTTTGTTGTTGGTTCCTTGAGCAACCAAGCAGGATTGAAACTTCAAATCCAATGAATTAGATGCAATTTTATCAGGTTCGAGAATATGTTCAAGGAGAACAAGGAAAGACTTTAAATTCCTTTAAGACTTTCTTTAGATGAACTCTAGATATTTTGTTTCCAATACCCCTAATATTCCAAATCAAAGAGTTTGGCATCATTGGAACTATTGGGAGGTATTTTGCCGCAATTAAGCCCTCGTCAAAATACTCGAAGTATGAGTTTTTTGAGTTATTCTTTGGTAGACTTTAATTAACTCCTTGATAGACCCCATAACCTTACTAGCTTCTATGACCTGTGTTCAAGAGTTTTCAGCAGCAATTTCATTGAATCTCTTATATCATTATCTTTAAGGGAAGTTTGAAACTCTTTAATGAATTGAATAGCTTCAGCCTTAGAATTTGGGTGAATGGATCGTCCAGAAGCAGATTTGGGTCAATAAATCTCTTCACAAATTGCCGAAGATCCATTAATTTCTTTCTGAAAATCGTGCAGATTAGACACCAAGGGAATCACCAATGAGTTCGATGCACCATCAGTTTGCTGAACATGAACTAAAGATTGTTGAACCCCACTAGGACTTATAGTATCACCCATATCAATTTTCTGAGCCAGAATTGGAGTTTGTTGGGACCTTGTAGGACCTTTTGCAGCACCAAAATCAATTTGCTGATCAGAATCTGAAACTTATTGTGTCTCTATAGGACTTGTTGAAACACCAAGATCAAAAGGTTTTACAGTAGATTGAGGAACTTGTGAAGTATCTCCCATTGGAGAAGCAGAAACCTGTTGAGTCCCTGTAGGAATTATCACAGCATTAGCATCAATAGAGAAAAAGATGATTGTTGATTCCTGTAGATTTTGTTCTTTTTTCTTGTGGATCAAACAAACAGCTAATATCTTATTTAATTATCCATAGTAATGAGAATTTAGTCATTTACATAAATGTACATAAGAAAGGCCAAACCAAGCATCACATGGAGCCTACTTAGGGTTGCCAGTAGGCCCTTCTCCACACCTCCACACCCACTCCCACCTTACAATCTTCCACTGGAAAAAGGGATCTCCCCAAGCTGAGAAAAAAAGAGGAACTATCTACACCACTGAAATCTGGTAGAACAGACACTAACTGATAATGCTTCACCTAATAGCTCAACGAATCTCCTATGAAGAAACAATCCTATGATAAGAAATTTTATTTAATTCCTTCGAAATGTCTCAACAAACAACCAATTGGAACATTTTTATAGGACTAAAGCACATCCTTCGGATTCGATCCTCATGATTGAAACAACTCCTAGAGATTTTGAGGGAGGACCTAAGCTACATCAAAGATTTACAAAAAGAAATCCTTTATGGTTCTTGCTACTTTGCAATGGATAAAAAGGTGATCAGTTGATTCCAAGTTAACTTTGTACATGCACATTTATCTAGGTCAGGAATCACCTTGTTCTGTAAGTGGTCCACTTTTAACACTTTGGGTATCTATGCATTCCCAGATCCTTGATGAGGAGCTAGAGAAATCCGCTCATAAGATTGTAAAAATATTTGATTGAGAACTTCCCCTAAGCATTGCTTGCCCAAAGCCTCTTTAACTTTTCTTCACCACACTGTCCTTCAATAGAGCAAGAAGTATTTGACATTCTAGTTTAATTAGGGCACCCAAATGACCTTGTGGTTGCTTCTCCTCTCAAAGTAGCAATTTATTGGTAAGCCTTTTCATGGAGCTAATTGGTAAAGCCAAGGTTAAATGGTCACATAATTTCCCTTCTTTACCAACAATCCTCCCATAAACAACAATGAACCTTAAGAACAACCATAAACTTTACCCCTTAAGAAAGTCCTTATAAAATTTCATAATTCCCTTCCTTATTTCCTTTGACCTCCCTATTATGGTATTTACTACGTTTGATTCTTCTCCTGCAGAATGCATCCCTTTCGGAACTAAACCTTCACATCCATTTACCTAACAAGGCCTTATTCACATAGATCAGATATGAATAGGGGCTCCAATGTTTTCGATGCTCATTCTCAACTCAAGTGAAAGGATGCAATGTGTGAAGAGATGAAGGCTCTAGAAAAAAAATGGTACTTGGGAACTGGTAGACCTTCCTCAAGGCAAGCAACCGGTTGGGTGTAAATGGGTCTATACTGTGAAAAGTAGATCAGATGGATCTATGGAAAGATATAAGGAAAGATTGGTAGCTAAAGGCTACACACAAACTTGTGGGATAGATTACCAGGAGACATTTGCTCCAGTGGCTAAGATAAACTCCATCAGAGTTTTGCTCCCAACTGCAGCAAATTGTTCTGTCTTTATATCAGCTGGATGTCAAGAATGCATTTCTGCGTGGAGACCTACAGGAGGAGGTTTATATGAGAACTCCACCAGGTTTTAGGTTTCCTAACAGGACTAATAAGGTGTGCAGGTTGAAGAAAGCTTTGTATGGCTTAAAACAATCACCCCAGGCATAGTTAGACAGGTTCAGCAGAGTTGTGAAAAAGATTGGCTATGTGCAAAGTCAGGCAGATCATACATTGTTTGTCAGGCATAGTCTGGGTGGCACAATTGCTTTGATAGTATATGTGGACGACATTGTGGTGACAGGTGATATTGCTTTAGAAATCAAGAGGTTAAAAGATTACCTTAGACATGAGTTTGGAATTAAAGATCTGGGGGAATTAGGATATTTTCGAGGGATTGAAATTGCCCAATCAAAGAAAGGGATCTTTATTTCTCATAGAAAATGTGTCCTATATCTTTTGAAAGAGACAGGTAATCATGGGGCTAAGTCGGCTGATACCCCAATTGAGCAAAATCACTGACTTATTGTGAAGCTAGTCAACCTCTTGTGGATGCAGGTCAGTTTTAGAGACTACTAGGTTGACTAATTTATCTATCTCTTACTCTTTTAGACATAGCATATACTGTAAGTGTCATCAGTCAGTTCAAGCATTCTCCCAGAACATCCCACCTTGAAGCTGCGCATAGAATCCTTCAACACTTAAAGTTCTCTCCAGGGAAATATCTTCTATATTCTAATCATGGACATTTAAAGTTTGAGCGATATGAAGATGCTGATTGAGTTGTATCTATTATTGACAGGCGGTCTACTTTAGGCTACTGCACTTTCGTTGGTGGAAATCTAGTAACTTGGCACAGCAAGAAATAGTCAATCGTAGGTTGATCAAGTGCAGACGCAGAATACAGGTCTATGGCTCATGAAGTTTGAGTTAATATGGTTACGATTATTACTTCTAGAACTTGGGTTTCCCACACATGGGCTGATGAATTTCTATTGTGATAATAAGGTAGCTATCAGCATTGCTTATAATCCGGTACAACATGACAGGACAAGCATATTGCAGTTGATCGACATTTGGGAGAATATTATAGGTGGTCAGATTTGCACACCCTATGTCACTTCAGCATTACAACTTGAAGATGTTCTTACCAAAGCTATTTGTCAGTCTCCTTTGTCTAAGATCTTAGGCAAGTTGGGCATGATAGAGATCTTTGCACCAACATGAGGGGGAGTGTTAACTTCCAAAAATAAAAAATAAATAAAAAAACATGAGGGGAGTGTTGAGATGTTGGGGTATTTGTGTCATTTTTCTATTTTATATTTGGATATTCTCAGTATTCTATTATATAGGGATGAACTTGACATTGTATGTAATGTTAAAGGCATTATAGTCCTTTATATCTAATTAGTATGAAATAAAAAGAATATAGTGTGTGAATAGTAAAAAACTATTCACGTGTGAACAGTAAAAACTATTCACGTGTGAACAGTAAATAATGTTCACAACCCAACTTTTTTTCTCTATTGTTCCTATTTTTCTCTTGCATTAAACCTCTTGATTTCCAACTGAGCATGCATTTTCCTTTGAATAAATAAAGACCTAACCTATTGGATATATTGACATAAAATAAAAAATTTCAAGAAAAGGAAATAAATCAGGAAAAAATAATTTTTATCATTTAAAAGTTAGAAATGCATATTCTTAGAATTCTTCAATTTTCAGGATTCTAATTATCAAAATGAAGTTTCTTAACTTCCCAATTATGTGTGTAAATTATAGAAAAAGATAAAACAATATTGAAGCAAGAAACTTCTGGACTTGAGGTTTATTTTCCTCTTCTATAAATATTGATAAACGTTAGTTAACCATCAATTAGTTTTTGTGATTTTCAAGCACAACGGTCATGAAAGAGTCACAAAATTAAGATTGCAAGTTGCTTCAAATCCCCTTCAGCCTTTCACGTCTATAAAGAAATGCTTCATGTAAATGGAGCCTCAAAATGGTTTAAAACCTCAAATATGTTAATCTTAATATATGAAGTAATGCTTAAAACATGGAAATTAATAAATTACTTTGCATAGCATGGAGAGATGTGCAACTGTATTTTATGTATGAGGCACAAACCTTAAATGTAACTTGTAAGGCAAGCCTCTAGGCTTGACATGTGAGCCTCATTAGTGCGTCACACTTGAAGGCATGAGCATCATGGGATTTTAAAATTCTAAGGTTACACCTTAAGGCGTTTCTTAAGCCTCAATCTGTAATCCTCACATTATGATACATGGATTCTTCAATTCATCCCAAAGTATTTGTCAACATGAGACGACATAGGTATGGGGTCTACGTAGGATCTTCACAGCCAGTGTCCGATATTTTAAGATATATTTTCTCTGATCTAAATGGATGCCACCTCTATCTTCATTATATACCTCACTATCAAGTTTTAAATGTATGAAAACTGGTATTATCTAAAGATAGTGTCATATTCTGTGTTATTTAACCTAAATAAGTTCAGAATATATGGTTAATGGAACAAGTTTCTATGACATGATATTGGGCCTAGATGAATCTGACACATAGAAACGTAGTAGCACCTGACACTCGTATCCGAGTCCTTGTAACATAGTCCTCATGTGCCTTTTAGAAATACATGTTCACTCTGACAATTATGATTTATTTGGCTATCTGTATGATCTTGGTTGTTGCTAATGTACTCATTGACTACAAAATCACCACTGTACAATTTTTTTTGTCCCAGTTCTGATGATGTTTTGGGTAGGGTGACCTAATAAAATAGTTTTGGGTCATTTTCTTTGTCAGTGAAAACTCAATTCCTAGATAGATTTTGAACCATGAATAATTATATTCTATTATTAGTTCTTGTGATTTGGATAGGTTGATGTGTATGCCTTGTTCTCATGGGGTTGCGTTAGTATATTATGCTCTTTTGGAAAGACATTAGAAATGCAAGCTGGGGAAATATAGGTATTATTGGTCACATCTTTGGTTTTCTCCTACTACCTCCAAAGATCTATGGTACTAGCAAGCTTTTCATTCCATTATGTTGTTACATTCTCTTGATTTTTTCTTCTCTTTCCTTTTGATTTATCTATTGAGGACTTTGTTCTAATCTCCTTTGCACCAAAAGCAGCATTTTCATGCTGGTTTCTTTTCTTTTCTTTCTTTCTATCTTTTTTTTATTTCTTGCTTTTGATTTAAATGCTTATATTCACTACTTCAAAGTCCGTAATTTTAGATCCGTACAAGTGATATTACTGCTAACTTATGCCTTTACATTTTTCAGACTCAGATTCCTCAAGATATAGTACAAAGATGTGACCTGTTATTCCTGTTTCTCCTAATTTAGTTCTCAAATTATGTTTTGGCCCATGCAGTCAACAAAGAAGATTTGATTCCTCCTGAGCCTATTCTCACGCGATACAAGAAGGAGGTTGGAATCAAGGCTTTTGTTAAGAGGGAAATATTTGATCCAAGATTGCCAGATGAGAAAAGGTGTAGTGAAATTAATGTGATGACAACACCAAAACTTTGTGTTCAGTTAAATACACTATATGTGAGTATAATCCTAACATTGTCCTTGTTTTTATCCATATCTGATTCATATATTTGCGACCAGTTGTAAGTCTTGTTTTTTCGTGTTTGTGATTCGTATATTTTTTATGATATTAGACAAGAAATGAAGTCTAGTAGTCTACTCATATTTTGGAACTTATGTATTCGTAGTTGTTATTTTTTTCTATCAATCAAATCCTTTTTTCTAGTTTCCCTAAAGTTGGTTGACGTTTTTAAGTGGTGCAGATGAATTCATCCACAGTCACTAAATTGGTTGTTGTTAAATGCTTTAGAACTTAAGGATTCATAATTACTGAACTTATAGTGCTCGGGATTGAGCAATTAAAGCTTATGAGTCGTACCCTGAAATTATGGGAAAGAGTGATGGAGCAAAGGTTAAAAAGAATAACTCGAGTGTTAGAAAATCAGTTTGGCTTTATAACCCTGAGATGTCCACCATTAAGGCAATATTTTTACTTATACAATTAATGGAGAAGTTTAGAGAGGAGGAGAGACCTTCACATGGTTTTTATCAATCTAGAGAAAGCATATGATAGAGTTCTTAGAAAGCTAATCTGCTGGGTTTTGGGAAGAAAATGAGTATTAGTTAAATACATTGAGGTTATTAAAGACCTTTATGAGAGAGCATTAACCAAGGTGAAAGTGGTGGGTGGAGAGACAAATGAGTTTCCAGTAACGATAAGTTTCCATAAAATATTGAATTCTGAAGGCATACCTTGGGAATTAATAGGTTTTAAAATTTCAAACTGAGACTGGGAATGTAGATTTTAAATTTTACACAAACAATAGAAAGTGAAGCAACTGTAAGAATTGAGAACATGAGATTTCTGAAAGCAAATAAATTTCATTTATTGGATCAATTATCCATAAAGAGGGGGATGATGATGAGTTTGTTGCAAACAGAATTAGAACTGGATGCCTTAAAGTGGAGAAACGATTCTAGAGTGTTATGTAATTGACATGTTCCACTAAAATTAAATGGAAAATTTATAGGACAGACATTAGGCCTGGTATGATATATGGATTAGAATGTTAGGGGTGAAAGAAGCAATATATGCATAGAATGAGCGTTGCTGAGATGATGGTGTTTAGATAGATGTGTGGTAGGACTAAGAAATATGGGGAATGAACATATCCAAGAATGTTTAGTGTTGACCAAACTAGAAATAAGAGAAAGAAATGTTGGTTTGGATGATTTAGGCATGTAAAGTGAAGACCTATAGAAGCAACTGTGATAAGGTGTAAGGAGTACTCATTGAAGGATCTAAGATGGTAAGAAGAAGACCAAAATAAAATTGGATTGAGTCAGTCATAAAGGATTTGAATCGTCAAAATCTGACTGAAGATATGGTTTTTTGACAGATTTGGAAGAAGGAACAAGATTCATGTTGCCAACCCCATCTAGTTGGACTTGGGATAAGGAATTCGTTGTTCTTGTTAAGGCTGAGCAATTAAAGAATTTTTGGATATCCATTTTTTGAGCTGTTTTTAAAGATTGTTTCTTGGCAATCACAAACACATAAAAACTTGGCTAAGTGAGATGATTTCATGTAGTCTACGTGATTTTGTCTGAAGTAGCATTTGCAAATTTCTCACATTTGGAACTCTAAATATTGTTTGTCAGCATGGTTCAAAATTCGAGGTAGAGTTTCAGTCCTTCTGGATATGGAAACATATCAAAAAGAGTATCATATCCTCAGAAACAATGCATTAAAAAATCAAAAAAACTTGGAAAGTCATGGAAACTCAAGGAAACCTAAAACAACTCATTTTGATGCATAGAAAAGGTAAAAAAAAAATGATGAATTAATGTGACTTTCATATCATAGACTCGCTCACTTAGTATATATTAATATGGAAAGAAATTTGTTCATGTCCAAGTGCATGGAAGCTTTAAAAAATTTGATTAAATGTAATGAAAATCTATAATATAACATAAAAAAAAGCATTAATATCCCATGAATATGTCAAATTAACTCAAGGTATCATTAATATCGAGACATAAAACCATATTTTTAAACATCAAGAAAACATTTTTGGGCACCATATCTGTAACAAAAACAAAATAAATAATAATAGTAAGCCCAAAATAAAATTAAATAACACCAATGTGTTATTTTTTCTTTTATCATTAACAACAATTTTATTAATCATCAAAAAGAGTACATAAAAACAAAGATTCATGATGTGATTCAAAAGCAAACAAAACAGCAAAAGAAATTACATAGAGACAGGAAAATAGACAAAAGAAAAAAGAAAGATGTACAAAATCCTATCCATCTTTCATCTCAATCTCCTCCCCCCTAGGGAAACCAGCTCCAAAATCCACTCTCTCCACACCTCTTCTAGCCCAAGCATCTACAACATCATTTGCTGATCTCAAAACATGATTAAAGGATATGCACAACCAGTTGGAAAGGTAGTGAGCATGTCTAATCCAATGAGCATACTTCCAAGGATATCTATCATCACCTGTCATCCACGAAATAACCAGCAAAGAATCCCCCTCAACCAGTAAAGACTCCAGATTCAGCTTTCTAGCTTCAACCAATCCGGCAATCAAGGCTCTCAGTTCAGCAGTGATGGAATTCGCAATACCAATCGGACCAGAAAAAACATGTATAATATCACCATCCGAATTCCTGAACCCGCCCCCCCCCGCGC
>JAUPMG010000001.1:13480469-13502931 GCA_031762675.1 Pachysandra terminalis | reverse complement strand
AGTTTGTAGATTTATGTCTTGTTTCCTCATCTTGTGGAAACATTGTATATTCTCCCCTTCACTTTTTATAAAAACTTCCATTAATCATCAAAAAAAAGACACTAATGGATGTAGCAATGTCGCTACCTCACACAAGCAGAAGAATCGAGAGGTAGCGAGATTGCTACCTCACGATTCGCATGAGGGTAGCGATCAGCAGAAAAAGAGAGAGAGAGAGAGAGAAGAAGAAGAAAGGAAGAGGGTTGAGAGGTTGCCGCCGGTGAGAAGAAAAAAAAATAGGGTTTTTTTTTTCTTTGGATTGCTCTAATACCATGTTGTAGCAACATTTACTCATCTCAATTAGAGAGAGCACTTATATATTAACTAGAGTTAGGGCATGAAAATAAATAAGACAAAGAAAGATGGGCTTATGGGCCGTTAGGCCCACTCGCCTGTTCTAACAAGAACGACTTGTGACCGAAATTGAGGGATATCACTAGGCATGAAGAGAGGTGTTAGAGTGTTATACTTTGAAGGGGACTGCTCAAAGCCTCAAACCTCAAAATGCTGGATTATACAACCGACTTCTAGATCCTTCGGTATCTTGGTTGGACGTGAGCTAGATTTTGTGTTGGGTCACAACTCAATGTCACATTAAATTATAATGGTGGTGGGCAGATATTCCAAGATGGTAAGGAGGATTGATATATCAGAACTTTAGATTTCTTTAAATGTCTCTGTAAGGAAGAAACAGTCAATGATGATAATGATCATAACTCGAGGAGGTGTTCTCCTCAACCAAGGGAGATTTGACATTTCTTTGAGTCTTTGAATGAAAATATAGCAAGAAGGAATTTCCAGAAAGATGGGTTGTAGAAATATGGAAGGTGATAATGTAAGGTAATGTAGTGGAATATTTGAAGCAAGGTTTTAAATTTTGTCAATATTTCAAAAATTTTGAGGTTTCAATCTATATGATGCCATTTTGTAATTTTGACAAGTTTCTAACAAGTATTATGTAACAATTCATTGGAATCTCAAATATATATCGAAACTTTTGGGATCTCAAGGAAATGTAAATTTTTTGTCATCTCATTTTATGTTTGACCAAGACCCAAATTAATATATAAATCAAGATTTAGAACTTGATTTAAAGATAATTACCACTCAAGCTCAGAGCTATATAGTGTTACTCGTAGATTGCTTGCAAGGGGGAAGGGATCTAGTCTTCAAAATTTACACTATTTAAAATAATTTCTACTTAAATGTTGTTGGTGAATATAATTAATTGGGACAAGTAATGTATGAAGATGAAAACGTCATGAAGCTTGGAAAGTGGATGGTTGTAGAGCTTTAATTTGATGGGAGTGCTTTTGATTCCTTTGGTTCGACTAGCATTAAGGTTCTTTTCATTTAGAAAATTCTTAGATTCTCAAGGTCTTTGTGGTCCTTTTGGCACCATATATTCTGAAATAGTAAGCAAGATTAAGTCTCATCCATGATTTAAAATATCTTAGCTTATTCATCGATATATATCTTGTATACACAGTGTCAGCACAATACACAGGTGTATTTTAGGATAACTTAATGTCTACATTGTATCAATCGATACATGTACTATGTCGACCGTATTGATCAATACAACTTAAATGTTACAATGTATTGACCAATACACTTAATAGACCATTTACTCTATTGTTTAACTCTCCTCTCCATAACTAAAAACCCAAATTCCATTGAAGTACAGCCAATTTCATCCTAAAATCTTCTTATTGATTGAAAACGTCTATTTTTGGATCTTAGAAAGCATTTTCCTCTTCTTGCATAGTGTTTCCAGGTATGCAATGGAAGAGCTTTCTTTTCATTCTAAATCATATTCTTTATTTCTAAAGCATGTTTTGGAATCTTATTACACGGATCTATGGATTTCAAGTGAAATCCATAGATCTAGCTGCCTATTTTTCAAGAAATATGCAATGTTCTTGGGGATTGTTTTGGGAAAATAATAAATTATCCTTTTTTTAAAACAATAACGTGTTAAATCATATTGTTTTGATCTAAAGCTTCTACAAAAGATGAATCTAAAGCTGATTTTTCAACTTTTTGGATATTTATGTTTAGTATAAAATAATTTATTATTTTTAAATAAATAATTTAATAGTTTCTATAAAAAACTAAATAAAAAACACACAATGCCTTCTTAGATTAGGTTTATATGCATGATTGATCATATATTTTGTATCTAAAAACTAAAATATCACCTTATGAAAATATTATGGATTTAATTTATATATATATATATATATATATATATCTTTCCATGAGATATGTATGCTTTTCTTTGTGTTTTATTAGTTCATATGATACATTATAACTTCCTTTTCATTTAATCATGTTTTTTAAAGTTTCCATCTGTCTGCATGCATACCGGTTTGTTTCTATATAAATATATATTATGTGTGTGTGTATCATATGTAAAACATGTTAATTTATCACATTTTTAGGTTATCTTTACATCTAAATGAGTTGTTTTAAATATCCACCATTTTCATCCACCATATCCATGATTTTTATAGTGTATCCACGCGTATCTGATATGTATCCCGATAAGTGTCCATTTTCGGACCAACCGATATGCTACCTCGATATGATATTTTGTACCATGGTCTCATCTCCAATGTTGAGTGTCTTTTAAGGCTATTTCTCAGGACTTTTAGTGGTTCAAAGGAACACACCTAACTTAGCAATAAGGAAGAGATATTGAGGATGTTGCACATAGCTTTAGAGTTTACGGATTGATGGCCTAAGTGAAGAGGTGCATATAAAGGACTATATGACTAAAATAGTATTCTCAAAACCATAGGGCAAATTTTATAAGATGGCCATTAAACCTGCTATGACGTAGGAAGCAGAATGGTCAGTAATTAAGAAGCAATGCATCATAGAATGTGTGTAGTTGAGCTTAGGATGTTAAGCTGAATATATGGAAAAACTAAGAAAAATAAGGTAGATACATTTAGATATATCACTAATAGTAGATAAATTAAAGGGAAACCGGTTGAGATGGTTTGGGCATGTAAAATGGAGACCTAGGGAATGTCTGTACAAATGTGCAATATGCTGTGAGCCGAAGGACCTAAAATAAAGAAAAGGCGGTTGAACGGTTTGGGCTTGTAAAACGGAGACCTAAGAAGCACCTGTGAGAAGGTGCAAGATGGTGCAAGGTGAAGGATCTAAAAGAAAAAGTCAGTTGAGATGGTTTGGAAATGTAAAGCAGAGACATATATGTATCCCTTTGAGAAGTTGCAAGATGCTACAAGGTGAAGGATCTAAAAGGACTAGAGGAAGACCAAAATGAACATGCATGAAATTGGTAGAAATAATTTGAAACAAATAATCTAAGGATACAGTTTTTGATAGAACAGGATAGTGGAACCAAATTCGTGTAGCATACCTTATCTAACGCCTATCAATTGTCGAAAAGCGTGGATCAAGGACCTTGACAGATATCAAGTTTCATTAACCATTGTAGAAACCTAGTGTGAGACTGGAATTTTTTCTTACACTCGAAGAAATCAATCTGCAGGCTTCTTGACCAAGGAAATGTAGGGTTTATTTTTATTTTGTGCAGACTTATTATGAGTTCTTTTTATTAAAGGACTACTAAATAAGTGCATTGTTTTTACGTGGAGTCTTTAGATAGAATATTTGTAGATTGCTCTAATTGTACCGTATAAGATGTCTGTCTACATATTATTTACATGACTGGATATTACAGTATTTCTTCTGCCTATCCAGAAGATTGCACTAGATTTAAGCCTTCTTATCAGCGTGACCAAACAAATGGTTTCCCCCTCCATGCATGTTATTTTAATGATTATGCATTTCAAAAAATAGAGTTAATTATTAAGTTGATGTTAATTGATTTCTAAAAATTGATTGTACTGAAGGCATGGGCGTTAATGCTGTAGGTACTAAATCAGCTTTGTGATGTCATTGTGGAGCCACTCAGGGATCGAATTGTAACAAGTCTACTTCAAGCATCACTGGTCTGTTCTTTGTCACTACTTCAAACAAATCTGTCTTAAAAAATTTCACTGCAGTTCTATTTAAGTTGTATCCTTTACCAGGATGGCTTACTCCGGGTGATCTTAAATGGAGGCCCATCACGTGTTTTCTTCCCAAGTGATGCTAAATTATTAGAAGAAGATCTTGAGATCTTAAAGGTATGTGTATGGTGACATTTTGAATGATGAACGCAAGAGTTGGAACTTGAAAATGGAAGTTTCATATTTTGCTATGCACAATGTATCTATTTCCTTATATTAGAAAACTATGATCATATGCTGGCCATAATTCGTTGTTTGCATTGCAGGAATTCTTTGTATCTGGAGGAGATGGGCTTCCTCGAGGAACAGTTGAAAACCTAGTTGCTCGTGTTCGCCATGTAATAAAGTTGCACGGATGTGAGGTTAGTTTTTGTCATTATACTTGTGTACTATAGGAAGAAAAATTAACAAGAGATAAACCATTAAAAATACGCATATGCAATTATGTAAAATGAGGTTTTGGGTGCTTTTAGGCATTTGTCACCACACAAAGGGTCTTCTAAACTCTGAGGGAGAAACAAGCACAACTACTAGTTTTGATGAACTTATTTATTTAGTCAATACCAAGGTTTTAATTACCAGAACCAAGTACTGGAATACTGGTACGAACCTCCAGTAACATTTGTACCGGTCAATTCCGGCTCAAGGAAGTCTCTAAAAAAAGTTCTAAAGAGTGGAAAACATCTAACTGCCTACTTGGTCATCTACAAAAAATGGTTAAATAAATAAAAAGAAGCAACTATTTCATGTAGGGGCATTCCTTGCATTGTGTGCTTTACGCACAAAGATTGGGCTATTAGACTTTACTCTGCTTTATAATATCAAATAATGCAAACTTTGTAAGATTATTCATTTCTTCAACATCAATAAATATCCAAGATACAAAAGTCTATACCATGAAGCCAATTCAAGTTGTAAAGGATGCAAATAACATGCATGCTTCATACAACTAAAACATATAATATAGATGGAACTAAAAATGATCAATGTATAAGAAAGAATTATAAAGGTAGACCGGAAAGTAAACATCAGTCTACCAATTGGTGTCTAAGTCAGCACTATCTTGTGCAACTTCATCATCCAGGTTAGGGGGGCAACTCAATTTGGTTTGGTTCAGGTTGACATCAACCAAGACCAAGCCGAGGTTAGTGAAGGTTAACCCAAAACCAAACCTAATCGAATTGAGAACTGAACTCCCCAGCCCAAAAGCCAGACCGAATTGAAATGGAAAGCCCTAAACCCAAACCAAGAAAACCCAAATTGCAATTTCAGTTCAGTTTGGGTCGGGTTAGGATGGGTTATTGCAAGATTTTTATAGAATTACATTTATTTAAAATGTCATTTTTATATATCATATATAATATAATCATGTTTTATAAGTCATATATATATAATACATATCCCACCGTTGGAGTGCTTCTAGTCGTCTGACTAGAGGGTATTATGTAAAAAAAATGTATAATACATATATATTGATTATAATACGGTTTAAATCGATTTGGTTCGATTTAGAGGTATATACACTAGAGTTCAGGTTTTGGTTAGGTTCAGTTAAACTGAGACCAACCAATAACCAAACCGAGCTAATTTGGTTTTCTAATTTCAAAAACAAAGTGAACCAAATATCTAGAAACCCAACCCAATATAAATTGAATTCTATTCGGGTCAATCGATTTTCAGGTTGAACCAACCCAAGTTGCACCCCTAGTCTAGGGTAGTGAAACAGGTTGTATTCCTCCGAGAAAAAGAAGCTGTTGAACCCCTATCCAACAATGGGCATCAAACACAGCAGACTCCTTGTAATCATATTATCTCGGTAGACAAAACCCAGTACTAATACTTGTTTGAGGAACTAGCTCACCTCTATAAGTATAATGTCCACCAATATTGCAACTGCTGGACTCGAAAGCGCTCCACCATTGGTGACCTTTTTATTCATAACTTTTGTTGTATGGTTCACTGCTACCTTCACTCTGCTCATTTTATTTATAAGAATCTCCATATCCTTGATATCACTCCCTAAAGGCTCTCGTAAACCGTCATCTATGACTACAGCTGTAAGCATAAGCTTCACTACGCATATCTGGCGGAGGCCATGTCTTGTCAATATCCTCTGACACGTTTTTCCTTTGCTATGATGCTACAGTTGATTGGGTCGTGTGCCATGCTGACTATCCTGCATAGCTATGTAATCAGTGTCCATCATTAGTGGTTGGCACTCACTAGTAACACCTCAACCAACACCACCAAAAACACCTGTTTCAAATGCCAAAGAAGCACCCTCACATGAAGTAATACCCTCAAACTTGGTAAAATCATCATCATTATCGTTATTGTCATAATCGTCGACTCGTCTGCTTCGATGCTATCATCCTCTTCATTATCTGCATCAGCAACATTGGCTCTTGAGTCTTCAAGCAAGGCCTTGTCATTCTCTTGTGTTCAGTCATCAAGGAGTCCCTCCTTCTCAAATATAATTTATGTTTATTGAATTAAAGTAATCATCCGACTTCCTATCCGTAAGATTCTACTGCTATAACTACATATTGTAGTGCAGAACATGACCTTCTGCCAGTGCGCAACTTCTTCATCTGCTAACGGTTGCAAGATTTTGCGTGGATCAGTAAAGAAGGTGTTTAGACTTGTCTTGCAAAGGAATGAGGAGCATAAAGTACTTAAATTTTTTTAAATGCAATGGCCCTCAGGTGTGGTGTTCGAGAGTCATAATTATGCAACCATGTAGCTATGAAACACATGTAATGTTATTAATACCCAACTGCATACTTCATGATAACATTTCAACTAAAGTTAAATCGAAAACATCTTAAATGGATTGTCAGTCTTCCGTATCTTTTTCATGATCACCTCTCCAAACCTTCCATTGGCAGCCTTAAAGTCTCAATATCTACAAAGAGAATAATTAATTGATATGAGGACCATAAGTGAAATTAAAATGATACCTCAAAACGCGATTCAAATTGGATATACCTCATTGTCTGCTCACTTACCCATTCTAACCTCCCACTAACCCTCAACAATTGTCACGCCCCAAACCTTGTGGTACAAATCCCTATGCAGGTGGCACGGATCACAAGGTGAGACCTTCGGGTTCCCAAACGTGGAACGCAGATCACCAAAACAAAACAAAAATAATAAAAGTAATGAAGACTACTCTTATCAAAACATATTAAATCATAATTTACACCAAATCAAGGAATAAAACCTATATTTAATGTCACGAATATTTTCTATCATCCGATCTCACATAAGTCAATCCGTAATCATGTGAAAACGAGAGTAAACACCATTCAATTCGAAATCAGATAAACATAACTCCAAAACATATTTCATTGTCACTTAAACAATGGAATCATACTTTCGATAGTCACACACGGTTTATAGATTCATGCATTCAAAATCCGATGACGATCACGATATTCCACAAGGATTATACAGAAAATGATACTTACAGTTAGGGTTTTGATATCAGATTAGTAACACTCCCTCTTCCTTTCACTCCTTCCTTTCTTCCTCTTTCCTCTTCTCTTCTTCCTCTTCTTCTCCAAGGCTTGTGACGGCTAGGGTTTGTTCTTCTCCCTCTCTAATCTCTTCTCTTTCTTTCTTAACCCACAAGAACCCTCCTATTGTGATTACTGATCGTATGGAAAGATGAGGGAGAATACATAGTAACTTCCCTTACTTCTCTCCCATACCAAACCCACGACACCCACAATTCCCACGCACCCTCTACGTTCTAATTTGAATTACAATTGATATAAATCACTATTAATACTCATAAAGTAATCTAATTACACTTAGACCCCAAGTTAATGCATTCTTGTTTTAAATACCACCCATTGATCTAATAGCTTATATAAACATACAATTAAATCCAGAAAAATACCCATTAATCATGGTTCCTTCTAATGTCAATTAATTCAAGTTTCTATATTAATTTAAGGCATCATACAATTAAATTAAATTTGGATTTCATTTGTTCTTATAATAATGCATTTAATTAGTCTCGCATTAATTATGATAATTATTTCCGGGTTAGGGTCACTACAACAATCCTCTCATATCTCAAGGTAACTCAGCAATCATTAATTGGAACATAGGGTTACGAAAATAAGCTACCACAGGTAATTCTAAATCGATATCCATCTTATTAAATAATCAAAGCAAAAATTTATTCAATGTGGCAAATGTGAATTACTTGCAGCATGTAAGTCTAGAACTATCTAATTCGGCCATTTATTATTGATGATGGCCCGATATCTCTGATAGAACTTTACACTCACTTAAATGGCGAGTTTTGCTCTATCAATAGCCTCATACATAATAGGCATTGTGGGATTCTTGTCACTATCAACCAGTTTAGGGACTTAAGTCCAAGCTTCATCACCTTCAGTATGTGCTATACCCTAATCTCGAACTCATCACCAAGTATAAAGCCAGGTACTTCTTTGGCTTTGGCCCTCCTATCTTGTTCAAATGAGAGACTAATGGATATCCCACTCATCCAATACACACATCTGCTTGAGCCCCAAGTGGTATATAATAATAATAATGCTCTCTGTAGCCACAAAGTCAATGACAAACCTGGTAATTCTTGACTAAGTAGATTTCTGTTGTTTGTGAACTTTGATGTAGCACTGTTGTATTCCTTGCCTTCTAAACTGTATTGCTGTTCTTATTGGCTTTGCCTATGTCCTGAAGCATCAGATCGATGCAATGTGTTGCAAAAGGAGTCCAATACAAGTGTGATCTCTTCTACATCAACATATGTCCAATTGTTTTGAAGGAGCCCTCATTCACTAACAACCTGTAAGACATTCTATTCTCCCTCCACCTCAACTACCTCATCCATAAGCTTGAAAAATGTAATCTTTTATCTTTTGCACATTAGTCCCATCAACTTGTTTCATAAAGATCTTGTGATGACACAATAAGCCTGAAGTTCTCATATGAGATAACCATCCATCACGCATGATCGTGATCCACCAGGTCGCTACTATCCTTTTAAACTCATCTATACAAGCATGAAGCTCTACCTCTTCCTCCTTCAAATAATTCCCTCTCATCTAAAAGGGTATGGGAGACCTAATTCACAGCCTTGCTTCTGCTATGGTATCTATCATACTTGAGAACAAGGATCCTTCACTGCATTGAATGGGACAGCATTGAGCAAGAAAAACTTCATACCAAGTTCTTCCACTCCTATACAGTCACTTCTTCCCTCTTCCCACTCAAAAGAGAGAAAGTGAGAGAGACAGAGAGAGAGAGAAAGAGAGAGAAGGGGGGAGATTCTTTCAACCTCTTCTATTTCGAGTCCATCAAGAATACAAGTATGGATCTAGGCCCCTGATATTAGACTGCTCATTCAACTCAACCCCAGACTAAATGTTTGGCCATCTTGCACACTAAATGTCCAATGGAGGTCACTCTTCTACATAGAGCGCATACGACCCCCCCAGATTCATACTGAGACGGTAGTCGGAAAATGAGTACCGGCCCATCATCGGTCGGCAAAGTGCAAGGGTTTACCAAATAGCAAACTAGATATGCTCCATCTCTGTAGGATCAATATCATCATCATGGTGGCCTTGGCGTCCAAACGTGACATCCTCATTCAAAGAAGCTAAAATCTCTTTTTTCTTTTCTCCACTTCCCTATTCTTGCCACTTTGTTGACAATGTTGCATTGTGTGCATGATCTCTCGATGTACCTTGTGGCATTCGAACATGTCTCCCTTTTAATGTGCCAAGTGCTTCTTAAGTCTAGTAATGCCACCCTATACATCTCTACTCTACCATAATAATTGCCAAAATGTACTTCGTGTCTCGTATCGATCTGAACCATGTATCGCCATCCATCATAGAGTTGTCCTAGCATGGTGGAACCTAGGAACAAAGAAATACAGAAGAATTATAAATAAAAATTAATAACTTATAAATTATGGTTTAACAAAAACTTGTAAATTCTACAATTTAAAATAAAAAAATATTCAAGCATTTCAAATCATAAAACGTCACATAATTATAGAACTATTTTGGTATCTTTCAATACAATTTCAATCTATTTAATAAAAATATAAGTTTTTTAAAATTTCAATTAAATAGAATATTAATCCCAAAATTAAGGATACATTAATTTGTGTATAAATTAACACAATTATTAGATCATGCATTCTTGTAAAATCAAATTAGCTTTAAATATAAAATTACTATTTTTGAAATATAAAAATAATTAGGGTGAGAGTTGTAGGTAGCGAAACAAATGAGTTCCCAGTAAAGATGGGTTTACATCAAGTTTCAGTTATGAGTCTCTATCTTTTTGCTTTAATTATGGATGAATTAACTACTTGTATTCAAGAGGAGGTGCCTCAATGTATACTTTTTGCAGATGACGTAGTTTTAGTACACCAAATTATAAAGGGAATAAATGTAAAATTAGAGTTATGGAGGGAGACCTTGGAATCAAAAGGTTTTAGAATAAGTAGAACTAAAACCAAGTACATGGAATGTAACTTTAGCACAAACAATAGTATAGGTGAAGCAACAATAAGAATTATAAATCAAACGATTCCTAAAAGCAATCAATTTTGTTATCTAGGATCAATTATCCATAAAGAGGGAAATAGTGATGAGCATGTTGCTCATAGAATTAGAACTGGATGGCTTTGATGGAGAATTGCTTCTAGAGTGTTATGCGATCGACATGTTCCACTCAAATTAAAAGGAAAATTTTATAGGACAACCATTAAACTTGCTATGATGTATGGATCAAAATGTTGGGCAACAATGAAGCAACATATGCATAAGATGAACTTTGTTGAGATGGGTGTGTGGGAAGACTAGAAAAGATACGGTGAGGAACGAACATATCCGAGCTTGTTTGGGTGTGGCTCAATTAGGAGATAAGATAAAGGAAAGTTGGTTAAGACGGTTTGGGTGTATAAAGTGAAGACCCGAGGAAGCAGTTGTGGGAAGGTGTGAGAGAGAAATTATTGAAGATTCTAAGAGGGGGAGAGGAAGACCCAAAAGAACCTGGATGAAGTCAATCAAAAAAGATTTGCACACTCGTAATTTGACTGAAGATATGGTTTTTGATAGATTAGGATGGAGGAACGGGATTCTTGTTGCAGACCCTAACTTGTTGGGATAAGGCATAAGATGATAATGATAATGATTGAACAAAACCTGAAAATTGTTTATGCATGGTTTTTTAAATAACACATGCATCTTGACATTTCACATATATGAGACCACTTTGAAAATCTTTATAGAATTTAAATATTATTATATTAAAATAGTTATTTTAAAAAAATATATGATAATTAATTAAAAGAGTCAATGTTGTGTAGATTTACTCCAAATATATGCATATTAAAACACTGCATAAAGTAAAACCAATAAAAACAATTTATAACTATGTATAGCATATTTTACTTTAAAATTTTAAAATAATAAAAAGTATATATGAAAATAAAAATAAAAAATTGGTAATGCCTAGATGTCATCATAATCCCTGCGTCCTGAGATTAGACATATATTAGATCACTTTGATTTTTTTTTGGATTTTAAGTAATTTTAACAGTAAAATAATTATTTTTCAAAATCAATTTAATTTTAGAAAACACAGCAATCCAATGATGCTGGACTTAGTACAAATCTATGCATCTTAATATTTTATATATATATATATTAAAACTATATAACCCATTATTTCGTTTTTATATTAAAATTAAAACTCTGCAAATGTTGTTTTGTATTGCTGTATCGTTTGGGCATTGCATCCCAAGCCAAGGTAAAGGAGGAGGGTTGCATCAAGTTGACAGACAGCATAAAAATTTTGCTAAATCTCTTATGACATGAATCCGAACCAGCATTTCGAAGATTGGGATGGAGGAACAGGAAGGCATTTTGCTGTTGTTGTTATATTAAAATTATATTTTAATTTTAAAATAATTCAAGATAAATCCAAAAAAATCCGAACCCCACCCCTTCCATTACTTGATTATTAGGTGAAAATAGTTCAAATACTATTAAATGAACACATTTTTACATTCTTTTTAGAAAACACACACACACACACACACACACACACACACACAAAACTTCAAACTTCAATGCATGAATGCTAAAAATTCATCAAAATCCTTGATTTTGTTGACAAAAGTAGTTAAATCTAATCATTTTCAACTACTCATGAATCTGAGCTTTGAAAAAATAAATGAGAGATTTTACTTAGAAAATGAAATCCCTATATAGCGTATGTTGGTATTCGTAGATCTAATATGGTGCCATTGGGCTATTACACGAGCTAAATTGCAGTAAGAAGAAAGAGGTGGTCAATGTCCACCATGAGTTTGAAAATCTCATTGAAAACTTGCAAGACAAGGGAGATATCAGCTCAGGAAGCCAAACTAGTGTTTCCATGCTCGAATACGTTTTCAAAAACAAATCTGTTAAGTGACGACTGGAATGTACCAGTCTGTACTGGACGATACTGAGTTTTCTGAGCTTCTTTAAGACTCGGGAGCCTATACCAGCTTGTTACTGGCCAGTAAGAACCAGTACCAGATGATTCATGAATCCACGGTCAACATAATATGCACTCAATAATAGATTTTGAATAGAGTTCCATTATCTGATGTATTAGATACTGTTTCTTTCTAAAAATCTAGTCCTAAATGTGAAAACTGGTCCGTCCAAACCATTTCGTTAGTCAATCACATTGCATCATCCAATCTTAAAGTTAGTGTGTAGAGTGTAGCAATGCTAGTGTAGATTTTATCCACTGAACCGCAAGCATTTCATCTTATAGTTATACTAATCTAACAGGGTTAACTTGTGGGGTTAAAGATAGTTGGACAGCCAATTAAGGTGTTTTGATCGCCGGGGAACACTCTCCATCTGTTTGCCCTTAGAAGACATAATTACTTACGTCCCCATCACAAGTCCCACAAAGTATTCACTCTATAGAATAAGAATTAGATTCTTAGTTTAAATAGATTACTAAAGTAATGCAATTTGGAATATATTAGGTGAAATCATCAACACCCTCTCAAGGTTGATAGAGAGCATGCCCATGATTTCCATTCCTAAAGGACTAGATCTTCAACAAGGTGGAAATTCTCGTATTCCATATATACATGTTCCTGCAGCTCTCAAATGAGTATTCTTGCTTGTATCGCAACAGCTATTTATAGTTTCCTTTTTTTCTAGCCCATAGGACCAGTACATAATCAGTATTTGAAACTAAAAACCTCTTTTATGCGATTGATTTCGAGAAAGAAAATATTATTTTATGTACTTGAAGGTAAGAAAAGGTGACATAGATGGTAAATACTGAATACTCTCCTCAAATTACACAATTTGATTGTATATGTGTGTTAGTATTCATTTCTTCATTCACATTCAGGTAGTTCATCATCTAAGCAAACGTTTGTCCTTTGTAATCATGTCACCTATGGGAGGAGTACATAGCAAAATCTAATTTACAAAGGCATAAACAGTTCCAGGATATGAGGCAACATATGAAATTTCTTCTGGGCCCCAAATAGGATTCAGTTATTTCTTTCTACTAATCAATTCTTTGTATCCTTTTAATGTCTAAACTGGTGTATTGAATTTGCATTTTCAACAAGTTGAACTTTCCCAAATTAAAACAGCAAAGATTTACAGCATTATATTTTTGTGAAAAAAAAATGAGGGGAGACATTTCTTTTTTCTCTGAAAAGGAGGGCCTGCACACACAAGGGGAGGTGTGTCACACACACATATATATATATATAGAGAGAGAGAGATGACACTGTGTCAGAAAGATATCCAATCTCGGCATTGATTGATATGTGGGATGGCGCTTTTTGCATCATAAATACATATGTACCTGGGATACATCAACTCCTGGGATTCATGGAGATCTGAGATTTGGGATTGGTGATTTTCGTATCACAAGTACACCTGCAACTGGGTTTTATCAAGTCAGTTAAGTCTTTTGTTTTTTTTTAATCTCTCTGCTAAATATACCTTGATACTCAACTGATATTCTTCCAAGTGAGAGAATTTGTTGCTATTTATAGAGTTGTAAATATAGGTTTTTATATTTTTTTTTTTACCTTTAAATAGAGTTTTTGATTTATTTTGACAGAAATATCTGAAATTTCGGCTGAAAAAGTGACGATTTCAGACTAAATTGTTTTGGCCAAAGTACAATTATTTCTGCGAAATCTGTACTTTTTCGGCCGAAAAATCATCATTTCGTGTTTCAGAGGGCAGGTCCGACCCAAATTTAAAACTATGATTAATCCTTACCCAAATTCGCCCAAATATAGGACCGGGTTGATCGGGTCGGGTGAGTGACCCGGCCCATTGCCACCCCCAGGGTCATAGTTTTCACTTGCTTATTTCTCCAAACTTTCTCTATAAACCTAGTGTCAATTTTGAATATTATTTTATGTTATTATTCTTCCTTGTTTTCCCGTTTCATCTACTGCAAAGGATCCATTATTAACATTTTTTTGTTCATTTTCTGTAGACTAGGGTTCTGATTGATGACTTGAAATCAGTCGGCGGAGTACAGTCGCAAGGTAACCTAGGCAAATTGGGTGCTGAAGCTGGAACTGTACTGAGAATTTTATGCCACAGGAGTGATTCAGAGGCCTCGCACTTCGTCAAGAAACAATTTAAGATACCCAGGTCAACTGCTTAGTAGTAACCTACCGAATATCAACAGAAGCAAGAAAAATGGAACTAAATTGTACATGGAGGAACATCTCTTTATTTATGGAATGTAATCTAGTAAATTTTGAGAAGAATTTACAGATTGCATTTATTTATTTTACACTTTATCTTTTTCTTCTCCATGTGTAACAACTAGTTCATTTTATTAATTATCCTTCTATTCATGGCCCCCCAAAAGGGTAAAAAATAAAGATGACTAATTTATATATTTTGTGGAAGTTTGGATGGAAGATGGTCCTGGTTAGCTAAATGAGATAGCATTGGGGCTGAAAATAAAAAATACTGAGTTATATCGTTTTGATTAAAAAAAATACCAGCCGTGTGGTGGAAATTGGGTAAGTGTCCTCCCTTGAATCTGGTCATTAAAACAGTCTTCAAGATGTTTCCAAAAGCTAAGATAAAGCCAGGGGATCTCTCCCTCTCCCCTCATTGGTAGCAAGTTAGATCTTCATAGTCTGGTTTGACCTTTCGATTTTGGTTTTCATGATCTTGTTCACCACCACGTAGGACTTGATTTTTTAGGTGGTCTTTTGCCACGCCCCAAATTTCACACCCAACAAATCCAATAAGATTCGAAGAACAACCATCATCTCCACATAGAAGATAGACATCAGATGCACAGCATAATTTATTACAACAATTAGACACTTATATATATCAAAATTTACAATGATAAACTTTTGTTCTATAATTTAAATCTAAATAAAATTAATTCAAATACATTATTTGTGGATCTAAACCTTTAGAAAGATCTAACTACTCAACCTACGCTTCCATTACACTACTCCCATGATCATGTTTCATTAATTATGTACAAAGCATTGTATACATATATACCAAGATACATATATATACAGGAAAACTTAATGAGATTTTCATTCCAATAAGAAATCAACTGTAGAATTTTGAAGTATCAAAATAAACAATTCGTGTATTAAAACTATGTAAGATAATGAAACTTGTAGTTCAATAACAATTATAAGAACAATGTAAAAGAAATTAATTAACTGAAACAATCATTACCCCCACTGGGATATACTAAGGTAAGGGCCCCATCACAACGAGTTGTCCTCGGCAATGCAACATCATCACCTCTTGTAATGAGTTGAAATTTAATTAAATGTTAATTATAATTAACTTAATAATTACATGTATAATGTAGTACTTGCTTAGTGAATATATATATACTAACCAATATCTACACTAATGGTAATATAGATGATGGATGTACCTATATTTATATATAAGTATCCATATAAATTTATATATGTGATTAGTAATTAAATAATTAAACTTAAATTTTATCATGTAATTCTTAAGTCTAATTACGTACCAAGTATGATGAAGAGCACATGTCAGTGACGAGTATGCATTACGAGCCCAGAGATGAGCTATATGATAATTGAATGATATAGAGGGAAATAAATGAAATGGCATTCTTGTAACTAAGTAACAAATGAAGGTTAAAATTGTAATATGAAAATTTGATAAATGCCATCTAATGTGAGTCAAAGGTTCAAGACCTAAATGATGACATGTGGCATTGAAGGTGACAGAATGGGGACATGTGTTAGTGAAGGTTAATTAGAGACTAACTCCAATTAATTAATATAATCTTGGTTAAATAAATTAAGAAAAATTACACCTAACTATCTAATTAGTAAAAAATTAATAAGACTTATTAAATTATTAAGTGAATGGTTATAAAAATACTTAAGTTAGATTAGTTCTAATAGTAGTAGAAATTGATTAGAGGGGAGAAAAACTGCAGAATAGCAAGAAGAAGAAGAAGAAGAAGAAGAAGATGATGATGAAGGAAACCAAAGCTAGGATTTTAGCCTAAATTTCTAAGTAATAATACTAAGTATAATAGTTTTAGAATTGAAAGAATAAAATTTATAGGGTTTAGAATATATTTTTATGCTTAAATTTGTTACAATTATATCTTCTATCTTTAAGTTCAAGTTTGAAGTTGTTGTACAAAACTATAATTCTGTTTTGGAAGTTCAGATTTGATGTTTGCCCTAAATATTATAATTCTAGTATGCATTTCAGATTTGATGTTTTCCCTAAATACTATAATTCAGATTTGCAGTTCAGATTTTATGTTTTCCCTAGAAACTATAATTCTGATTTGCAGTTCAGATTTGACGTTTTCCCTAAATACTATAATTCTGATTTGCAATTCAGATTTGATGTTTTTCCTAAATACTATAATTTTGATTTGCAGTTTAGTTTGAAATTTACTATAAAAATTATATTTCCGAGTTTCTAGCACATTCGGTTAAACGAGGGAGCCCCTTGGCTGATTGAAGTTATCGCCAACATTTTTACAAAACTACGTTTTCTCTGGTTTAACGGTCTCAGTATAATATGCATGATTTGCTTACGTATGAGATGTGTGCTATGTGGGGTAATATGTCCACGGCTTTATGCCGATATGTGGGCGTAGGCAATTGTGTGGCTATTACATCCATGTTATGTAAAATTTATGACGAGTTCATGACATTTCATTTGGATGTCGGTTGACGAGCGACGTTCTGGAGTCCTTGCAAGTGACCGTTTTATCTCATCTGATCAATATGGATTTCGTTCAGTCTCTACTGATGGTCATGAGCCCTAGACCGGTCATGACATCAGAGTGACTTCTATATATTTAATTTCCTATAGGAAGTTGAATTTAACGTGAGCCTTGCGCCAGTGCGTTGTGCCCTAGTGTCAGCTACTATAAGAAGGCACCAAGGTGTCTGCGCCAACCTGAATATCTATATTTGTGTTCTGGTTATTTTATTTATATTTCAGTTAAAATGACATGCCTGATTATTGGAATGCTTCATACTGCATATTGTTTATTTCCATTACGTTTAAAATTGTGATTTATAACTATTGTTTCGAAGAGCATAATCTCTCATATAGTTTTGTTTTCACTAATTATTACTTACTGGGAATTTATTCTCATTAAATATTTTCTAAAATTTTTCAGAGTCTGAGAGAGGTAGTAGGAGAGGATGATCAGCTAGAGGCGAAGAACTTAGAGAGCATAGAGGAAGATCGCGTTTGTTTACTCTGAGAGAGAGGGAGTTGTAGAGAAAGATTGTATAATGTTTGTAAAAACTCTTTTGCTATTCACTGTAGGTATATGTGTACATTAAGTTTTAAGTTAATGTATAGTTTGTTTTAGTTGTTTCTGCTATAGATTACTCTGATCAAACTATTACAGACATGATTGGTTTTTAATTAACCATGAACTGTGTGGTTACACACGATAGTCGTGAATCGGGAATTGGAAAAATAAGTCCATACGTCCCGGGTTGTTGCAGTTGTGGTATCAGAGCATAGGTTAAGTCTCGAAGTATTAGGCTAGACTTAGAATTATAGTCCTAGGATTGACTATGTTCTGAAATTTTGTTTTATTTATGTTAGGAAGAAAGATGTATCGACGGAGAGCCTCTATACTAATAATACTAGAGAGGTGGATGATGAGAGGGAGGATAAGATTGCTAGGGCCATCGAGAGTATATTTGCAGTCTTGCAGCAACAAATACAACAGAACATAATATTGCTGCAGCAAGTCCATTAGAATGCTATCCTATAGTCTCAAGCACAATAGAACATGGAGCATGTGCACCGGCCTAAAGGGAATGCCTATAATCCCCTAGTGGAACATTTCAAGAAGCTCACTCCACCTATTTTTCGTGGACTACCTAACCCACTAGAGGCTAAAAAATGGGTAATGAGTATTGAGAAGATTCTCAAGGTGATTGAGTGTCTGGCAGACAAGAGGGTAGCATTGGCCACTTTTATGTTTAAGGGTGAGGTGGAACAATGGTGGAGGATGGTCAAGAGAGTGGGAGATGCACCGAGGACTTGGGATGGATTTCTGCATATCTTTTACAAGAAATATTTTCCAGACTCAGGTCGGGATCAGAAGGAGATGGAGTTCCTTCAGTTAGTTCAGGGCACCATGATGGTGGTACAATACGAGGCAAAGTTTGTTGAATTGTCTCATTTTGCTCCACGGATGGTGGCAAATGAGATTGATAGGGAAAATAAATTTGAGAGAGGATTAAAGCCATTGATCAAATCAAAGCTTTCTACCTTGAAGTTAAGAACATATGCGGAGTTAGTGGACAGAGCACAGATTGCTGAGAGGGATTGCATGGAATTTCTGAGAATGAGGGATCTGAAGAGAAGCAGTGGATCTACCTCAACGACTGTTCAAAAGGGAGTAGATATGAGTAAAGGAGAGAAGAGGCCCAGGAAGGATATGATACCACGAGGACATGCATTACAAGCAAGTAGAACGTGCAAGAAGTTTCATGTTGGACCCTGTTGAGCAATTTTGGAGCTTGTTTCAAATGTGGTCAGTTTGGCCATGTAATCAAACATTGTCCTATGATGGTAGGACAACAACAGTTGCCACAGCCACAACATCCATTTCAGTCATAGCTGCCATGACAACAGCCATAGAAGCCAGTGCAAGCACCACTCCTACGACAACAATCACAACAGCAGATACAACAGTCTCAGTACCAACAGATGCAGAGTACAGCGGGGCAGAGGCCTAGGGTGCAGGGGAGAGTCTATGCTCTCACACAAGAGGATGCCCAGGCATCTCCATCGGTGAATAGAAGTACACTTCATATTTGTCAGCATTCTGCAAGTGTGTTAATTGATCTGGGATCCACGCATTCTTTTGTATCTTTGCACTTCATTGACAAGCTAGGAGTGGAACCTGAACCCCTAGAGTTTGTTTTAACAGTAGTTACACCTATTGGGGATTCATTGATCATTGATGTATATAGATCATGTATAGTGGAAGTCGAGGGTAAGAAGTTATTGGTAGATTTAATCTACTTGGACTTCAAGGATTTTGATATCATCTTGGGCATGTACTGGTTGTCAGCCCATCATGCAAATATGGACTGTTTTACTAAGGTTGTTACCTTTAACATTCCACATCAATCCTCAATTTGTTTTGAGGGAATTAGGAGAACTCCCCACCTCATTTCATATCAGCTGTTAAGGTTGATCGCTTAATCCAAAGAGGATATCCAGCTTTTCTGGCAAATGTAGTAGGAGAGTCAAAGAAGTTCTGGAGGAGATTTTTGTAGTAAAGGATTTCCCAGATGTGTTTCCAAGTCAATTACCTGGATTGTCACCAGAGAGGAAGGTTGAATTCCCTATTGATCTAGTTCCAAGAACTACTATTTCTAAGACAACATATAGAATGGCACTTGTAGAACTTCAAGTACTTAAGAAACAACTGCAAGAATTAATTACTAGACCAAGGTTACATTAGATCCAGTGTATCATTTTGGGGTGCACCGGTTCTATTTGTGAAGAAGAAGGGTGGGTCGATGAGCTTATGTATCGATTATAGGCAACATAATCATATGACTATAAAGATCAAATATCCGTTGCCTAGAATTGATGACCCGTTTGATCAGTTAAAAGGGGCACAGATCTTTTCTAAGAACGATCTTAGGTCGGGATACCATCAATTGAAAGGAGTAATGACATACTCAAAAAGCATTTAGAACGAGGTATGGTCATTATGAGTTTGTTGTTATGCCGTTTGGAATAACAAACGCACCAGTGGTCTTTATGGATCTGATGAATAGGATCTTTCAACCATTTCTGGATAGTTTTGTATTGATTTTTATAAATGATATACGGGTTTATTCTCCCAACAAAAGTGAACAAAAACGACATTTGGGTATGATTCTTCAGGTACTAAGGGAGAAGAAATTGTATGCAAAATTGTCCAAGTGTGAATTTTGGCTAGAACAAGTTGCTTTCCTAGGGCACGTGATTTCTAAGGAAGGTATCTCGATGGATCCTAGTAAAATTGAAGCGGTAACTAACTGGAGTAGACTGACCAATGTTGCAGAAATACGTAGTTTTCTGGGTTTGGCCGGTTACTATCGAAGATTTGTACCCAATTTCTCCAGTATACCTTTACCCCTCAAACGGTTGACATAAAAGGACGTCAAGTTTGAATGGACTGAGGAGTGTGAGCAAAGCTTCCAAGAATTGAAGAACCGGTTAACCTCAGCCCTAGTACTAACCATTATAGATACTAGTGGAGGAATGGTAATATACAGTGATGCTTCATATAAAGGCTTGGGTTGTGTACTCATGCAACATAGGAAGGTAGTAGCCTATGCTTCACGCCAACTAAAAGTGCATGAGCAGAACTATCTAACTCATGATTTGGAGTTGGCAGCAATAGTGTTTGCTTTAAAAATATGGAGGCATTAAATGTTTGGGGAAACATTTGAGATCTATACAGATCATAAGTCTTAAATATATGTTCTCTAAAAAGGAATTGAATATAAGGCAAAGGAGGTGGATGGATTTGTCAAAAGATTACAAGTGCATTATTCAATATCAGCCAGGCAAGGCTAATGTCGTAGCTGATGCCTTGAGTCGAAAATCATCGAGATATTTGGCACATTTGATGATTAATCAGTGGAGAATGATTGAAGAGATTAGGGATATGAGACCTGCATTTCAATTGGGAAAATCTGAAGTATTGATAGCCAATATTACTATTCAGCCAGAACTAATTCAGAAAATCAAAGAAGCTCAGCCAAGCGATCCTGAATTGATAAAGATTATGAATGGGTTGAAAGAAGGGAAATAGTTAGATTTTTAAGTTAAGAATGATGACATATTGAGATTTAGAGGCAAAGTGTGTGTTCCACAAGATCCTAAATTAAAAAGGAAAATTCTAAAGGAGGCACATCACATGAAGTATACAGTACATCCCGGAAATACCAAGATGTACCAGAATTTGAAGGGTAATTATTGGTGGAACAACATGAAAAAGGAAATCACCTAGTTTGTGTCTAGATGTTTAGTGTGTCAGCAAGTAAAAGCATAGCACCAAAGGCCAACACATCTATTGCAATCCTAGCCCATTCCTGAATGGAAGTGGAAAAATATCACCATGGACTATGTATCAAGATTACCCAGAACGAGAAATAATCATAATGTTGTATGGGTAATCGTGGATCGGCTAACTAAGTCATCCCATTTCCTTCCAATCAATATGACTTATTCACTAAACACATTGGTGAGGTTGTATGTAAAGGAAATCGTAAGGTTACATGGCATTCCAGTCTCCATTGTGTCTGATCGAGATCCTCGTTTGACTTCCCGATTCTAGCAAAGTTTACAAGTCGCCTTGGGAACTAACCTGGATTTCAGTACTTCTTTCCAACCACGGACTGATGGACAATCGGAAAGACTTGTTCAGATCTTAGAGGACATGCTCAAAGCATGTGCAATCGATTTTATTGGAAGCTGGGATGAATACTTACCACTTGTCGAGTTTGCTTACAATAATAGCTCCCAGTCAAGTATTCAAATGATACCTTATGAAGCCTTTTGTCACGCCCCAAACCCGTACCCCAAATCTCTAGGTGGGATTGGCACGAATCTCGAGATGCGACCTTCGGGATTCATCACTGAACCGCGGATCGATCATCATAACCAAAATCTAAGTAATAATTTGCTAATATTATTACATCACAGAGTAGCAGAAGAAAAATTCTGAAATGAAATTAAATCAAACATCTTGGCTTCAGAAGAGCCATACATCAAGTCTGCTAAATAAAC
>JAUPMG010000001.1:13451377-13468323 GCA_031762675.1 Pachysandra terminalis | reverse complement strand
GAAGCCCATGTAGAAGACCCACGGTGGAAGCCCAAGCAAAGCCCAAAGGAACAAGTCCAGAATCAGCCCAAAACAAGTCCCAGAAATACATTGTCGATCGATCGACGTTAGCGATCGAGCGAAATTGCTAGTTACAGAACATAGCAGTTTTCGTATTTTAGCCATAACTCCCTCAATTGAAGTCCGATTGAGGTGATTTTGGTCCCGTTGGAAAGATAAAATCGAGTCGGCGAGGCATAACTCCCTCAATTGCTAGCGACATGTTGCTCATGTCGCTGAGGCATTCAGATTTCGTGGCGACTTCAGCGACATGTCGCTGATGTAGCTCAAGTCGCCCCAAAACGACTTATGGCCCATATTTTAGCCATAACTCCCTCAATTGACAACATGTTGCCCATGTCGCCGAGTCATGCAGATTTCATGGCGACTTCAGCGACATGTCGCCGATGTCGCTCAAGTCACCCCAAAACGACTTATGGCCCATATGTCGTGTCTCCACCTTCAAAATTGGCAACATGTCGGCGATATTGCATTCCCTGATTTGAAGGAAATAGCTTTTGGTAATACATTTATTTAAGTGCTTATGAAAGTTTAGGGGTAAAATAGATATTATAAAAATATTATTAAAGTTTACAATTAACATTTATTTAAGTGCTTATAAAAGTTTAGAGGTAAAATAGGTATTTTAAAAGTATTACCAAACTTGTGAAATAGCTCAACGCATAAGAGCCGGGAGAAGCTGCTCTGAGTAGCTTCTCCTTATGTGTAGCCTTCCTCTAGTGCTTATGGGTAATCACTTACCCATTAAGTATTAGCAAACACACTTTTAATTTTAAAAAGTGCTTTAATAAGTTATATAAGCTGAAATAAGTACTTATATAAGCCGGACCAAACTTAGCCTAGTGTTTTAAAATTCGGTTCGGTTCGTGAATCAAAAAACATAGACTGAGTTATTTGGTTCAGTGAAATACTTCATTGATACTAACTTGGTCTAATCAAATTCGATAACTTATCCGAGTATTTTATAAAACGCAATGAATGTACTCAAAAAATTGATCTATTCACTCAAAAGTAGATCAAATTATCTCTAAATTTTAAGCTATATTTGAAATTTCGAATTTAAAATTTTTGAATAGAAATTGAACCTGTTGGTGCTAGATCTGAGGATGAGGTAGCAATTCGAATCGACTCAAGTTTGAACCACCAGATGAATCGGGTTGAACCAGACCAGGATGTCACTAACCCAATGAAAATGACTATGCAGGGTTGTATGCTGTGGAGCTGATGCATTGTAGAAATGTTTCCTTGCTCCGTCACTTCCAAAAACTTAAATAAATCTCGTCTCGTTTAAACCCCGCCTAAACCTCTCTTTAATCACACAATATAAATACTGGAGCTTGAAAAATAGCTCTCTCTCTCTCTCTCTCTCTCTCGTTTTTTGCAGGAAAATAAAACCCAAAGTTCTTCTTCGTCTTCTCTCTCGAAGCTCACTTTCTCTCTCTATCTCTCTTTCTCTCTGTCGCTCTAAGGTTTCTGTGGTATTTCATGACCGTACAGACCAGATCTCCCATGGCGGATACGCACATTAGCAATGGCGAAGCGTCGACGGGCTCGGATTCTACGAAGCCGGCGATTCTGACGACGAACACTTCTTTCAAGTCTAGGAAGAAGAGCTCGATCGCTCGTGCTGGTTCTGAAATGGACGATTTCATTAATCTCTTGCACGGCTCCGATCCGGTCAAGGTCGAGCTCAATCGCCTCGAAAATGAGGTTAGAGGTGAGAATTTCTTTCTGTGGAAAGAAGAAGGAATACTATTTTTTTTTTATATTGTTTTGTTATCAGTTGCTAATCGTTTGGATTAGTTTAATATTTCCTGTTTTCACAAAAAATGTTTCTTTTTTTCTGTTTCATTATGATCTTTTGGAGTTTCTGAAGTTTCTTCATTTTTAGCTAAATTTAGATCTTGTTTTGTTCAAGAACTAGTTAAACTAGAAATGTTTTTTCAATTTTTTTCCTGGTTAATGTACGAAACATGATGTCGCACTTAAAAGGGTTGCATTTGAACGTCCATTTTAGTTTTCCTTATCATTGTTTCCTAAAGAAAGTTTGGTGTTGTTGATGATTGTTATGACATCAGAGGCGCTTACAGCATTTTAATTCATATACGCTTTGTTTTGATTTGTTGTAGTGCTTCATTGGTATCTTGTTTGGATTTTTTTCTTAATGGTATCCTTTTAAATTAGCTAAATTTGTGGAGGCTGGGGTCCTTTGTATGTATATTTAATACGATCTCTTGATGGAAAAGTACCAAAGTCTTCCTTCTGTATCATATAAGTCGATTGAGAACACAAGTTTAATTTTCTCTACTTAGATTCTTAGAATGTATTTGCACCATTTTCCGAAATCTCAGTCAATTCCTTAAATTTTTATGAAGGATGGATAGGCTGGAAAGGCATGTTGGTTTATTTATCCTGGTGCCACAAAGTTTCCATGTGGCAATTGAGTTTATGACATCCATCTTGTTCACACGCCCTTCCAAATGACCACTCATCCCTTGTAACGTTTTATCCTGAAATTACATACGACATGCGGCCAAAAAATAAAAATAAGAAAAATGCTGCAGTGCCCCCTCTAAACTGACGTCTTTCTTGCTTGAAATTTTGAAAAATATTAAAACATTTAGTGCTTGCCTTTAGTCACAGGAAGAAAAATAGAATTACAGGATACAGATAGAACTTAGGTGGACTGAGGATTTGTCTATGTGGCTTATGTAGAGGGTCTCTTATCAATTGGATGATCTGGACCATATCATCTCTTCAAGTGGCTGTAAAGTGGAAACTCAACATCTCACCAGGAAACTAAACCTGGTTTGACAACCATATAATCTTTTTTCATTTTTCCTTTTTCAAATTATTCAAGAGAAACAATTTATGCTGAAAATCCTTGCTGATTTATATAGGATGAAAGTATTTCAATCTTCAGGATTTGAAGGGTCTTAGTGAATTTTGGTGCCCATTACGTGCAGAAAAGGATAGGGAATTGGGAGATGCTCATGCAGAAATCAAGGCGTTGAAGTACTCAGAACGCCTCAAAGAAAAGGCAGTTGAAGAGGTAACCGATTAAATACCAACAATTACATTTTGTTTTGAATGTCAAGGCCTGGTGTCATTCTTTGAGTGAGGATGAATCAAATCTTGTTTTCATTTTCTGAAGGACAGAATAGTCAATATTATCAGGCAGTTTCTCCTCTCAAATTGATATGATTGCTCTAGTTATTTTGTAGAAATTGAAAAAGAATCTTATCACTCAATGTTATCTCAATGCAAAACTCATATTTGGTCAGTAAGGATTTATTGATGTCTCTAAGAGTGGGAACAATAGTAGCGTGGTCAAGAATATCAACTAGTTTATGAATTGAAGTGTGTTGCCATCTTTTACTTAAAAAAGTTGTAACTGGCTTCTGTAAGACTTTTCCCTTTTCTCTACCATGCATCATTCAATTTAACTTTTTATAATCATTAATTGAATTGCATAGGGGAGCAACTATAATTTGAATGCAAGTGGGAGTGAATTTGGAATAATTGAAAATAAATTGTCTTCTATGACAATGGGTATCTTTTGTTCTTCTTTCCTTGTTCTACCTTCTAAAAGAGTTCAATAGAGTTAGATATTTCACATTTATTTGATTTGATGGGCACAAAAAATTGTATAAAGTGATGAGTGACACTCTCATAAAGTTCATAAAAGAAGAATTTCTTGGAAGCGTGTATGTGAAAATGCCCCAGGAAATTGAAGCTCATTTTTATTTTGTTAAAGAAGTTAATTAACTTTTGTTAATCAAGTAGTCTGCAATGCCTTTTCCCAACAGTTGGGTGGCAACATGAACATTGTTTCGTCATTGAAATTTATCACTTGTGTGCCTTGGGTCTCCTTTTAGAGCCTTCCACTTTGTCATCCTTTTATAGCCTTCCTCTGGGCGACACTCATACATTCTCATTGGCACATAATAAGTCTCTTTTTTAAATTCCCAACCCATCTAACCGACTATTCCTTATTATACTCCTTACGTGGCTATCTGTACACTCTTTCGAATGGTTTGTTTTTGTTCCTCTTTCTAAAACTTTTTTATCTATTTATCCCATTACTTTCATTTAGGTTAAATGCATTGTATCGTTGAAATACTTCTTAGCTGCCCCAGCATTTTGTTCCATAAAGCAGAGCTAGTATGTTCATTACTAGCATATATTTAAGAAAGCTTATTCAGCCAGTAACCTTTTTGGGACTGGGACTTCAAAACTGGTAGAGAATGAACAAAAGAAAAGGCTTATATTATTTATAGTTAAGGCTGAGTGCTTTAATTGCATGTTTCTTCTTTTGAATGTGCTCATTTTGTTAAATTTGGGATGATACTTTTGTTTTGAACGAATCTTGAAGAAGCATCATTCTAATTGCATAAAGTGTATGTCTTCAAGGATAATCAGGTTTTATTTTATCAAGTATCATTTGCAGGGAGGTGGATCATTCACAAGTTTCGGTTGATGTTATTTCAGCTAACTGATGAACTACAAAAAGTGGAGGAAAAGCTAAAGGCGACTGAAGTTATTTTGGAGAACAAGGTTTTATGTGTTTTTTTTACTGTTTCTTGCCAGCAATTATTTTCTTCTGTATCCACTTCCAAGAAAATTATTTGCTCTATGTAGTGCTGAGTAGGTTCTGACTGTGTTTATATCTTTTTTGGATAGAATCTTGAGATCAAGAAGATGAATGATGAGAAAAGAGCAGCTCTGGCTGCCCAATTTGCTGCAGAAGCCACACTTCGAAGAGTCCATGCTGCCCAAAAGGATGACGAGATGCCTCCTATTGAAGCCATCATCACTCCGCTGGAGGCAGAGTTAAAGCTGGCCAGGCTTGAGGTATGTACCCACTTGGCCAGAAGTGATTCTGTTTGTGTATCTTAGCTATTTCCTGGACCATGATAATATGTATCAAACATGCGATGTATTATCTACTCGTACACGTATTCTGTGTCTCCGTTTCTCCTACTGAAATCTCCTTGAATATTACAGCGCATCTGATGGGGATTCCAGATTTTGGATTCTGATAGAATCAGATTTTTGAGTCTAGTAACAAGCGTTTGGGATAGATTTTAGGATTGGATTCTAGGTCACATATTAGAATCCACCCCAAAATTATAATTCCTCTCTAAGGTGATTTTGGGATTCTAGGTTAGGGTTCTGGGTGCTTAGCTACTAGAATCCCTAATATAATATATGTAGGTTATTTAATAATGTTATATTATATAATGTTAATATATTATAATATGCAATAAGATATAATTTAAATTATAATAAAAAAGAATATAAGATTAATATGTTATATAACGTTATTTATTATATTATGTTATTTATATATTATATTACATTATCTAATATATAAAAATTGTCCCAATAATCTGGGTCAACCAAATTCTAGAATCCAATCTATCCAAACGAGATTATGGAATCTGAAAATCAGCAATGAGAATCTGGATTTTGAGAATCCAAGATTGGAATCAAAATCCAAAATCCCCACCAAATGCCCCCCAGCTGTGGGCATTTTGGCCTTATAGGGGAATCTTTGGTTGTGTTAAATGAGCAAGGGCAACAAGGACAAGTTTTTCCATCGTCATCTGAAAATTGGGTTTTGGTTTGTCAGGCAGCAAAGTTGCAAGATGACAATAGAGCACTGGATCGCCTTACTAAATCAAAGGAAGCTGCTCTACTTGAGGCTGAGAGAACTGTTCAGGTTGCTTTGGCAAAAGCATCATTAGTTGATGATCTGCAAAATAAGAACCAAGATCTATTGAAGCAAATTGAAATATGCCAGGTTGGCCTAGTTTTCCAGTTTCTACTTTCTCTATTGCCTTATAGGTCATTTGTGTTAATCTAGGCATATCATGTGTTATCAATGAGTTGCTTTCACAGTGAGATGTGGTATATGCTGCTTTTCTATTAGGAGGAAAACAAGATACTCGATAAAATGCACCGGCAGAAGGTTGCAGAGGTTGAAAAGCTGACTCAAACTGTTCGTGAGCTTGAGGAGGCTGTTTTGGCTGGAGGAACTGTTGCAAATGCTGTGCGCGATTACCAGAGGAAAGTTCAGGAGATGAATGTAATTATTTTTTTTCTTCCATACGCTTACTTCTGTTATAATGCAATACCGTCATCCTGTGTGCATTACAAGTCTCCCAGTCTGTTGCCTCTAACTTCAAAGTTTGTTTAGGAGGAGAGAAAAACTCTGGACCGGGAACTTGCTCGGGCAAAGGTTACTGCAAATCGAGTTGCTGTTGTAGTTGCAAATGAATGGAAGGATGCCAATGATAAAGTCATGCCTGTAAAGCAATGGCTTGAAGAACGAAGGTTTTTGCAGGTATGTTAAGAAATTTTCTTTCTTCCTCTTTACTGTCTCGAAATTTCTGGAAAACACTGCAACATTTTTCAAACATAGTGTTAATAGATTTACTGGACCTAATATATTTTGCTATATCTCTGTAGGGAGAAATGCAGCAGCTTCGAGACAAACTGGCTGTAGCAGAGCGTACTGCAAAAGCTGAAGCACAGTTGAAAGTGAGGGAATTGACTTGTTCTGCAACTTTCCATTTGCTTATTCCATCTTTTATCCTCATCTAAATGGTTTTTACCATTGATTGAGCTCTTTGCTTAGGAAAAATACCAACTACGGCTCAAAGTTCTGGAAGTAGGACTAAAAGCATCTCCTAATGTTAGTGGCCGCATTACCTTGGAAGGAAGAAGTATAAGCAATGGACCGTCACGACGTCAATCTCTTGGTGGGGCCGAAAGCTTGCCCAGATCAGCCTCCAATAGCTTTTTATCAAGGAGAATATCAAATTCACAGTCTGGGTCATTGCCTTCCAAAGGTGCTAGTGCGTTACTAAAAAATGCCAAGAGTTCATCCAGATCATTTGATGGTGGGAGTAGATCACTGGACAGAAACAAGGTAACATCAAATGCAATGGGAAAAAATATTGCACCTGGAAAGACCAATGATGGGATCGAAACGACTGCTACACACGAGGAGAGCTTGGATGGTAAGCCAAGTGAGAATGTGAAAAAAGACGATAATGATTATGTATCTGGGCTGTTGTATGATATACTACAAAAAGAAGTTATAACCCTGAGGAAAGCTTGCCATGAGAAGGATCAAATCCTTAAGGACAAGGATGATGCGGTTGAGGTTGGCTTTTATTTATTTCTTTATACAATAATAAATTCAATTTTCCCGTCTATTTGTGGTGTGTCTAAACTTGATACTTGAACATTAACCAGATGTTAGCAAAGAAGGTTGATACTTTGAATAAAGCAATGGAAATTGAGGCCAAAAAGATGCGAAGGGATGTAGCTGCCATGGAAAAAGAAGTTGTTGCCATGCGTGTTAACAAGGAGCATGATATGAGGATACGGCGTCTAAGTGCTTCCAGGGGCTCTATAGTTGGCTCTCAGTTACATTCTACAAGGTAACGTTCTTTATGATACATTTTGTATAGAATGTGAATGTCATTCGCAATGAAATACTATCTTTACTGTATTGACAAAATCATAAATCACATCTACTATAAGCACTATAATGACCAAAGAGAACACTTAAATGGAAAAAATAATGCCTTTGTTGTTGGTTTGGTAATTTATTTTATTATTTTTTTTTTTACATCTCAAACCATTAGTCACTGGTCAAAATGACATGACAAAGAGTCCTAAAACTTCTGGGTTGTAATGAGAAAATTTTGGGAAGATTAAATGCAGAACCCACTCATCGGTTTACTAACCCCTTAGAGAAAGTAGGTTCTGCATTTAATCAAACACCAATGAGTGGGTTTATCACCGGTTTGATAAACCCATAGCAGATTTTTTCAATACATGGTTTAACTGGCTGGTTCGAACGACTTTGACAGTTCTATGAGTCCAAACAGTTTTGGCGATTTTAGAAACTGGAATGATTGGTGATTTCGGTCTGACTGGCTAGGGTTGATCTAGTTTTTAAAGCATTGCATTTAACTTCTCATAATTGGTAAACTAGACTCTGCCATGTGCTATACTGCAATTCATTTGTACGTTTAAAAAACCAGAACTTTGATAGAGCATGTAACTGAATTAACTTTTTGGTAACATGGTGATAATGTTATTGGTGCAATGCATCGCTGGTAATTGTTTTATTTAGAAGGGTTGATGAGGAAAGTAAAAAAATTATGCTCACATAGACACTAAATCAAACGCTTCACTTCATATGGTGGAACAGATTTGTGCATGCTGTTGCTTATAGATGACAGCTTTACCAAGGTTGCAAAGCCAAAGTTTACGTGTAGGATTAGATATGAGCCACAAGATGGAAATTTTGTTCATAGGTAAAACATATCATTTATGAAAATATAAGCTTTGGTGTCCCATTTAAAGAAATTCTAGGCGATAGAAAAAGTACCTGAAACCTTGATTGAAAACACACCTTCAACACAAGTTGCAGCTTAGATGCTTAATGTTATGCCTACCAACAACTCAATAGTGTATATACACGGAGTGTCGGTTGGTTGGGATCACACTTCAAGCTGCATGCTTTGACCCAACTGTAATCGAGACAACCTAGTATTGTAGATTGCAGTTTACTACCCTCAAAATAATTATCTTAACATGGTGTTACATTTTTCAGGAATGCGCGCAAGTCATAGGAAACTGTTGATGTGGTTGTAACACAATGATCGGATCAGGACATTTTTTTTAAACCTTTGTTCCTCCGATCAATAGATGTGTATGGTTTCATGTAATGGTTTGTTTAGATTTGTTCTCTAAACAAATCAGTGAATGATCAGAGGCCATGGGTTATTTATGGTGTGTTTTTGAAGTTGATGGGGGCTGTGTCGGAGCTGTATGTGTAGTGATGTTTGCTCTATTGTTTTCTTTCTCTGTTATGGTGCCTCGGCTAACCATTCTATATGTAAAGAACTGACATTGGGTTTCAGGACATCATACCACTCCTGTAGATTTTGTATTATGAAGATTAAATAGTCCTGAATTTTGAGCTCTGCATGCCTGAAACTTCATATCAGATAAGCTTGTCCTTTGCGAAATTGTCAGATAAATTTGCTAAACAAGCATGAATATACAGATGAAGAAACTATCCAAAATGATAATATTGCGAGGGTATTATCGTTTGATGTTTTAGATAACAATTATCCTTTGTCACTTTGTTTGGTATTAGTTTGTCACTGTGTTTGCAGATTTGATTCGGCTACAACCTTTTATGAATATTGATTGTTCAATTTTTCAATGAAGTGTGTTCACAACTGGAGATAACTACCTGGTCGGAAGAAAAATGGCCGCTGGTTACTGGGAGTCCCCTGGATTTTTAGGGGAATGTGGACAAGGTTTCAAGGATCGGACTGATCCGGTCTGTACCGGCATCAGTCCGGTCTGGTCCCGATCCTGAGACTTTAAACTTCGAGTATGAATCAGGTGTTCTCATGTCAGTGCAACAACGTACTTTATAGACGACTGGGAGATTTCTCTTTCATCCTTGTAGTTGATGCCTTGCTGGAGGTGCCCTTTCAACCAGTAGTGGTTTGTAAGAGCATCTTCAATCCTTTCCAAAACTTCTTCCTATGTTCAAATTTGTGAAAAAATAGAGAAAAACGATCTTCAATCATTCCCAAACTTCTCCCTATATTTGGGGAGTCCCTAATTATTTTTTCAAATTTAAAAAGAATTTTAGGGACCCCCAAACTATTCCCCATATTCCAACGTCTCTATTTTTTGCATAAATTACATTTCCATAGATTTTAGGGGATGATTAGAAAGCTCTTCTTCAAATATGACTTTTTCCCCAAACATATCTCTAAATGTAGAAAAATTTTTAGAGAACGATTGAAGATGCTCTAAAGAATATATGCGAGCTGTAGGCTGAAATGGCATCTATAGGTTATTGGCTGCAGGGATTGTTGTGGTGTTGCCATGGGAACAAGTTCTTTTAGCTTGAAGAGCTGTACAATTTTATTTACTTGATAATATGGTATAAGCATTTATTTACAGATGAGGCAACGGGTGGATATAGCACATCCGAGAAATACTGATGATCCTTCTATTCAATATCAAGTATAATAAGCTCGTAAACCCTCCCTCCATACACTATATATTGTTATAACAATAGATTTTCTATTCTATGATTTATAAGAGAACAACCCTTTGTTTATTCTCGTTTTTTGTAGTTCTGTTTGAAAAAAAAAAAAAAGAAGTGTTTTTTCCTTCTTTTTTTTTTTTTAGGGTTAATTCTACTTACTCCTCATATTTTTAACAATTGTAGACACACCTCTTATGTTTATGATATTTCATTTATATCCACTCTTTTTTTTTAGGGTTAATTCTAATTACTCCTCATATTTTTAACAATTGTGAACACACCTCTTATGTTTCTTGATATTTCATTTATATCCAATGTCAGTGACAACAGTGAAAGATGTTAATAGAGCACTTTAGTTTACCTTTTTAATTATCTTAAAAATTATATTTAAATGAGAGAAAACTAATTTTTATAAGATAAAATTGTCTTTCTATCGTTTTTCATCTTTGGAAAAATTTTAACTCTCAATAATACTAATAAAATAATCAAAAGATTATTAAAATCCTATCGAACAAATCACACTTCTGTATTTGGCTTTATTTTTTATTTCATTTTTAAGTAATTGGCTTTAGTTCAGGGATAATATAATCCATAAATTAGAAAAATGCCGCCAAATCTCATCCAAGTATCCTTGGGATGGTCCCATTTGACGACTGATCCCATGAAAACTCTGGAGAAGCTGCCATTCTTAAGAAGTCTCAAATTGTTTGATCACACATACATCGGGAAGGGAATGATCTGTTTGATGGGAGGGTTCCCTCAGCTTGAAGAACTAGAATTAAGTCGTGTATATGACTTATCAAAGTGGACAATAGAGGAAGGAGCTATGTTGAATCTTAAATGTCTGCGTATCCATAGTTGCTATTATCTGAAGATGCTTCCAGAAAGATTGCAGCATGTCACCACTTCATAAATTGGAACTAAGTCATATGTCTAGTGAATTGAAATCCAAAATTCTTCCCCTAAAAGATGGACCAGTTTAGTATAAGTTCCAACATGTACCCTCCCTCTTCATTGTTTAATCCAATCCGCCGATCTTTGAGGGTGGAGGTGCATGCTGAGATTTAAGTGAGTAGATACCAAATTGGATGATCCACGAGATACATTCTCAGATTTAATTGTTCTTGTAATGCTTTTCCTTTGTTATGTGACAATCTGTTGCAAAGATTGGTGTTAGAATCGTTGTCGATTTATCCTAAATAAAAAAAAGAAAATCGATTTAGGTTAAAATTATCGAAATTGTTGATAATCTACCCTAAATAAAGAGAAAACAATTGATTGTTGTAGAGAATGGTACCAAAATCATGAACAATTTAGGTTAAAATTATAGAAAATGATGCCGTAAAATGGATCTCTATCCCCATCTCTTTCTTTCTTCAAACAAACGGGAGAAAATGATTTCTCTAATATTTCTATTCTTTTCTCTTAAAATTCAAGGTTCCAAACACAACCTTAGGAAAGGGAATTGTCAATAGAAGAGTAATGTAGTCTTTTTCAGATAGTAATTTTCCAAACACTGTGTCTATCTTAATGTTGATCCTTTACACTCTAATTAGGCCTTTTACTTTTCTTAATTTGCTTCTATACATCCTTAAATGACATAATGTGCGAATTTACCTCCTTTCCCATTAAAAAAATAATAATAAAAAAAAAATCATACTACTTTGAAAAGTCGAACCAATTTCTTAAGCTTTAGATTTTTCTTAATTTTGTTTTATTGATTTTACACTTTTGTCCTAAGTAATATAAATTATATAATAAAAGATTGTCTAATTGTTATGTAATTAATTATTTATTTATGGATGTTTTTGTCATTTTCTGTCAGTTTTTTATTAAACAAAAAGTTGAATTTTTAAATACCATTTTTTTACCATTCTTACCCTTATTCTTTATGTATAATTACTAAATAATTAGTATTAACCTCGTATAAACAAACGGGTATTTTAGATATTTTAATTATTGATTTCATTTGGGGCCAAACAATTAGTAAGTAATAAATTAACACTATAAATCCAAAGAATTAGATTATTTAATTTAAGAATACTAAAAAGTCTATCATCCTCTTTTAACTTAAATTAATTAATGATATTCTACAAGATTAATCTAAAAGACTTTAAAGACTCTTATCTATTATTATTATTATTATCTATCTATTATATAATATATAGCAATAGGTCTCTTAAGCAAGAATTTTTTAGAAAATTTTCAGACAAATTCTCTTGATTCTCAGGTGTTCCACGTTCAAACTTACGTGGCATTTGAATTCTAAAAGCCATGCTCTTGCTGACTAACCGACGCCCTCGACCGTTACAAATGTTTTAAATGGGTGCCTTTGGTTTCTCTGTCTCTTAATTTCTCCAGCTCAAGAAATGAAGAACCGCATTTTCTACCTCAAGAACCAGATTTGTCTCTCGACCCCTGTTTGAAACAAACAATACGACAGCTCCCAACAAACCAGAAACAATGACATACTCTTGCCTCGAGGTTGGACGTTTTGATAATTTTCTTCATTTCCTCTGCTTTGTTACGTAATTTCCTTTCTGGGTTTTCATATTCTTCGATTTTCTCAGGTTTGCTGAATGGTTTGAAGGTTTATATTTACGATTTGACGTCGAGATACAGCAATGCAAGGCTATCAAACGAACGATGTAGCAACCATCTCTTTGCAATGGAGGTTGCGATACACAGATCTTTAATTCGTAGCGATGCACGTGCAACTTCATAGGACCAAATGGATTTCCTCCAATCAGTCACACAAGTCCTCTTTTAGCATTTATTTCCTCTGAAATTCCCTTTTGGAATCGAAGCGATGGGAGTTATCAATCGAGTATTGGGATGGCTCCATTCGAGGCTTTATATGGAAGACCATGTAGGACACTTGTGTGTTGGACAAAGGTGGGAGAGAACAACATGCTTGGGCCTGAAATGATCCAAGAAATCATGGGGAAGATGAAAATCATCCGAGAGAGGTTATTACCAGCTCAAAGCCGAAAAAAGAGTTATGCGGACTGTAGAATGCGAGAATTGGAATTTGAAGTTGGGGATCATGTGTTTCTAAAGGTTTCACCAATGAAAGGTGTTATGAAATTTGGGAAGAAAGGAAAGCTAGTGCCTCGATTCATCGAACCCTTCAAGATACTTGAACGTTTAGGTAATGTTGCTTACCGACTTGCCTTACCATATCAGCTAGGAGCCGATCATAACGTGTTCCATGTATCGATGTCGAGGAAATACAAACCAGACCCCTCACATGTTATTGATTGGACTGAGTTACCTTTGAGAGAGGATGTGACTTATGAAGAGGCACCAGTGAGGATTATGGATCGAAAGGAACAAGTACTGAGGACCAAAATCATTCCACTAGTCAAAGTGCAATGGAGTCACCAAGATGAAGCAGAAGCATCGTGGGAATTGGAATAAGAAATCCGCAGATGACACCCAACATTGCTTGCTAACCAAGGTACGCACTAAGTTTCGGGACGAAATTCCTTTAAGGGCCTGACCCTATCATTTAATTTAATAATTAAATGATATTTCATCCTTAAATGAACTTTAGGATATAATTGTTAGGAAATTGGCTGAAAAGGACTAAAGCGTAATTAAGAGACATTATGGGGTAACTTTTGTTGTCCTGATGGATTCAGGAGATTTGAGCTAGAACCCCAAAGCATGATGGGCTTTATACCTAGAGCTGGTCGAATGGCCCATTGGACATGAGGAGAGGACAATAAGGTAATTTAATATTGTGTTTTGAATTAAGGAACTAAATAAGGAACCTTCCTACTAACCCATGTTCCTTCCATAGGGGAGAAGGAAATTTTCTGGTTTTATCTCACACGACCAAAGGGAAAAAGAAGGAGAAGAGAAGAAATTTGGGTTAGGGCAAGGAAGAGAAAGGAAGAAGAAGAAGGAAAAGGCAAAAACGAGGAAGGATCTTCACCATCTAAAGTGCTAAAACTCAAAACAAATGAGGTAGGGATTCTCCATTGAGTTTACAGTAGTTTTCTTCATAGTTTTCCAATGATGCTATAGATAACATGTTAGGATGATTTGCATGATTGAATGGTTTGAATCTCACATGTATTATCCCATGTTAACTATTGGATTTTTTGTTTGTAATATTAGGATTTGATGATTTTTAACATATTTGATGTGTGATGGAATGATTATGATGAATTAGTAATTAAGTATGATTTCTAGTATGATCTACATCTGGAATGAGCGATTTGATCATGTATATTTAGGTATGTTGGTTGGATCTAATATGTTAAGATTGATTTGTGTATATGTTGATATTAAATTGTTATTCAATGCTTAGAAGCTTAAAAATGTGTTTTTGTGAGTGTGGACAGGAAACCCTAGGAGAAAAGCCGAATTCTGGGCAAAATTGTACGTTCGGTAGATCCTCAGCAGGTACCGAGACAACTACCGAGCTACTCAGTAGGACACTCGGCAGGTACCAAGCTATCTACCGACCAAGTAAAACTTGCACGACAATGTACCAAGCCTCGGTACATACCGAGACCCTCGGTAGGAAGCTCGATAGATACTAAAACATCCACCGAGAGTCATAAAACTCTCTGGACAATCAATCAAATCTCGGCAGATGCCGAGACAACTACCGAACTTCTCGGTAGGAAGCTCCTCAGATACCAAGTATCTACCGAAGTCCAATTGACTTCAAAATTTATGGGGAGATCTCATTTGATGTTTTAAACATGAATACAAGATTAGTTTCACTACAAAATAGATGATTGTAGCCATATGATGTGAGGTATATGATAGGATTAGTTTTCAGTGTGATTTGGCAGTTTAAAGCCAACATGAGGTGAATGTAACTTTAGGGAGTCCAGGAATGGAATATAGACGTTTAGATGAGATTAAAAAGGATTATCATAGTAAGTTTGAGGATTGAAATGACTAAGTGATGTTTAACACAACTACAGGTATGTTTATGATGGAGTCTTAGATCTAATCTAGGGTAATGAGTGAGTGGTGCTGGGAATATCCACTGGTTGTCAGTATGACTGACTATGTTATATGATTGTGTATGCTAAGTGAGTGGTGCTGGGATATCCACTGGTTGTCAGTATGACTGACTATGCTATATGATTGTGTATGCTATGTGAGTGGTGCTGGGAGTATCCACTGGTTGTCACTATGACTGACTATGTTATATGATTGTGTATGCTATGTGAGTGGTGCTGGGAGTATCCACTAGTTGTCAGTATGACTGACTATGTTATATGATTGTGTATGTTTGTGAGTGATACGAGCATCAAGGATCAGGGATTTGATGTCTTCCAGACGAAGACCACGGTTGCGGAATACTTCTATCAATTTTAAGGGATCAATGAGACGCTTGAATCTGAACAAATCACGAAATACTGTGAACAGAGTTTCATTATTGACCTGCACAGAATCCAACTCTTTCTTAGTAAAACGATGGTTGATGATCATTGCCTGGTCCAATTCTATGGTACGGATGAATGCAACCCATGAAGGATTCATGTCCTCCAGAAGAGGATGGTGTTGTGAGGTATCAGAAGAGTTGGGAGTCACTCACAAACATACACAATCATACAACATACACAATCATATAACATAGTCAGTCATACTGACAACTAGTGGATGCTCCCAGCATCACTCACAAACATACACAATCATATAACATAGTCAGTGATACTGACAACCAATGGATACTCCCAGCACCACTCAAATAGTATACACAATCATGTAACATAGTCAGTCATATTGACAACCGGTGGATACTCCCAGCACCACTCATATAGCAGACTCGATCATATAACATAGTCAGTCATACTGACAACCAGTGGATACTCCCAGCACCACTCACTCATTACCCTAGATTAAATCTCAGACTCGGTCATAAACATACATGCAGTTGTGTTAAACATCACTTAGTCATTTCAATCCTCAAAATTATTATCACAATCGTTTTTAATCTCATCTAAATGTCTATCTTCCATTCCTGGACTCCCTAAAGTCACATTCACCTCATGTTAGCTTTAAACTGCCAAATCACACTGAAAACTAAGCCTATCATATACCTCACATCATATGGCTACAATCATCCATTTTGCAGTGAAACTAATCTTGTATTCATGTTTAAAACATCAAATGGAATCTCCCCATAAATTTTGAAGGCAATTGGACTTTGGTAGATACTCGATATCTGCCGGTTCGGTAGATGTCTCGGCATCTGCTGAGGTTCAGTTGATTGTCCAGAGAGTTTTAGGACTCTCGATGGATGTTTCAGTATCGACCAAACTTCCTACCGAGGGTCTCGGTATGAGTTTCGGTATGTACTGAGGCTTAGTACATTGTCCCGCAAGTTTTACTTGCTCAGTAGATAGCTCGGTACCTGCTGAGTGTCCTACCAAGTAGTGATAAGTATCTAATAGTTGTACTTTTATGCCTCTTACCTATGCATTTTAGTCTATTTAGTTGTGCTTAATTGAATGGATTAATGCACTTTCTGTGTTTTGCAGGTTTGGTGGTGTTAAAGGAAATATGTGCTAAAACCGGGTAATTATGCACTTATATGGAGGATCTCTGTTGTGGACGGATTATTTGAAGAGAGAAGAGAAAAGGAAGCCAAAAGGAAGCTAAAGCTGAAAGCTAAAGGAAAGGAGGCGAAAAAGTCAAAGTCAACATTGGCGATCGAGCGCCCGAGGCAATTTCGTGCAGAATTAGGATTTTTAGAGTTTTAGTTGCAGTAGGACTAGAAAGATTGTATTTCTAATTCGTTTTTACTAGTTTA
>JAUPMG010000001.1:13431915-13447401 GCA_031762675.1 Pachysandra terminalis | reverse complement strand
CTAACGATAAATAGTTCCTTTTCCAGGTAGCCAATCGCTGTTCCATTTTGTCTATGACCGGATTCCAAAACTGAACCTTCCTGTGCTTCCCGTTCACAGACAAACCCAGTCTTCTTCCTGAACGCAGAAGTCTTTCTTTAGAGTCCTCATCACCTCTTTTCATTCTGTCGGAAGATGCTGACGAACATAGAATGTTGGAGGTACTACATATTTCAGGTACTGATGATTTAATTGGTTGTCATTCGAATGTTTCCCCATTATTTGGTGTCACTAATCTGAGTTTGCAGGATGACTCGGGTTCTCTTCCCAGCGCTAAATCTACTGGCTCTATGTTCTCTGAAAGGTTTTCTAACTCAGGTGTGAAGATTGCCCAAGTCTGCTCACATTCGAAATTCTTCGACACTTGCACGGAGTGTGCTTTTAAAGTTAGTGGTGAGGGTGATGTTTGGGAGGGTATTGGTATTGTTGCTGCTGACTTTCATATTCAGGCTCTGAACTCTAAGGGTGAATCAATTCCTGTAGCCGAGATTGTGAATGTATTTAGGGACAGGCTGAAGCTATTAATTTGGATGTTGGTGGTAAGCATATGGAGGTTAGTAGTCAGCAAGATTGTCATTAGTATCAGAGGAAGGATAGCAGAGTTACTCTATGAAGATTATAAGCTGGAATATCAGAGGGTTGGGAGGGAGTGAAAAAATGAGAGTTGTTAAGGAGTTAAATAGGAAGGTTAGGCTAGATATCCTTGTACTTCAGGAAACAAAAATGGAAGTGATGTCTAAAAAGATTATCAGACAAATTAGGGATGTTGAAAATAAGGATTGGGATTTTGTTCCTTCTGTTGGTAGATCAGGTGGTAATTGTATGATTTGGAATGTCGATGTTTTTAAGAAAGTGGATGTGTGGAAAGGTCGCTTTTCCCTTTCAGTCAGATTCTTGAGTGTGGATGATGGTTTTGAGTGGGTTCTGTCTGGTATCTATGGTCCTAATAAGCCTAGGATTAGAAGCTTGTTTTGGGAGGAACTAAAGGTTGTTAGAGATCTCTGGAACCTTCCTTGGTGTCTTTTTGGCGACTTTAATGTAATCAGATTTTCTCATGAGAAGTTGGAAGTAAAGTTACAAAAAGCATGAGGGAGTTTGCTGATTTTATTGATGAAGTAGGACTGTATGATTTTTCTTTGCTAGGGGGGCTATTTACTTGGTCTAATTTTCAGGAGAAGCTATTATGCTGTAGATTGGATAGATTTCTTGTGTCACCTAGTTGGGAGTCCTATTTTTCCGTGCTACCTTGAGGGTGTTGCCTAGACCCACTTTGGAACGTACCCCTCTCTTGATGAATACTGATAAGGTTGCTTTGGGTGGTCCCCCTCCTTTTAGATTTGAGAACATGTGGCTTCTACATCCTAACTTTGTGGATATGATAAGATCTTGGTGGAAGGATGTGCCTATGTTGAGGGGTTGGGAAGGTTCTACGTTTATGAGGGCTCTTAAAGAGATCAAAGGTAAGCTTCGTGTGTGGAATAAGGAGGTATTTGGATGGATCCTGGATAAAAACAAAAAAGGGATTACTGGAGAATTTTGGTAGCTTGGATAGGACTGAAGAAGTCTTAGGTCTGAATGGGGATGAATCAAAAAGGAGTAATCTGAAATTAGAACTTGAAGAGATTCTTAGGAAAGAGATATGCTGGAGATAAAAATCTAAAATCCTTTGGATCAAAGAAGGCGATGGAAATACTAAATTTTTTCATAAAATGGCCAATTTCAGGAACAAAAAGAATGTGACTTCATGTTGTTGACTGATTCGGGTGCTGTGGAGGATCCCATTGGTATTGAAAAGGAGTTTACTGATTACATTAGCAATCTCTATTCCTCGGACTAGAATTGGATTTTTAACCTTAATAGGCTGGAGTGTCCTGAGATTGAGGTGGGTAGCGCGGGGTGGTTAGAAAGAAATTTTGAGATTGAGGAGATTAAGAAGGCGGTTTGGGAACTTGATAGAAATAAAGCGTCGGGTCCGGATGGATTTTCTTTGGCTTTTTTCTAGGATTGCTGGGATATTGTCAAGGATGAGTTGATGAGGGTTTTCAAGAGTTCCACTCGAGTGGGATAATAAATAAAGTGACTAATTGTACTTTCCTTGCATTGATCCCTAAAGTTAAATGTGCTGTGAGAACTAAGGACTTTAGATCCATCAGTCTCACAAATAGCATTTATAAGATCATTGCCAAAGTTCTTGTGAATAGACTTAAAGAAGTGGTTGGGGAAGTGGTGTCTTGTAATCAGAGTGCATTCATCAAAGGGAGACGGATTTTAGATAGTATCCTTGTTGCTAATGAGTGTATTGAAGAGAGGAAAAAGTTGGGGGAGAAAGGTCTTGTTTTGCAAGTCGATTTGGAAAAGGCTTATGATAAAGTAGAGTGGAATTTTGTGGAGTCTGTCCTGAGATGGAAAGGGTTCCCGGATCGGTGGTGTAGGTGGATTAAGGGCTGCATTAGTAATGTTCACTTCTCTTTATGTCTTAATGGGCGTATTGTTGGTATTTTTCCATCGTTTCGTGGTCTTAGACAGGGTGATCCCATTTCCCCCCATCTTTTTACCTCGTGAGTGACGTGTTAAGTCGTTTCCTACAGAAAGCAAAGGAGATTGGTAGAATCCAAGGGTTTAAAGCTGGGAGAGATAGTATTCCTGTGTCTCATTTGCAATCTGCGGATGATACGATCATTTTCTTGGAAGCTTCAAAAGATATTGTTTTTTGGACAAAATGCATCCTTAAATGTTTTGAAATGGTGTCGAGGCTGAATGTGAATCTGGAAAAAAACAGTTTGTCTGGTATTAATGTGGAGGAGTCTTACCTTTAGGAGTGTTGTGCGGTTATGGATTATTGAAACAATGGGGAGAAGAATACCACGATCTATTGCTTTTTGGGATGGTTCATGTGTCTTTGAAATTTTTGTGGAATTTCCGGCAGTTCCTTCGACGGCAGCTGGAGTGTTTTCTTGGAAGAGCGATGGTCAGAATGTAAATGGAAATTTTGAATCGATGACATGGACACTTAGGATTGGACATTGGGACCCGTTTAGAGGCGCATCGTGCGGCTAGTGAGTTGTACATTAACGATAATATTCAAAATTTGAAAGTTAATTTACCGCCTATGTTGACTGGAAATTGTATCTATGGATTGCCTGTTGGTGGGCCTAAGCGTGCTGGCCCATGTTTATCTCGGCCCATTGATGAAGGCCAATATCGGGCCATCATCAAACTCGGTTTTAAAAAATTTGAATGTGGAGCTCTGTTTTAAGCCCAGATCACGATCTGTGATCAGACGTGGGCTTGAAGGCCCTAGTAAAAGAAGTAGGGGCCTAAGTAGGTCGCCTTAGGGGGCCTCCTCCCATAGTAGAGATTCTTACAGGGGTGGGTCCAGAAGAAGAGATGATCTGGAGCAGATTATTAACAAAGTGGTGGAAAGGGCCTTGGATAGGAGGTTTAGCCTTCGTCTTTCAGATGAGTCGGGTATGGCTGGTGTTGCCGGGAGGGAAACGACTGTGGAATCACAGTCAGAAAATCGTAGTACTTTTCCAAATGGTTTTCCGGAGTTGGGGTCGTATCCAAGTAATCGTTAGAGCTCATCCGTCCTCAGTAATTGAGAGATCTAGCGCTGGAGGGCTTTATTCTTTTATTGATTCTGGTAATCACGAATCCCTGTTGGACCTTTGTCAGATCATGAATGAGTTTGATACAGGATTTGATCAAGTAAATGGTATTTATAAAGGTCTGAATATTTTTCAGTTTTGTTGAAGCTCTCCGGAATGAAAGTCTCTCATCAACGAACAATAGCTCAGTTGGTCGTGACTCTACAGATTTTTCTCTCGGTTTCTTTCGATTTTTCATGTTATCAAATGGTTGGCTGTACTATGTCTACTGGTACTGATCATATTTTGCAGGATGAACCCTCGAGCCTTCTATACAGTGCTGAATCTGCTTGTGCGGAACCTCCAAAAGGGGATAATGATTTCGGTGAGAAGATTGCTCAGAATGCCTTGATGCCGTTTGTGGAGGAAAAATTTTTGGGTCGGGAAATGGATGGTTGTGGGGCCTCTGATGTGTGGGAGGGGGTTGAAATTATTGCAAATGAATTCAAATTGAGGCATCTAACAAATATGGGATGGAGGTTTCGATAGCTGATATTGCGAAGGATTTTATTTATAGAATCGAGGAGGTGAATAAAGAGGGTAGGGATCAGTTGAAGGAGATTAGGGAGCTAGATTTTTGCCAGCAATATAGTAGGAAAAAAACTAGGGTTCAGGATGTAGTTGGGGAATCTCAGTTGCATCTATGAAGATTGTGAGTTGGAATGTTCGGGGTTTGGGGGGAAGTGAAAAAAAGAGCAATTAAGGACTTAAACAGGAAGAGTCGGCCGGATATCTTAGTGATTCAGGAAATAAAAATGGAGGCTATCTCAAAGAAGTGCATGAGACATATTGGGGGTTTTAGGAATGTTAAACACCGTTTGCTCTAAAAGCTCAAGCTGTTAGAGAACAACACAACAAAGTATATCAAATGGTTCAACACCCCCTGCACGTGCGGGCTCCGCACGGGAACATCACATCCGTGGGATAATACAGGGCACCAAAGCAAACACAAACCCGCACAGGAATAGCACATCCGTGGGAGAATAAACACAGAATATAAGCCCCCGAGATTTGATCACTTAACCTCCCGCTCTGATACCATGTTAAACACCGTTTGCTCTAAAAGCTCAAGCTGTTAGAGAACGACAAAACAATGTATATCAAATGGTTCAACAAGGAACAAGGAGTGGGAAGTGATCCCCTCGAATGGTAGGTCTGGTGGTATCTGTACTATCTGGGATGTTGATTGTGTTAAAAAACTGGATGTGAGGAAGGGTAAGTTCTTGTTATCAATTAAATTTCAGGATGTGGCAGATGTGTTTGAATGGGTTATTTCGGGTATTTATGGGCCAAATCGGCGGAAATTGAGGAGTCTCTTTTGGGAAGAGTTGTAGAGTGTAAATGATTCTTGGATTCTTCCATGGTGTCTTGTTGGGGATTTCAATGTTATTAGATTTTCACAAGAAAAACTGGGGGTAGTAGGATAACGAGAAGTATGAAGAATTTCAACAAGTTCATTAATGAAGGAGAGTTAATTGACTTAGCTTTGTTGGGAGGGGATTTCACATGGTCAAATTTTCAAATTTCTCCAATATGTTGCAGATTGGATAGAGCTTTGGCTTCTTCTGGTTGGGAAGCCCCTTTTTCCCAATAGTACTCTTAGAGTCTTGCCTAGACCGACGTCTGATCATACCCCTCTTCTATTAAATACTGTTAGGAATAAGTTTAGTGGTCCCCCGCCATTTAGATTTGAAAATATGTGGCTGCTTCATCCTAAGTTTGTTGATCAAGTAAAGGTGTGGTGGAAGGATTTACCTAATGTTGGGGGATGGGAAGGTTTTAGATTCATGAAGTATTTAAAAGAGGTGAAAGGAAAAATGAAATGTTGAAATAAGGATGTTTTTGGTAGGATCCCTGATAGGAAGAGGGAGACTCTGTATAAAATAGGGGTTTTTGATGGTAAGGAAGAGGATGTTGGATTAGATGGTGATGATGCTGAAAATAGAAGAAGTCTGAAAAAAGAAATGGAGGATATTCTTAGAAAAGAGGACGTTTATTGGAGACAGAAATTTAGAATCAATGGATTAAAGAAGGGGATGGGAATTCTAGGTTCTTTCACAAAATGGAAAATTTCAGGAAGAAAAAGAATGAGATATCCATGTTAATAGGTGGATCAGGTGTTATGGAGGATCCTAAAGAGATTGAGAAGGAGTTTACAGACTACTTTGGAAAGTTATATTTTGCGGAACAGTGTTTCCATTTTGATCTTAATAAGATTGAGGGACGTAAGATAGAGGATAGCAGGGTGGAGTGGTTTGAAAAAGAATTTGATATCGAGGAGGTGAACAAAGCTGTTTAGGAAATGGATAGGAACAAGGCCCCGGGACCGAATGGTTTTACTATGGCTTTTTTTCAGGATTGTTGGAAGTCATTAAGGAGGATTTGATGAAGATCTTTAAGGAATTTTATTCGAGTAGTATCATTAATAAAGATACTAATTGTACATTCTTGGCAATGATTCCTAAAATCAAAGGGGCATTGAGAACTAAGGATTTTGCTAAAGTTCTTGCTAACAGACTTAAGGAGGTTGTTGGGGATGTGGTGTCTAGTAATCAAAGTGCTTTCATTAAGGGGAGACAACACAAACCATATATAATACCTAAGTTTAGAAACCATCAAGAGTTTGAAATCAATCATAAAAAGGAAAACATGGAAATTACTTAATGTTGTAGCTTAAGATCCTAGCTTAGGTCCCTCCTCTTCTCTTCTTGCTGTTCTGCAGTTTCTCTCCTCTCTAATCAGTCTCTACCACTATTAGAATTAATCTAACTTAAGTATTTTTATACCTATTCACTTAATAATTTAATTAGTCTTATTATTTTTTACTAATTAGATATAGGTGTAATTTTACCTAGTTTACTTAATCTTTATTGCATTAAATAAGTAGAGTTACTCTCTAATTAAACTTCATTAACATATGTCCCCATTCTATCACCTTTGACGCCACATGCAATCGTTCAGGTCTACTTACCTTTTGACTCACATTAGATGGCATATATCCTTCAGTTACTGCGTAGCTTATCTCTAGGTTTGGCATGCATTCCCACCGATCACATGTGCTCTTCACCATGTTTAGTGCATAATTAAACTTAAGAATTATTTAATCAAAATTAAGCTTAATTATTTAATTACTAATCATATATACACATTTATATGCATACTTATATAGAAGTTTAGGTACATCCATCATCTATATTACCATTAGTATTAATATTGGTATATATATATAAGCAAGTATTATATTACACTTGATTATTAGGTCAGTGCCGAAAAAGGATAATCTGTCCAAATTTCCCATCTTTGGCCGTCTTAGTTGCCAGCGAAAATACTTGAGATGATACACCATTGTTGGTGGAGCACTTGAAAATGTACCTCATCAACCAAAATGCATAGAAGGGCTTCAAGGAACAACCCGTCTGGCCTGTTCTAATGTGCATGTTCTCCTCTTTGATACAACCCACAGGCTCCATCTCCCTCCAAAAGTTAGGAATCTACCTATAGAAGTTAGCCTCCTTGATTAGGATCTTTTAAAGAAGAAGGCTTAAATAGGCACATCATATCTGACATTGTATTGCCACTGACTACAAAGCCCTTATCAACACCTTTCTTTGTTGTGGGCAGCTTGATGGAACAATTGTGATCTCTGTCATAGTGTAAGGGATCGGACCGGGACGATCCCTGAGTTGAATCCGATACACAATTAAACCTTAGTTTAATGACTCGGTCCGATCCCGAGACGGATCGGGCGATCCAACTCGGGATTGGTGATCCGGATCGTTTGATCCGTCTCGGATCTTTCGAGTCGGACCGAGTTAAGTTTTTGAAAATTTTTTTTATTAATTTTGGATCGTCCCATCCCGTCCGATCCCGTTGGATCATCGATCCAACTCGGGATCGGGCCGGGACGATCCTTGAGTTGAATTCGAGTTCAAACACTATTCTTTTTTTTTGTTCAAACACTATTCTCTGTACCTCCAACCTTAGAAAGATACCAACATCCACAAAAACAGCAAAAACTTGCTCCAAGACAGTTGTTGTGATGACAATGCGACAATCTCTTCATACTTCTAGCCTCAGTGTCACGCCCCAGATCCCGTGGCATGAATCCCAATGAGGGATATCATGGATCTCGAGGTGAGACTTTCGAGATCCACAACTAGACCGCGGATTGCTATAAAATCACAAGCAAAAATAAAAGTAATACTTTACCTTTATTTAATAATGATCAGAGTGCGGAAGTCTAACTAAACGAATAAAGTATAAATAAGAGATTACAAGACTTCAAATGGACTTCGCTACAGCTGAGCCAAGGCCTACATAGGGTCTAGTAAAATCTCAACAAGTTCATCAAACATATACCGAGTTTGTTACAACCAAAACTCCCTCGGGAATACAATCCAAATAAAATAGTCAAATAAAGTCTGGGTCACTTAGCAGTAGCAACATTACAAGCTAACATAGCAGTCACTCCTCCCATCCTGTAACATGAAATGTTGCGTGCCATTGAATGCCCAATAAGAGTATAGACAGTTGCCCGTCCTCTTATGGAAACCAAATCAACAGGGTTAGTACAACAATTAATCACAATATGCAATGAGTATTTTAATATGAAATGAAATGAGATGAATGATTCAATCACATGTCCTATAGTGAATGCAATGACCAACACAATCATTATGATAATCATAGTGAATGAACTAAACCAATACTTCCTGATAAGTGGACCTCAACCAGAAGCTTCTCAACAAACCAATTCAGGACATCGTCCCAGGGATTGCCGGAAGCCCCCTTTTCATTCCGGGCGCTAACCCATGGTATGAAGGCCACCATATACTAATTTATGAGTGTACCATACTCGAGGGGTAACGAACCTGTATAGGAGCTCGCAAGCATCCTACCCAAGTTTAAGTGGGCCCTTTCACCCCACTGGTATATAGTCAACCCAACCGTAGGCTTCGCATAGTTTCTCGTAGATTTCCACCTCCTGGTTCACTTATTATTCAATATCGGCCTAGTATGTAATGCATTAAACCAAGACACCAAATGAAGATCAACAACGGAAACTATCCACGCACCCATACACGCGAATAATCTGATTGCAAACCATCATAAGCTTCCTATCATGTTATCACACCACGAACAGTCACACTTAACCAATAGATCAGGTAATTCCACATTTAATTAACATTAGACCTCAGGTGGGATGATGGTCACAACAACCTCGAAACACCAAGTTTACTCCCTGTAGGTAGGCTAGATGCCTTCAGGTCAAAACTGCTTCCGGAAACCAATAACAATCAATGGCTTAAGCCCTCCATTATCCACCCAGGTAATCCGCAAGAGTTCACACAAGTCTATACAACATCCTGGACCTTCGGTGGAGTAGCCGGTGGACCGGCACCTACCGAAGTGCTAAAGTCAACTAAAACATAGTCTCTGTCGGTGGAGCAGTCGATGGACTGAAGTCGACCGAACTGTCTCTGTGTTTTTCTCAGGTGTTCGGTGGAGTAGACGGTGGACCGGAGCCAACCGAACACCCAGTTTAGTCTATAATCCACGCTTTGTCGATGGACCAGTACCTACCGATAATGCCCGATTCTGGGTATTTTGCTAGGTCTTGAAACTTGAACTTTACAATACCAAATCGATTCAAAACCATACGAAATCAAGTACAAAACACATAAATCATACTCAAACATCAAAATCATCGTTTAAACAATATTTTAATATGAATCTAATCATGATCATTGAAATAGCAAATAAAATCACAAATCAGAACACACAGATCTGAATCTCGATAACACACTGTCGAATGCAACTTACCTGATCTCTCTTTCGATTGATAGGGATTCTTCCTTGATGATCTTCTTCTTGCTCTGACCGACATCTGCAAATCACAACACGATCACTGAGTTCTTGTTCAAACACAACAAGGCTTCTCTTCTCTCTCTTTCTCTTCTCAACCCTTCTCTCAACTCAGAACTAGATTCAAAAGGAGATTAGGGTGAGAATGGAAATCCTCCATCCCTTAACCCTCCTTACCATTTTCGTAGCTTCCACGATCAGCATACACGCTGATCGCGCGCCATCTCAACTAATTGAATTAATTTAATTCAATCAGCTCCAAGGTTCTTATAATATCACTACAACCCCCAAATACCATAAGTATATTACACCGTACCCCATAATACTAATTAAGTACATAATACATGCTAATTAAATTCAGAAAATTACCAATAAATTATATAAAATCAAACAATTAAATCTGGGTGTCTTTTAGTGGATTTAGGTCCTTACGCTCAGAGAGATGCCTACATCCTCAAAAATCAGTAATTGATCCCAACACCTCCAATAGAATGACGAAAGTGTGAGAATAAGGGATACATTTGTGAATTAGGGTAGTTAATCCATTCATATTCTTGTGTCAACTACAAATAATTTCATCAAAGACAATATCATACCCTTTGACGCTTCAATGTGTGGTAGTTGTTATCGATAAAAAAAAAAAAAAAATATGTGGCAGTTGTTCCTGGAAATTGCCTGGATCATTCTTTCTAACTCCGAGGAGGGAATTTATGGGAGGCAAAGTGGAGCTTCGAGTTCAAGGTGGGACATTCCCCTTTCCCGATAGCCAACCGAGAAATGCTTAATGGTGCAGATCCTTGCCCACCACCTCCAACAACAGAAAATTCTCTCTCAACGAGTCTTGTATCCCTCATTCATGCTTATTGCTCACTTCCCAGAAACTATCATTTAATAATCTTGTGTCCCACCAAGTCTTAGGTGGCAGAGGCCAAGGAGGACAATTTGGTCATACCAAAAGATCAACATCGTCCTATGGAACATCTTCACCATCATGCTTTTGAGCACCTTGCTTCTGATCATGGTAGCTGACTGTATCAAAGACCAGGTTGCCCCTTGGATGTACAGAATTCAAATCCTAATCAATTGCATAATGCAGACACAAGTTCATTAATCACATTCGCAGTCTCTGAATGGAAATGTTGGAGGCATGATAAACCACCTGCAACAGTATCAACGTCAGCATGATTGGAGTCAAATAGGACAATGATGGGGAAAGGGGTAGAACAGACAGGAAGAACAAGTGGAAGGAGGAAGAGAACAACATTGCTGAAGCACAGAAGGAGCCTTCAGAAAGCAGCAAAACTCGCAATGATATCCTGAAGAAAAAAAGCAAGAAAAAACAAAGGACAGGGTAGAATCCAGACTGTAACTATATAGGCCTTGGACAACGGAGTAGGGGTCCCCAAGATTACATCAAGTGTAGAGCCACATGGTGTCAACTGGTCATTTAGATGCCAATTCCCCTCATTCGTACAGCCAAACTGTCATTATGAGCAATTCATGTTAGCTACAATATTGTAACTGCATCACTCATCATAACAAACCTCTTAAAGCGTAAGTAGATCGCCTCGGATGATATGAACAATCACTAAGATATACACCTTGAAAATGAATGAACAGGAATGAGCACGTAACAATGTGTCTTAGGATCATCTTCGTAGTTTGGGTGATAATGTAGATGATGTATTGGTGAAAAGACCTTTATTTATTTATTATTATTTCTTTTTGGTAGTTACAGCTTTTTGGTTAAGTAGTGAAGATCCCCCATGGGATAGGTAGTTGTACTAGCATGATCTTACCTTTGAGAATGCTCAAAGTATGGCCAATGGATGAGTTCTAGGATATAATTTGAGATAACCTAGATTGTCTTATATGCCCTTGGTCTCTGTACAACTGATCCTAGTGGAGGCCAAGGGTAACTTAATGCTCGGCCCAAGCGGAGAACACCGATGGCATATGGATTGGCGACTGCAGATGGAACTTGTTGTTACAACACCTTGACATGATGACCCGACAAGGGGAAGATGAGGAAGAATGTACATTGGTAAGTGCAAGACCTGACTTGCCTGGTTTGTTAGGCACCAATGTGATAGGTAACAATTTTAACTTGACAGATATTCCTTGCAACCAATAAAAAGGTTGTTTAAAGGATCACGAAGGAGAATAGTCTTGCCTATTCAGATCCTCTTCTCTCCTAGACATGCTCAGCGCTTTCTCCCTCAACCACTGGGTCGTTACCTAATAGCCTTATAATACTTTCAAAGCCACATGTGCTCATGCACCCCCAATATAAAATTTAGTTCCGTGTGGAATCATGTAAAAGCATAGAGCAATAACCTTATTATCTAAGGAAAGATCACTAGGGTATTCATTCATGCATATTTGGGGCGATTGGGGAGGGGATTCGACGAGGGCAGAAATTCTGGCATTATTGACGGGGCTGAGGGAGGCAAGGAGGTTGATGGTAGGCAGGTTCCGTGGAGATTCTGGCATAATGTGAGGAAGATGAGATATTTAGCTGGGGGTGTGGTCACTTCATCTTCACATACTTTGCGAGAGGGGAATTCAGTGGCAGACACTTTGGGAGGCATGAATCATGATGCATGGCCATCTAACTGAGATCCCTAAAGACTTGATGAAAAACTGTTGCATACTACATATAAAGCTTATATCTGGGATGAAATCATGATTCAGCCTGGCCACCATTTTTTACTACCATTCATAGTGCAACTCATGTATGGATGTCTCAGACCTTAGTGTGCATATCTATTTGACTTCAGTCTTTGTATTCTGTAATTGACTGAGAAATATTTTGAGTTCGTCATCAACCACCATAAATATTTTTTTTAAACACCATCCCAGAAAAGAAGATATGTTTATATGCTTTGTTCTTGTTTTGAAGGTTTGTGAATGGTGTTGTTGAGAAGACTCGTAAGAAAACAGAGGTTTCAATTGCTGAAGCAGCTGATGCAATCGGGATACCACGTATGCTGATTGATATTCGGCATGGTGAGCAGATTCACGTATTTATTTGACATGCATTATCTTTTATCTATATATTATTAATTTGTCGTGCAAACTTTGTTCCTGCTTTATCTTGGTTGGAATTTTAATGAAGACGATCGTTAATACATTCTTTGCTTATATTGCTATATTGCCAGAGGGTTCTCATCGTGATCTTCCTTCACTTCAGCTGGTCCGGCTTGCCTCAATTAAGGTATAATCTGTTCTTATTGGTTCATTCTATTTGTTTGGGATTTTTCTTTTCTTTATATACTCCTGTAATGGCTATCTTATTAGTGAGTAGAATGCAGAGGGCAATATCTCTGCAACTTGTTATTATGATCAACCAGGATTTCTTTGCAAAGAAATGAATTTGTCTACTATAATGTGTCATTGCTAGTTCTCATAACATGGCTATATCAGTTCTCACAATGTCACTCATATGTGTACCTTCAACTTGCTTGCTAAGAAGTGGCCACCAGTTAGCACAGAAAGGAATTTGTATACTATAATGTCTCATTACTAGTTCTCATAACATGGCTATATCAGTTCTCCCAATGTCACTCATATGTGTACCTTCAACATGCTTGCTAAGAATTTGCCACCAGTTCCCACTTGTGGACAAATGTTGCTACTATCCAGAAAAGGGCGAATTTGCTTTCTAAGACGCCAGTATTCAAGAATTCAAGCAGTGTTTTCCATGTCGCTGACATGGCGCCAATCCAGCCCCTGATGATGAAAAATCTATATGTAAATCACCATATGCCTTTTTTCCTTATGTCGCCCATGTTGCTTGACATGTCACCAGACCTGTAGCGACATGGGGTAAAATATCAATTTTATTTTATTTTTTAAAATTTTTCCCTTTTCTTGAGATTTCACTGTTTTTCACTCAAATCTTACCATTACTTGCTAGATTTGTGTTTGAAACACAAATCTAAGTACGTTGCAATAAGTTCTTGAGGATTTTGTGGAGATTCAATGGATTTCTAAAAGACTTGAAGGTAAAATCCATATTTTTACTTTTTCCCTCTTAATTCTTGTGCAAACACAATGGCTACGAATTATTGATATAAATATTGTATGCTTGTAAATATTAATTATGAAACTGTTTAATTATTCTGAGAACTAAAAAATATTGAAAAAATTTATAAAAATTGAAAACAAATTGAAAAAATTGAAATAAATATTACATGTTAGTAAATATTAACTATGAAACTGTTTAATTATTCAGTTTGTTATTTAATTTATGATTGACTAAATTAGCATGTATCTTATTTGCTTATTTTCATGTACTTTTAGTTGTGAGATGTGCAAATGTATGAGGTTATAGCTTAAATAGATCATATTACATCAATTTTTACATAGCTTGCACACCCACAACGAGTAGGTGAATCCTCATCAAGCAATATCCCTTGATATGTAGGCATTTGTTTTCGCATATTCTGATGTATTATAATGTATTAGACACTAATTAGAGTTGTTTAAAACTTGGGAAAAAAATCGTCAAAAATCCCACATTTCCCTTTTTTCCCCTCATGTCGCTAGGTCAACCTGGCGACATGCCAAGTGACGTCGATATGGAAAACCTTGGATGTACATACGAACCCTAGAGAGCTTGGAATGATAGCTTCAGCATAAACAGTGCAACATTTGTGGCCTTGGGGAGCATAAACTGGAAAATCAATTAGTGATCATTTGATAATGGTCAGACAATGCATAATGCAATATCGTTCTGAGCATTTTAAAAATAAAAGAAAGGTATATATGTGTGGAAGTGTCCAACCTGAAGTTGACATATCATGTCGATGTGTCACACAGACTGACTCTCAATAGCAGGACATAAAATTTCCCAATACCCCATAAAAGACATGAAAAACTGCGGCTTCAAGGAAGCTTGGCTATGAAGACACTAATTATTATGCAAAAATGCTAATCAGAAGGCTTTTCAAAGGGAAGTACCTTCACTCGATAACCACGATCCATCAATCTTTTATAGTATCTGCTTTCATTTTAAGGTCCCTTTGTTCCTGGAAACATAAAACATCAGCTATGATATGCCACCATTGCTAAAACAACAAAAGTAACAGATTATCAATATAAAGATGATAAGAAATCAAACGCCTGCAACTTTCTCAAAAACCAAGTGAAAGGCCTGTAAAAATTAGGACATCTACTGAAAAATTCACAATGATGCTGGAAGGGTATTGCGAGGAACAAGTGGACTAGTTGGGTCTTCAAACCTCAGGTGCCCCATGTAAATACCATGTCCTAATAGAATTGTTAAAATGATGTGTCTCAACCAGCTAGTAGTGTTGATGAATTTTAATGAGTGACGATGCTGGAAGGGTATTGTGAGGAACAAGCGGACTCGTTGGGTCTTAATACCTCAACTGCCCCATGTAAAGACCATGTCCTAATAGAATTGTTAAAATGATGTGTCTCAACCAGCTATTAGTGTTGATGAATTTAAATGAGTGATATCACAAATCTGCAGTATTCCATGTTTGAACAAAGAAAATTACTTTTGAATCTCAATAAAATATTTCAACAGGGTTTGTAACTTCTATACTCGTGAACTCCCAAATCAGAAGAAACAGAGCATGTTGAGAGCAAATTAGCTGAAGGAAAGAGTTGAAATCAAGTTCAGAAAACTAGATCTTCATTGTTAATGAATATTAATGACTGATACCAGAACTGGTATTCAGTTTTACATTCTCTGGATGTGATAGAAACCAAGTATAATGAGAATCGTATGTGGTAAAATGGACAACACAAATGAGAAATATGTCATCCAGCAATCATATCATGGCTCAGAAAATTTCAAAATCACTCTAACAATGATCTACAGATTTCAAACATGGAAACCCCAAGAACAAAGTAGCCATTCCCACAATGGGGGGGGGGGGGGGGGGGGGACCATTTGGGATTT
>JAUPMG010000001.1:13419373-13430030 GCA_031762675.1 Pachysandra terminalis | reverse complement strand
CAATTCCTCAGATAGCAATGAGGTAGAGTCCTCTGATGATCCTCAAGTGGCACCCGATCTGGGCAATTCAAAAGCCTTAACAGGCACAATTGAAGATTGGAAACTCGTTGTGAAGAGATTTTCAGATAAGAAGCCAGAACTGCTACTGACCATGCTGAAGGCGGTTCTTGAAATGATTAAGACTCAGGAAGTGAATACTGAACCTGGTATTTGGTTCTTTCCTTCTTCATCATATATGTTTTTTCCTTGGAATCTTGTTTCTATTACTTTTGGATCTCCAATAGGGTTTTTGAAATCTTTTTCATTTTTTTTATTCCTCTTTAGGAAGAATTTTGTGATATTATCTCTTGGTAGTAATTGGACTGTCCTAGCTTTATATACAGGACAAGTTCCCTATGCTAAGCGCATTGGAAAACTTTCTTATTTGTACCTTAATATCTCGATGTGTGGCACTTGTTCGGGCCCACAAAAAAATTCATCTAATGCTATTTTGCCATATTAGCCTCCATGAAAAAAATAAGTCTGATCAGCCAGTCGTCTGCTTGGGTCCTTGAATTGCTGACCATGTCAAAGACACTGTAGCGTGGTATTGTGGCAAAGCAATTTAAGGACCTGGTCTGATTGGATTGATTTTTTTGCATGGAGGCTGATGTGGCAAAGAACATTAGATATTTTTGGTAGGACCAAGCAAGTGCCATGTGTCAAGATATCGGGGGTGTGAATAAGGGAAGTTCTCTATGCACTAAACGTAAGGAACTTATGACACTTGTTTGGGCCTGCCGAAATTCCCATCCAATGTTTTCCCACATTAACCTCTATGGAAAAGTCATCCTGATCGGACACTTGAAGCCGTCTGATCGGGCTCTCAAATTGATGCCCACATCATTTCCTAGTGTTTCTCAAATGGTCAACAATTCGAGGGCCGTTCGGCCAGTTACAAGTATCTGACCGGGATGATTTTTTGCATAGAATCAGATTGAGTAGTAGGTCGTCAAGTTGACATATGAAAAAAAGAAGGCACGTCGATCTAATGTTAAATCAATTAATTAGACGAATTGATTGACTTTTTTTTCTTTCTCTTTTATGTTCTTTGTTGATCTTAAACAGGTGGGCATAATCTTCAATCATCACAACTTAGGACTGGGATTCATCAAATTGAACACCTTTCTTCTTTGGTTGTGTGGCTTGTCAGGAATCTTCAGGAAGTAAAGCCTCTTCAACCCAGAGGACCTGCCACCGAAAACCACGCTTCTCCTGTAGAGCCAGATGTAGCAAAAGCAACTCTAAAGGAACTCTTACAGAAATGTCTTTTGGTGTCAGCTCCTGGCAACATTCAGCTCATGAGTTCTGCTGTGCTTCTTGCACAGATGATCGGAAATATTCCTCTGGTCGAGAAACTCAAGAAATTCTCTTTGCTAAGCTTGCCAGAGTTGGATTCTTCTGAAGAAAGTTCTAATCATATGGGTGTTGAACGAATCATTTTCCAGCACAACAACTCCATCAGTCAAGCAGCAGAGAAGCTTGAGTTTCTTAAATCATGTAGGACGAGGACAAAATTGGTAAACACAGCACCAAACAATGCTGGTGTTGAAAAGACGGATACATGGACTGTGGCAAATGTGTGGAACCCATGTCCAATTGGGATGTTGCCACGTGTTCTCGGTTCTTCAGGTGTTCTTCCTGTTCTTGACAATATCCATGACCAGCAAGAGGTTCAAGAGTTATCAGAAAGTAAGGAGCACTGGGAATTGAACCGGCGTAATGGAAAGCGAGAAGCGAGTTGTGAGATCGAAACACTGGAGAACTCTGGCGTTAAGAAGATGAGAGAGACAGTAGAGGAAGGTGAATCAGAGTTGTCAAGCGGCGGAGATATGTTGTCAATAGAACCTGTCAAAGGCCAGTTGATGATTGATGGAGTGTGGAAGAAAGTTGGGGAAGAGGAGCTTCTTGCCATTGAGTCTGCTGTCAGGATCTTAGTATGATAATTTTGTTGCAGGGTTTAACAAGCCATTATGAATGTTTAAACCTGATGTAAAGTAACAGTACAATGGCCATTGCAAGAATTTTTGTAGTTCCCCCTATCAATTTTGCTAATTCTCTCCTATTCTTTACGGTGGATCTGATTTCCCACTGTGGATAATAATCTTTTTATAAAGGCAAGCCTTAAACAAAATAACATTTGATTTTTTTCCAATATTTGGTTTTAACATAATATATGTCTGCACTGTATCATCATATCATGCACATGTTTTGGGCTGCGTTTGACACGGTTTCTATAAGCACTTCTTAAACTTAAATGTGTGGTAAAACTTATGGGTAATTGCTTACCCATAAACAGTAAAGGAAGGCTACCCATAAGGAGAAGTTGCTCTCAGCAGCTTCTCCCAAGCTCTTGTGTGTTTAAGTTACTTCACAATTTTAGTAATACTTTTAAAATACCTATTTTACCCCTAAACTTTTATAAGAAATAAATGTTATTTCCAAACTTTAATAATAATTTTATAATAACTATTTTATCCTTAAAACTTTTATAAGCACGTAAGCTGTTTTCTTCAAATAAGCAGTTTATTGTTGGCCACAAGTTTATTGTTGCTGTGGACAAGTGCTCCCATTGAGAAACTTATCCAATGAGTGCTTATCCATAAGCACAAGCCGTGACAAACGCAGCCTTGGACTTTTTTGTTTTGTTTTGTATTGAGCATGAGACATGTTTTGGTCATTATACAGGAAATGTACACTTAATTACTACAATATCCCTTATCATGTAGTTGTGCAATGACCAAAACACCCACAAGTGGGTATGAATCTCTTTCATTGGCACCTTAAGAAATTGCTATATTTGTGTTCATCCATGTGTCCCTCTTTAGCAATTATGTATATAAAACACTTTCATGATCCTTAACTGGTCTATTTTTTTTTTTTTTTTTTTGGACATATATCAAATTAGTCTTTGGATATGTATTTTGGCTAAATTAAGTTTATTTCAATCATTTAAGCAACCTTCAAGACCATAGAAGCAAGCATGTTCATCAGAAGCTGAGATTTGTAGTAGTATTAGTAGAAATGGAGATGCAAAGAAAAAGGGAGTTGGTCGTTTGGTACTTGTTCCATGTCCTTTACAAGGGCATATGAACCCCAACCTTTTCCACCCTTCTTCATTCCAAAAGCCTTCTCCATCACCATTGTTCACACATACTTCAATCCTCCCAATCCTTCTACCTACCCTGACTTCACCTTCAAACTGATCCCATACAGCTCATCGGACGGCCTAAATACCTATAACGGCGACTTCATGCCTCTCCTCGCAGCACTTAACGTCAATTGTGGATCACCATTTCGCGATTGCTTAACGCAGATAGTATCAGAGAGTACTTCACATGGTCCTTTACTTTGCATCATTCATGATATTGTTATGAACTTTGCAGTAGCTGTTGCAGATGTTATGAGGCTTCCAATGATCTCCCTACGAACAAGATGTCTCACTTTCTCCATTGCATCTTCACTACTGCTGAAAAGGGGTGGCCTTCCAATCCAAGGTGTGTAGAAATCAAAAATAGAACAATTAAGTTACCTACTCTTTATCATTTTTTTTCTAATAGATTCATCCCATTCTTTTCAGAGTAAGTTATAGATCTGATGTTTTGGAAATTGGGACAATTTAACTGTATAGATTTTTTTTTTCTTTCTGATATTTGTTTCATTGGTCCAATTCATGATCAGTAATCACAAACCCAAAATCATGAATTGAGATTGGTCGGATCCATTTTGACAAAATTGCTCATTATGCTGTTAGTAATCAAAGGGGTGAACTCAATGATCTTAACTTATATCTGGATTTTGTGCAAGTATAATATGTAGAGCATAAGAACACTAAGGGTGTGTTTGGCATTGCTTCTTAGAAGGAGAGTGATTCCTTTAAAATTGAATCTTACAAAATTGAATCTTACGGAACACTTCATAAGAACTGCTTCAGAGGAATACAAGATGTTTGGTAAATACCTATTGAAAAAGCGCTTCCAAGTTAGATTTGTGAGAAGTCTGTGTAGAGTAGGAAATCTATATTCAGTAGGAGTTTTGTTCGTGAAGATAACATGGGTAAAATAGGTACTTTAAAGTTTTAAAGTGGCATATAAGACCATAAGACATATTTCGTAAAACCCTCAAACTGATTCCTTCAAACATGATTTCAGTAGCAGGAAATAGTAGCTTAAAAAAAATCAACGTATGGATGAAGCGATTCTTGTGGAATCAGTTTTCACTAGGGTTTATCAAACGCTTAGTTATTTATTTGAAGCACTTTTGGTCTCGGGAATCACTTCTAGGGTCCGAAGAAGCAATGCCAAACACGCCCTAACTGAGAAATCTTATGATTATAAACACTTTCACTGATTTGTGTCTCAATACATCAACTGGAGGAAATCAACTTTAGGATTATATACAATTTAACCGTTTTGTGTCTCAGAACATTAATTGGAGGAACCAGTAGATGAGCTTCCTTTCCTTAGAGTCAAGGACCTGTCCAAGGTAAACACATCCATACCAGAAGCTTGGGATGAACTACAAACTCGAATTGTTCATGGATTGAAGACCACTTCAGGGGTCATATGGAATTCCTTCAATGATCTCGAACAATCCGCGTTTAAAACGATTCAACAAGATCATTCGTGGCCGGTCTTCCTAATAGGCCCACTTCATAAACACTCTTTAGCTTCTCCAAGCAGTTTACTAATAGAAGATAGAAGCTGCATTGCCTGGCTAGACTCACAATCTCCTAGTTCTGTGATCTACATAAGCATTGGAAGCTTAGTTACAGTGAGTGAAACTGAGCTAATTGAGATGACTTGGGGGACAGCCAATAGTGAGCAGCCCTTCTTGTGGGTGATTCGACCCGGTTCGATCCGTGGCTCAAAACGGATTGAACTACTACTGCCGAAAGAATTCGAAGAGATAACAAGTGGAAGGGGTCTTATCGTCGAGTGGGCACCCCAACTAGAAGTGTTAGCACATTGTGCGGTCGGCGGATTTTGGACCCATAATGGATGGAATTCGATAATCGAGAGCGTCAGCGAAGGAGTTCCCATGCTTTGTAGGCCATCTGATGTGGACCAGATGGGGAATGCAAGGTTGGTGTGCCATGTCTGGAAGGTGGGCTTGCAACTAGAGCATGGTTTGGAAAGAGGAGATATAGAGAAAGCCATAAGAAGACTTATGGTAAGCCAAGAGGGAATGGAGATGAAGGAGAGAGCTATGCATCTAAAGAAGGCAGAAAACTTGCAAAAAGCAAAGGAGGTTCCTCGTATAAATCCTTAGATAGGTTGGTCGATACTATTGTGTTGTTACAATAATTGCATTTCAGTTGAGGGAACTTTTGATTCATTCAGGAGTGAATATTTGGTCATCAGTAACTATAGCAATTTTTTAGGTATCACGGTGTAAAGGATCGGCCGATCCCAGACAAGTCGCGATCCCGAGCCGATTCCTAATGACTCAATCTAAAACTGAGTTGGATCGTCCGATCCAGACGATCTGACTCAGTTTTGGATGAGTCAGATTGGACGATCCAATATGGATCGTCCGTCTGACACCCCTCAAAAAGCTTCTTAAAAAAAAAAGAGAAATAAAAAATTTGGGCCATGTTTGGATTGGCCGATCCAGAATTGGATCTCAGTATTGGACCATGATGATCCCCGATCCGATACCAAGTTTAAACACTATGTCTGGTATACCTTTGTTAATTGTATGTCGACCTTTTTGCAGACAATTCTATGTCAATTTAAAGGGCTAAATAAGAGAAAGGCTAATTTTTTAAAGATAGCAAAAGAGGTTCCTTCATAGTCTTAAATTTCGGTTTCGTTTAGGCTTGATGAAAACGAAAACATATTATTTTGGGTTGAATTTTTTTGCAAAATGTTTATTGAAATGGCCGAAATTTCAGCAAATATTTCGGAGAAATATCGTCGAATTTTTCTACTTTTGCCAAAAAAGTTCACCCTAAATATTCTCTTTTTCAATGAAATTTTCAACCAAAATTTCGTTTATTTTGGCCGAAATAAATTCAGAAAATATATTAAAAGTAAAAAAAAAAAAAAAAAGGAAAAAAATTGATTTAAAGCTCAATAAATAGTTTTAAGCTCTCATTTATTTTACCACTCATTTTTTATCCCAAGTTCTCAGCTCCATTACACTTTGAATTTTGAAAGAAAAAAGTTCTTTCTCAAAGTCTCCAAGGAACATTATAATTTCAACTTCAGTGGCCTTCAACAAAGCTGATAGTAAAACATAATAGTAATGTTTTTCCCTTGTCTTAAGAAAGAACATTAGAAGTTTCTTTATTAAAGACCATTTTACTTTACATTTATTTATGAGTCTGTGATAACTATAAATTTCATACTTTAAATTTCCTTTGTAGTAGTTGTAGGTCATATTGCAACTAGTATCCTATTAATTATACATATTATTATGTTTGTCTAGTTGTCAGGACTCGAGTTCTAAGGCATGCCTCACTCTCACGTGAGTATGGCCTTGGGACTCCAAGCCGGACTCTCACCCATTCAACTCCAAACGCATACTCACTATGGGTGGAAAACCACAATACGCAACAGAGAATTCTATAATAAGATAGAATGCACAGCGGAAAAGATCTCATGACAGAAAAGATCTCAGCCCTTTATTAGCCCTTGGATGGGAGAATGAATCTCAACCATCCAAGCTCATTAAAGAGTAGGGCTAATGTGTTGGGCATGAGTACAACACAAGTGTCCTCAAGGGCTGATCACTAATTAGCCCAAACACCCACAAGAACACAGAAATAACAGAAACGCCCCAAAAGGAAAAAGATAGCAAATCTGAGGGGAGTTACAACCTGCCCTCCTAAATTGGATTTTGGCCTCAAAATCAACATACCTGGTCCTCAAAGAGGTAAGGATACTCCTTACGGATGTGATCTTCAAGCTCCCAAGTGGCATCTGATTCGCCATGGTGACTCTATTGGATCTTCAACATCGGGGTCACTTTTGTGCGCGGTACTCTATCCTTGCGATCTAGAATCTTGACCAGGGCTTCTTCATAGGTGATGTCCTCATGGATGGATATGGTCTGCCAATCTATGATACTCGTAGGGTCGGGGTGGTATTTCTGCAGCATGGACACATGAAACACGTTGTGGACTTGTCACAAGTCTGGCGGTAGGAGTAGTTTGTAGGCAACTTCTCCCACTCTCTTGATAATCTCGAACGGTCCCACGTACCTCGGTGCTAACTTACCTTTCTTTCCGAATCGGAATACTCCCCTCATTGATGAAACCTTGAGGGACACCCAATCTCCCACGTCAAACTCCAGCTTACGTCTTCTGGTATCGGCATAACTCTTGTATCGACTCTATGCAGTGAGGAGCCTGTCTCTGATTACCTTGATCTTCTCGGTTGTCTCAAGAATGATGTCAGGTCCCATCTTTACAGATTCCCCTCCTTCATTCCAACATAAGGGTGATTCGCAGGGTCTTCCATATAAAGCTTCGAAAGTTGACATGCCGATGCTAGCTTGGTAATTATTGTTGTAGGAGAATTCCACCAACGGTGAGTGCTCACTCCAAGATCCCCCGGAGCCCAAGACACATGCCCATAGCATATCCTTGAGAATCTGGTTCACTCTCTCTGTTCGTCCGTCCGTCTGTGGATGGTACGCGGTGTTGTAGCTCAGTGTGGTGCCTAGCGCCTTTTGTAGGCTCTTCCAAAAGCAAGATAAGAAGTCCGAATCTCTGTCCGAAACGATGGTGATAGGTACCCCGTGAAGTTGCACGATCTCCTTGACATATAATTTGGTCAAGCCTTCAGTAGTAGCAGTGGTGCGGCTCGGAACGAAGTGTGCCGATTTTGTAAGGCGATCGACGATGACCCATAGCATGTCTTGATCCAACCATGTTCGCGGCAAACCTACGATAAAATCCATGGAAATGTGTTCCCATTTCCACTCTCCGATCGGCAAAGGCTGAAGTGTACCTCCTGCCTTATAGTGCTCTGCCTTGACTTGTTGACATACCACACAACATGCAGTGAATTTGGCGATGTCCGTTTTCATCTTCTTCCACCAGTAATGTCTCTTCAGGTCCTTGTACATCTTGGTGTTGCCTGGGTGTATTGAGTAATGCGATCTGTGAGCCTCTCTCAAGATCTCATTCTTCAAGTCGTCACTGCCTGGCACGCACAATCTGCTTTGCATTCTGACGCTGTCGTCCTCTTCAATAGACCAGTCTGGCTTGCGATCGTCTTGAGCAAAACCTTGTAACCACTCGTCATTCCTCTGTGCTTCTATGATCCGACCTTTCAAACTCGGTTGGACGACAAGGGTGAACAGTCTGGCTCTGCCTTGGCGAATATCAACTCTAACTCCCACATCCGATAGTGCTTCAAGAAGACTCCATTCTTGAACTAGAAGGTGTGCAAGTAGACTCCTCGGCTTTCTGCTAAGAGCGTCGGCCACAACGTTTGCTTTCCCCGGATGATATTGTAGGGTGAATTCGTAGTCATTCACTAACTCCATCCATCTACGTTGCCTCAAGTTCAACTCCTTTTGTGAGAAGAGATACTTCAGGCTCTTGTGATCCAAAAAGACTTCACAAATCTCGTCGTACAAATGGTGCCTCCAAATCTTGAGGGCGAACACAACTGCAGCTAGCTCAAGGTCATGGGTCGGATAATTCTTCTCATGGATTCTCAACTATCGAGACGCGTACGCCACAACCTTTCGAACTTGCATCAGCACGCAGCCCAATCCCAAAAGAGAAGCGTCCGCATAGATCTCAAACGGAACTCCACTCTGCAGAAGTGTCAAAACTGGTGCGGTAGTCAATTTCTTCTTCAGTTCCAAGAATAACTCCTCGCATTCCTCTGTCCACTAGTATTCGATATCTTTCCTGGTGAGGCGGGTGAGAGGTACTGCAATACAAAAAAGCGTTCAATAAAACGACGATAGTAACCCGCAAGTCCCAAGAAGCTGCAAACCTCAGTCACGTTCCTTGGTCTCTCCCAATCCATCACTGCTTCCACCTTAGCAGGGTCCACGGATATACCTTCCTTGGAGACAACATGTCCCAAGAACTTCACTTTGTCTTGCCAGAAGTCTCATTTGCTGAACTTGGCATATAACTGGTTATCTTCCAAAGTTTGCAAGGTAATCTGGAGGTGATCTTCATGCACTTCCCAGGTCTTCGAATAGATGAGGATGTCGTCAACAAAAACCACGATGAACTGGTCAAGGTAAGGTCGGAACACTCTATGCATCAAAACCATGAACGCGGCAGGGGCGTTCGTCAAACCAAACGGCATGACCACGAACTCAAAATGTCCATAACGGGTCCAAAAAGTAAACTTCAGGATGTCGCTCTCCTTGATCCGAAGCTGATGGTAACCCGTCCTCAAGTCGTCTTGGAAAAGTATCTGACTCCCTTGAGCTGGTCAAACAGTTCTTCAATCCTCAGCAACAGGTACTTGTTCTTGATAGTAACTTGGTTCAACCGACGATAATCCATGCATAGTCTCAGAGTCCCGTCTTTCTTCTTAACAAAAAGAACTAAGGCACCCCAAAGCGATGAGCTAGGGCGTATAAATCCCAATCGCAACAACTAATCTAACTGACACTTGAGCTCTCTCAACTCAGTAGGCGCCATCCTGTAAGCTGGCAAAGCAATAGGGCTTGCACCCGGCACTAGGTTGATGGAAAACTCCACTTCCCTTCTAGGCGAAAAACTTGGGATGTCTTGAAAGACGTTCCCTAACAAACAAACAACATGGATATTCTCAAATCCAAGTTTCCCTTCCATGGACCACAGGTCAAGCACAGCTAACTGATCAGACAGATCAGGTCGAAGCCTCTTAATCCTTACTGACAATCCTCCAGGAAACACAAGGGTCAACACTCTACTATAACAGTCAATAACAACACGGTATGAAGCTAACCAATCCATACCAAAAATCACATCATATCTACTCATGTTCAAAACAATTAAGTCGATGGGTGTTTCAGTCTCTCCCATGGAAACGGGACAAGACTTGCACACTCTACACAGAGAAGTGGGACCTCCCACTGGGCTCTCTAAAGTCAAGATAGGGTTCATAACACTACATTTCAAACCCAAGGCACAAACAAGATCATGCGAAATGAATGAATGAGATGCACCCGTAATAATACAAGTGCATGTGTACAGAAAGTGGCAAGGTACCTTCCATCACTCCTCTAGGCATCCTAGGCTCTTTTGCCTCTTCATCAACGGGTATGGCTTGTGGCGCTACTACATGCAGTCGGCCCTGAGGGGGCAGGTAAGTCCGTTGGGGCTGCTGCTGGTAATGCTGTTGTGGCTGGCGAGGTGGCGCCACTGGTCCCGATCCTCTCTGCTAGAACTGCTGTGGAGGTGGTCTAAGCGGGGGCTGAGCATAATGCGGCCGTGGAATCATCTGTGGGGCCGTAGGAGGTCGTTGGAGAGGATCCCTCGGTCCAGTCGTCTCAATCCTGAGTGGCTGTTGTTTCTCTCGGCTATGCTTCTTCTGTAGCTCACGAGTCTTCAATAACTCGGCGTTTTTCCTCTCCACTTTGCGGGGAACATCCACCACCTCATTATATTTCGAGAAGGATCGAATGGCCAGCTTCCCTTTGATGCTCCCAC
>JAUPMG010000001.1:13400195-13419273 GCA_031762675.1 Pachysandra terminalis | reverse complement strand
GTCTGACGTAAATGTGTTAGTTTCTCGTTGGTTGCTTTTTTCTTAATGTATGGAAAGGAAGATTGCATCATATATGAATGAAATATAACTTATTATGGAAGCCGTTTTATTCGAATTTAGAGTATAGGCAAATACCATTGTAAAATTGTTGTAGCGTTTTATAATTATGCAAAATTTTTTTGGTTTATATATACATACTGATGCAGTTTTCTTTTCAAGAGTCGGAACTTTATGCTCGTATTTCAGTCTTGGGTGCTCTTTGGTTTGTTGGAAAGATCTCTTCTTGCCATGCAATAGCTATTTCTACTCCTTTCAAATAGGATTCAACATTTATTTGCATAAATGTGACAAACTCTAGGGGTATTTGTGCCATTAGGGCTTTATTTTAGAAGTCATGTGAGTTTTTAAGTGATCATGTGAGATTATTTCATTTTAAAAGCTTAGATTAGATTGTATGGAGGGCTAGGATTAGTTGCTCAGGTCTTAAGTTAGGTTTGGGGTTTTTCTTATAAATAGATGGTATGAGAAAGTTGTAAGTGGTCTTTTTGCATCATTGAATGAAAATCATCATTTAGGCTTTTGAGTTCTTAGAACTTTGATTTGCTTAGTTTAGTACCTTATATAAGGTTTTTGATTGGTTTTCCATTAAGCAACCTAGTCTTCAATGGTGATTAAAGTAACATTTTCACCATATTCTGGCCGCATAACATGGGAAGATTTTCCACTACATCAGTTCGTATCAGAGCAAGTTCTTTCCTTGGGAGGATGATCAAGTTAGTAATACATTATGCGTTGAATCAAGAATGGCTACCTAGTACTTTTGATTACCTCAAAGGAGAGTTGCAGAATGCCTTGAATTGGAGCTAACATCTCATTTGAAGTCTTTTTGTTTTTATTTAGAGCAAGAAATTGCATATTGGGAGTCTCCATAAATTTACGACGAATATTTTGAAGATGAATGTTTAATTGTTGGTGGAAATTCAAGTCATAGATTGAATGTTTGTAGTGGCGATAAAGTTGTTGATGAAGCACTTAAACCATTGTTCATCGAAGATGCTTGTATTTCAATGAGTGAGTAAGTACTAATGGTTCCCATGCAATGGACATCTAAAATTTGTCAGTTGAAATTCATTGTTAAAAGTTATGGTTGCCAAATCTGCTCCCTCAGACATATTTGATAAAGGATTAGTGGTTATAGATATTATTGGGATTGAGTCAATACTTCAACTACGTTCAACCAGTGTACGACAATTCCAAGACGCAAGAGGTTTTGATACTTTTTGAAATGTCGCAATGGAAGGACAAATTGTGGAAGAGATGGTGAATATTATCAATTCTTAATGAAGTTCAAAATATGTGAAGAAAGTATGTTTGGAGGAATCAAAGCACACGCAAAAATTCGAGGATTAGTTTTCTCCAACGAGGGGAGTCTAATGCAGTTTTCTTTTAAGAGTCATAACTTTATGCTCGTGTTTCCATTTTGAGTATTTTTGGTTCGTTGGAAGATCTCGTTGAGTCCTATAATAGCTATTTTTATTCTTTTATTGAAATTTTAATGTTTTGGTCTTCAAAATAGGATTCAAAGTTTAACTGCATAAAAAGTGACGAGTTCTAGAGGGATTTGTGTCGTTAGGGTTTTATTTTAGAATTCATGTGAGTTTTAAGTGGTCATGTGAGATTACTTTATTTTAATGGCTTAGGTTAGATTGATTGAGGGCTAAGATTAGGCTTAAGTTAGGTTTTAGGGTTCTCTTCTTATAAATAGATGCTAAAGAAGGTTTTAAGCAATCTCTATTTCTGTTTAAATCAAGTGTGTTCCCTAACGCTCTTCTAATTCATTGAGTACATGTTCTTGAAGCGCAAAGACTATAGAACGGGCTTTCTTCTTTGAAAACCACTTCATTTTCCTCAAATCCTCCTTCCGGTAGATTTAAGGGGTCTCGGTTGCCTTCCGGTACCTCTATTCGAGCTTCCACATGCTCTCTACGTTGTAAGTTTTGGACTTGTTGTGTAAGTTGCTCGGTGCTTCTTTGCGGACTTGTTGTGTAAGTTGCTCGGTGCTTCTTTGCATCTCTAGCATCTTGCCTTGTTGGGCTCGGTTCAACCTAAGAACTCTCTCTCTCTCTCTCTCTCTCTCTCTCTCTCTCTCTCCTTGTTGCCATAGCAGAAAAAGAAGGATTTATTTGGCCCTACCAATTTTGACACGGAGAAGATCACTCGAATCACCGAGGATCCAATCTTGAAGTAAAAAAGATCACTCGAATAAACAAGGATCCAATATGATCTTGAATAGATATGAAAAGAAATAAATAAACTTGGGTTCGGTTTTGGTATGATTTGTGGTGGGGGGTAGTCCATCCTTGCCGTCCGTTTCGCCTGTCTTTTTAGAGTGGTCTTTGCTAGGGATGCTCTAGTATCTGAGTTCCTATCATGTTCTGCTTCTGGTCTTGTTTGGAACCTAGCATTCTGTTGGGATTTACGTCCCCTAGAGTTGCTTGAGCGTGGGGCTTTCTTTGTCGATCTGGGGGATGTCTTTATTGGGTCGGAGGTAGGGATCATAGGATTTGGAGTCCTTGTAGCAGTGGTGCTTTTTTGGTGAGTTCCTTCTTCTCGGTCATCTGGCTACATTCGGTTAATCCTTATTTCTTCCCTCATCACCGTGTCTGGAGACCTTTTATTCCTCCTAGAGTCAAGGCATTTGTTTGGACACCATTTCTGCATAACATCAACACTTGTGACCACCTACAAAGGAGGTGGCCGTCTTGTGCGTTATCGCCCCATATGTGTTTCATGTGCAAAGAGTAGGGGGGAGTCAGTTGACCATTTATTCATCCATTCTCTAGTGGCTAGGGAGGTATGGACATTCTTCTTAAATTGGTTGGGGATTTGGTGGGTCCTGCCAAATGAGGTGGGTGCATTATTAGCTTAGTGGGGCTTCCGAGGATTGGGGGAGAGAGGCAAGTTGATGTATCAGGGATGTGGCATGCGACTTTCTTAATCCAAGTTGCCTTCGTGATAGCATTCACTTTCGATCTCCCACTAGCTATTTTATGGAACAAACCAGTATTCCCATCCCCTTCCTTAATTCAAGTTGCCCTCGATTTCTGTCTCCAAGTAATCTCCTCTTGTTTCAATATAAGATCCAACTCTTCCCTGTTAGAATTCCTCCTATCCCTCTCCCAAACAGATCTCTGCTGTTCCCAAAAGTCTTAACTCTTCAATTTCCTCCAACATAACTTTCTTACGCAAAGGAACATCACCAAAAGTCTCAGTATTCCAACATTTAATCTTGCCTTTAAGGAATTTCAAAGATCTCATAAAATTAAAGCCAGTATGACTAGACAAACTCCTATCCCTCTCCTCCCACCAACCTTTGACCTCATCTTTAAAATGTCTATTGGTAAGCCACATATTTTCAATCCTGAAAGGGGAAGGGCCATTACGAAACAACTTAATTGAAATCAGAATGGGCAATTTTCCGGGATAAATGCGGAAAGTGAGCATCCCACTCAACCGAACCAAAGCACCTGTCCAGTCTACAACATAGGGCATTGTCTTGAAGGTTATACCAAGTAAAGCGACCTCCAAGTAAAGGATAATCCACCAAAGCAAGATCTTGCACCAAAGATGAGAACCTCCTCATACTCCTAGTAACCTTAGTCTCCCTATTACGCTTTTCTCCTGATCTGACCACATTAATATCCCCAATCAAACACCACGGGAGCAAATTCGTACTAGCAATATCACGAATCTCCATCCAAAAATCCTCTCTAGCTTTATACGCATTAGGACCATAAACACCTTAGAGCTTCCAAAGAAACCCATCATTCAAACATTTGAAGTTCGCATAAAGACAAAAAGTACCAATTTCCACCTTTCCACCTTCTAACTTATCAATATCCCACAATCAAAATCCCCCCCGAAGACCCCACTGCCGGCAAACACACCCATTTCCTATTATGAGTGCCCCACAAACTCCGCATCAATCTCCTGCCAATGTTAATTTTCTTAGTCTCTTGGATAACCACAACCCACAGTTTAAACTTCCTACAAGTTTCTTTAACCGCTCTCTTCTTGCTATCACCCTCAAACCTCTAATATTCCAACTAATAATAGTCATCGATTCACCTGAGACAAACTCCCTTCTATGCTAGGCTTCGACAACCTCCTATGATACTTAAGACTCCATTCCAAGTTATGAAGTTCCCTCACTAAAGGTGAAGCACCTCTAGACGAGGCCTCTTGAGAATTCCTAAACCTTGCCACCGCTTCTGACATATCGACATTAGACCCATTTCTATCAGTTGCTTCCAATCTAAACAAATTAGCAATATCTTCTACCCCCACCCAATCATTAGACAAATCTTTATCGGATTTAACCTTCAACACCCCCTTAGATAGATACCTCTCTACAGGTGCTACATTCTCATCAAAGTATCCCATATCCACTCCTTCCTCTTCCAATCCCAAAGAAACATTGGTATTCTCATTTGAGGCAATATTCAGTATCGGATTCAGCTTATGCACTTTAAATTGAGATGACAAATCAGCAATAACAGTTGACTCCGTGGTACCTGATACAAAGCTCACCGGGGAAAGAGATAGATGTAAGGATAAATTAGCCAAGCAAGAAAATATAATCATACCTCTCCAACCTTCCATGACTCCATCCGGAAGATAACGAAAGAACACACAATCTAAGGATTTAGCAGGGAACTGATGACAATAATCCAAAGACTTCAAAGACAGATCCGGCAATGCAACAGTAACCTGTGATATCCCATCAAATCTACCAAGAGCATCTTGTCTTCTTGATTTTAGAGAAGTTACTTGGCCACTAACCATATCTGAACTGTACATCGATCACAGGGGTAGAGGATCAATGATTCGACAACAATCTTCATGAATGAGCGGGCCACTAATATCCTCTACTGCGCGAGAATATGGAAGGAGAGATTCAGTAGCATCACCCTTCTTCTCTACCACTTTTATCGCTACCAATTTATCATAACCCGCTTGAATCAAATCAAATATTAATTTCTGATCTGAAGAAGAATCAGAAACTAACTCAACATCTTCACAGCAGAAAGAAACCCCATCATGACTCTTCAAAACTCTATTGCACACCGGAAAAACCCTATCGCACATTATCTCATCAGCTGGACAGATCACCGGAGAAGGTATTGGTGAGGGATTTACGCACTTGGACAAAGATTTCATGATACAATCAACATTTTTCAACTCAACGTTACCACAGCAGTACGTATCCTCTTCATGGCGCTTCAGACATCTAATGCACACCGGAAAACCATTATCGCACGGAGAAGAAACCGATGAGGAGTTTGCGCAATTGAACGGAGAACTTGTGAGACGATCTGTATTCTTCAGTTCCCTTGTTATTATTCACTATACTGTTTTGTAGAGAAAGATGTAGCTGGTCCAATCTGTTATGAATCAGAGAAAAATAAAGCTCCAAAGCCTTTAAAGAGAAGTCCACCAAGGACTTAATAATCTCCTGACTCGACCCATCATCCACACGAGTGGGCTCAACCGGCTCAGATACCACCTACTTCTCAAGCCCACCCACTGATTTCTGGGCCAACCCATGACCCAAAGAGGTCTGCTTAGAATTCGGTCCACCCCCCAAACCAAAATGTACTACCTTCTTTCGCCCCAGGCCTGAATCCACTTGGCCCAAGCGTTCCTTTCTCACTTCAGGACCCTTACTTCTCCCAAAATTGCCAACACGGTCATGACCAAACCGCTTCATGGACCTGGACCTGGACTTGGGCCTACCATCTCCATTGCTTGCTAAGGGTCTAACGTTAACAGCCGTCTCGAATGGTTGGCCCCTGGAAATCCCAACACGTCTAAATTTAATCAAATCTATATGGGAATAATTTGAATCATGTTCCAAAACGACAGGAGGGATCCCCTAAATTCTTTCCAACCGAAACTCTTTCCACAAAATAGAGGATTCTTCTTATTTGTAACTGATTGCACCCCCCGAATCAGGAGCCAATCTTTTGATGCCACCTAACACCCCTTTCGCCACCTCATTGTCTTCAACCTTGGAACCCCATCTCTGAACTTTGTCAACCGCTTCTACACCCAACGATCTCTCTGAAGGGATAATGCTATTTGAATGATGAAACGATTCGTCCCCAACACCAAAGAGAGAAAGGAGGGATAGAGAAAGGATTGCCACCTTTAATTAAGACTTTAGCATATCTCATCCACTTTCGTTGAGAAGTGATATCGTCAATCCGATTGAATCCGCCACAGCAATCGCCGATGACCTTGAAAATATCATCTGTCCAACAGTTCGGGGGCAAACCAAAAACATAAATCCACACCCCCTCGCTGCATAACTCTAAGGGGGTGACGATGTTATTATCTTCCCATCTATTGACAATCACTTCGTGTTTAGAGAACTGAAAGGAAAAGTTCTTAAAGATGCCAACTGATCTGCCGAGGCGACGTTAGGGGAAAAAAGAATGGCTTGCTTATCCGAGAACGGAACGATTTCCGGATCAAAATCACCATTAAAATATTTCTTGACTACAGACGCAATAGAAGCCCAGGAGGTCTTCACAGTTAGGTGACAGCACCAAAGCATTTTTCCACTTGTCTTCAAGATTAAAACTATCCACGACAATCTCCGGACAGACCCTAACTTGTTTGATACGAATGTTCGGTACAGCATCAACCTTTTCCACTGTAACATCTCGGATCGTCTTCTTCTTGATCTTCTGACCAAACATTTTCCATCTGCTACCGGCTGTCCCCAGCGGCACAAAACTTTTGCTCGATCTATTACCAACTATCAAATCCAGTCGGATAAAACTCCCTGCAGAATTCTTTTTAATTTCAATCACAAGAATCCTAGAGTTAAAAACCTTTTTCCAACTTCTCAAGCCAAAGCCTTCAAGATGAAAACCAACAGCTTCACAGCAGCAGTCGCCAGTCAGAAACCCAATCAGCTTCTCTATCCTCTAACACCAACGAGCTAACTTTGCCCTTACTCCTTTCTGAGATACGTGACTTAAATGCGAATTTTCCAGAAAATCTTTCAACAGAGAACATCTTAGCCTCTATCTGAAACGATTCCACAGGAAAACGAACCTACTGAACATTACGATCGGGCCTAGCAGAGGCCAAAACGGAAGCACCAGGACCTTCCGAGCGGACCACATCAGCGAAAGACTGTTGGAGGGAGGGGGTATAGGAGAAGAGGTTGTAGGTATAGAAACAGAGGTGGAGGCCAAAATAGGAGGAAAAGAAGAGGATTGAGATTGAGGATTGAACAAGAAAGAGAGATTAGAAGGTGGCGGTGGAGGCTGGGGACAAGGTGCTGTTGATGTTAGATTCGTGATGGTGTTGACGGAAGATGGAGGTGGTGGCAGTGGAGGCTGGGTACGTGGTTGTGGTGAAGGGAGGTTCATGAAGGTGGTGGTGGTGGCGGTGGAGGCTGGGGACGTGGTGGTGGTGGAAGGTTCATGGCGCCTTCTTCCCGTGTCTCCTATCTGCCCCTCTCAGTTCTGTATATAAAATGATAGCTTGGCAAAGATTTAGTGAGTCCATGGAAGACCATCTCTTCCTTGACTCCTGTATTTTATCCTTTGGTCTGTTTTTGTCTTGGTTCGAGGCTCCTATTAGTTTTTGGCACAAAATTGGGTGGGTTGATATGCCTTTGTCTAACTTGTTCAGTTTGTTATTTAATTTATAATTGATTAAATTAGTATGGTATGTATCTTATTTGTTTATTTTCATGTACTTTTTGTCGTGAGATGTTCAAATGTAGGAGGTTATAGTTTAATTAGATCATATTACATCAATTTTTACACAGCTTGCACACCCACAACGAGTAGGTGGACCCCTTCAAGCATCGGCCCTTGATATGTAGGCCTTTGTTTTTGTATATTGTGGGTGTATTTAGACCCTAATTATGGTTGTTTAAAACTTGGGGGGAGAAACCATCAGAAACCCCACATTTTCCCATCATTTCCCCAAGAGTTCCCTTTTTTCCCCTAATGTCTCCGACATGTCGATAGGTCAACCTTGCGACATGCCAGGCAACATCGATATGGAAAATCGTGCTCTATCATTCCCGTTCCCCACAGCTCTGGCCGCATTACCAGACAAAGATCTTATGACAACATGATCCCTCGATTGGAAAAGGAAGGACCTCATCTTGAGCAGATGATCTGCCATCTCCCTCAACCCTATGATTAACAGAGCCCTCTTCTTACTGATTTTGGACACCTGAGGTGTTTGGGGGTGCAGATAAAACTCTTGTAGCTCCTTCCCAACCTTCTTCCAATCCAACGGATGAAAATCAACTGACATCACCAGAGCAGACCTTAAACCTTCAACATTCTGGTGCTCATTATCATGGACAAACATGTTGAGCCACCCTAGCTTTCACCGGCGAACCACCTGTTCTCCAGATGGATGTATCTTGGCCCGTGGATTAGGCATTTGATGTAGCTCACTCAAGAGCGTTTGCCGAGAAGACTGCCCATCCTCATCAAGAACGACCATTCGGAGTGAAGATTTGGATGGTCCGGGTTGCTGAGAACACAGAAAACCTAATCACCTCCCCACCTAACCTCTGCTATGAATGTTCTTTGGGGCACCAGCTGCTTCTGAACAGAAGCCCTCTGTGTCTAAGACTTTCGGCGTCTTTTCAGACGTTACCCATCCATAAGTATAACGTTTCCAAATCTGCTGACATCGAACTTTCTTGGTCATTGCTGAACTCTGAAATCTTCACCGACTTCCTTCGTCTAGCCACAGCCTCTACAAAGCTAAATGTTACTGTTGATATGTTACATGTATCGACTGATATAATATAGAAAATAACTTATCTTACCCAGAAAAGTGAATTAATTTAGCAATTGTTTTTGATTTTTGGTCGTAGTAGCGATACTATGCTTTTCTCTTTCAATTTACTGTAAGATTTTTTTTTTTTAATATATCATTAAAGTAGTATGGAATTGTAACTTTTTAGTTTCATTTTTTTAAATCCAGACTTCAGAGAGCATGGGGATCTAAGCTTTAATGGTTTGGATTTAGGAAAATATTCATTTAGTCAATTGACCTCATCCATGGATAAATGTGGCAATAGGAAAACAAATAAAAAAAAATTGGTAACATAGTTGGTGACTTTTTACTGATTGGAAAAAAAAAAATCAGTGACTTGTTAAGCAATCATGTAATAGGGACATTATGTCCTATGTGTTTCACTTTTTTTGTGATAAATCTCTTGCCAAGCTATGTTAGTGTATCATAAAGGGAAAGGTTCTTATGATGTCTTGAAAGTGGTTAGGCTGGTGTTTTGGACACAGGATGTATTTGATACATCCAGACTCTGATATATAACTTTTTCCCTTAAAAATCACATGATAGCTGTACCATAAAGCAATTTACTGTTTCCGGTTTTGAAATACATTGTTTAAATCACCAGTCAATGTTCATCCTACTTTGATTTTGAAGTAGGATTTACTGCTGCTCTTTCTTCTGGTTCTCAAGTTATTTTCATGGTCACATTTAGGTCAGGTAACTGATGTGATGAATGCCTGCTGTATTTAGGTATTGGAAGGCTTAGACCCTGTCAGAAAAAGACCGGGAATGTATATTGGAAGTACAGGATTTCGTGGCTTACACCATTTGGTATCTACTTCCTTCTGTCTGTATTTTTATAGAACTTAATCCAATTCAATTTTCCAATTTTTACATTCCCATCTTTCTTCTAGGTTTATGAAATAATGGATAATGCTATTGATGAAGCTCAAGCAGGTTTTGCATCAAAGGTTGATGTTGTTTTACATGCAGACAATTCAGTTAGCATCACTGACAATGGACGTGGGGTATGGTTATTTTTCCTTTTCTTTAACTGAGCAAGTGATATTTTTGTTATCCGATCAATGTGAAGTGTTTCTTCTCTGTTTTGTTTCTTTGGTCTTGTTATTTAGCTGTCAGATATCCTAGTTGGAATTTCATTTGTTAATCTCTTTGTCATAATTTATCGTTACAAAAAGATTATTCTGAAATCAGAAATGAAAACTGTGAATGCTTGAGTTTTTTTTTTAAGGGAACCATATACTTATAAAGACTACAAGAAACAGAATGTGCAAGATACACATCATATCCAAGGCATCCGCAGGAATAGCAAAAGAAGCAAAGCAGCAAAGAATATAGCATATAGCCAGCTACAACGACAATAACACAGCAGAAAGTTACTCCAGCATGTCAGCACCAAAGACGGAGCTCTCCTTCATAGATCCCCTTTTAGCCAGGACTTGTGCAGTGTCATTATCTGCTCTAAGCACCCAAATGAGGGAAGTATTCATCTAGGAAACAATCATGGTTCAAAATATCATATCGAAGTAGTGTATTGGTTGGCCTGAAAATGGATACGTATCGAATATCGTATCGGATATGTATGGATACACTATAAAATTATGGATATAGTAAATACAAGGAAAATGGTGGATACATAAAACAAGACCCAATTTGATGCTGATAAGGTAAAATAAATGATAGATTAACATGTTTTTGATATATTTTAATGTGGAAACCAACCGCTACGTGCACACTCGCATGGAAAGTTAATAAAAATTCAATAACTGGAAAGTACAGTCATGATATATCCCATAAACTAATAAAACATAAAGAAAATCATTTATATCTTATGGAATGATATGTGTGTATATGTATATATATTTGCATATATATATTAATTAAATTAAAAAAATCATAATATTTGCCTTAGGATAATATTTCATTTTTAAGATACAGATCATGCATAAAAACCTAATCTAAGATGCCATTGTGTATTTTTAATTTTAAAAATAAAAATAAAATAAAAATATATGATTAATTCATGGGACTAATAGATTATATTATTAGATAAAATATGCAGCTTATATACCCAAGCTACTTATATTGTATATTATGTGACTTACAAATGTAAAATTAGTTAAATAACTTTTATATGTAATATTCATACATTATATCTATAAATATTATAATTATATGCGACGTATATATATATATTTTATTTGTATTTTTAGTAATATAAGATTATAATATTTGTATATATAAATACGTGTCTTCTATATTTGCATATATGTATATATATTTAAATCACATATAAATTACATATAATACTCATGCATTTATATATATATATATATATATATATATATGTATATTATAATTATGTGCAATTTATTTAAATCACATATAAATTACATATAATATTTATGCATATATATAAATATTGTAATTATATGCAAAGTATATATTTTTTAGATTTGAATATATACCTCATATATGTACACACACACACACACACACAAACACATATATACAAGTTAAATTATATGTGAATGATTTATATATTCATTCATTACACTGAAAAGAAGGATGGCCTAAATGAGAGTGCTAATAGAGAGAAGAGACATGGGAGTGAAGAGCTGCTACTGGTTGTTGTGGATGACTATTAATATAGTATTAGCCTTCTGACTTGTGCTCTCCGTCAACTGTCCTCTTCATTTGGAAGACCTAGGGAGGATAATTCAGAGATTTTAAAGGGCTAAGAGAGGGGATACAATGGTCCTCTGGTCCTGTGACGTGGTTGTCTTTGTTGACTTTGTTCCTTGATATTGTCTTTTTTAGTTATTGTGCTTTTGGTTTATATCTTTTGTTTTGGTATTTCTTTAGTTTTGATCACACTTCGCGATCTTCTGTATATTCTTGTAACTCATTTTGATGATTAATGAAATGCTGTTAATTATCCAAAAAAAAAAAAAAGAAGGATAAAAGGTTATGGAATAGTGAAGTGAATGAGTGTGTTAGCTTACAGATAAATGACAAACTGGAAATTTAGGAACATAAAGTACTGAGGACAAGAAAAGCGTGGGGGTTGGGTAAGTAACACCTTGATCCATAAAAAAATTGAGGTGGATCCATCAGCAAGAATAACATAAGAACTACTAGGCAACTGTTTGAAGGTTGAGAAAATTGTAGACTCACTAGTCTTATGTGTAGAGGCACTTACCTAGAAGGAAGATGGCTTGGAGGAAAAAATCGCAGGAGTACCTGAATGCATAGTGTAAAGGATTGTTCGATCCCGAGTTGAAACTGATCCTAAATTAATGCAAAATATAATGACTCGGTCCTATCCCGATACGGATCGGGCGATCCAACTCGGAATAGGCGAATCGGATTGTCCGATCCATCTCGGATCGTCCGAGTTGGGTGCTTCAAAAAAAAAATTATTGATTTCGGATCGTCCGATCCCCGAGTTGGATCCGAGATTAAACACTATGCCTGAATGAGCAAGGAGTTGCGTTAGAAGAAGGTTGAATCTTCTCTACCAGCTTATTGTACTCACCATGAGATAAGACTACTGAATCCTCACTAGAAGTAAGAGACTGTGAGCATCTCTGATGGCAAGTTGCACATCTCTAGAATCTAACATATCTGAAGTTTGATTGACCCATGTCGGCTTCCCGAACTTTTCCCAATACCTGTTCAAAGTTTAATTAGCCCTCCCACAATGATCACATTTAACATTGACACTGACACTACCACGACCTCCTATTAAATCTTGACCATGGCCACTACCAAGTACCAACACCCCCACAAACCACGGTTTGTGGAGAAGGATAGACGAGCTGTATTATCCTTTGTAGATGGGGAGGTAAAGTAGAGGACTGAATTGTTACGGCTGCACGTTGAAGTTGAACATAGACATTACTTAAAGTCGGTAAGTTGTCACTAGCAAGAATCTGGCCTCGTATTGATTGGTATTCTTGGTTCAGGCCTGATGGAAATTTTGCAACCTGAAACTCTTCTCTTTGCTTTTTTTGTCATTCTAGATCGTTGGATGGAGGCTGATAAATATTCAGCTCTTCCCACATCCGTTTAACGGTACTATAATACTCACTCAGGCTTTTACCATCTGGTTGAAGGGTGAAAAAATTCTCATAAAGCTGGTATACTCTAGAGAAGTTCTTATCTCTTGAATACATCTCACGTACGGCTTCCCACACATCCTTAACTGTATGCAAGAACATGACATTAGCACTAATGTTTGGTTCCATAACCAAGTCATGATGAGAGAGTTTTCTTTCCACCATTCATCATGCTCCTTTGCTGTCTTATCTGGACTCTGGAGGTTGCGAAGTTAAATACTCCAGCCCTTTAGCTCCTATAAAAACTTTTATAGATTGAGCTCATAACAGATGGTTATTTCCATTTAACTTGACAATCGTAATCTGCATTCTAACTTTATCAGAAGTACCCATCACAGAATTTTTTGAATCTTCTTGACTGGCCATAACTTAGATCCTAACAGACCTGACTTGACACAACAACACTTTCTTTTGATTTCAATAGACTTCTCTGACTGCTTCAATAATTGAAGCCATACACATCACCATGCGACAACTGCAGGAAGATGGCAATAGGTAGTCAGATCTGAACACATCGAGGGCAGCACTCAGAACTTCATAGCAACTTCTCACGAATCGTCTTCACACCTTCAGGTATATAATGAAAGCAGCAAACCAGATTGGTTGCTGCACTACATGATTAGAATGCATAAATTGAAAAAATCTGATCAGTTAATCAGATCGTTTGAGGAAGAAGATAAAACAAAAGGAAAAGAGAAAAGGCGGAGAGAAGGACAGAAGAGAGAAATTAAGTCTGGAAGGCCATGTCAGAGATGCAAACACTAGGAGACGATGAGAAAGGGAAAGAGAGAATAGGGGAGAAACAAAAGTGGGTACAGATCTGGTCGTACCCTCCACCTATTATAATAATAGAAGTATAGTTACAAAAATACCTCCATACCACATATTAACCTATTTAACAGCCTTTTTTGAGGAGTGCGCTTGGGTTATAGGTAGTTAGGATCTTTTTTGATTATGTTTTTGGGCTTTTCTATAGGAGCTAGTCCAGTTCTAATAAGATTTTGGATCCTGTCACTGAAAGAAGAGAGAAAAGATTATTCTTCTAGAAAAGATCATACATCTTGTTGGGTGGTTTGAATACTCTTATAAAGATGTTATTGGTAAGTCCTCCATTCTATTATGTATCTTTTTTAGATGCCGGCTTCTAGGCAAAAAGAATTGAAAAGATTGAAAGGGATTTCTTTTGAAGTGGCGGTGAGTCAAGGATGAAGTTTCATTTGGTGAAATAGAATTGAGTTTGTAGACCAACGAGTAGGGAGGCCTGAGTTTAAGAAAGCTTCGCCTTATGAATAAAGCCTGTCTTGGTAAATGGGTATAAGGATACAGTTATACATCATTGGTTCTTTTGCATGTAGTGATTTGTATTAAGTCTTGCTTAGGTACTTTGATTCAAAGACAATTTTTTTTTATATTTGATTCAAAGACAAAATTTTGTATTAAGTTTGGCTCAAATACTTTGATTCGAAAACGAAATCAGTAGGTATATCTTATGGAATGGAGGTTTGAAACATGATCACGAAGCATTTAGATGATATTAAAGCTAGTTGTTGTTATGAAGTTGGAACATGAGGTAAAATTTGACTTTGGAATATGATTAGTGTGTGTTGGGCCACTGTGTTTTGTGTGTGCTAGAGTTTTTAGGCTTGTTTCACAAAAGAACTTGCTAAGGCTCATTATTTCTCCAGGGAGGGGTCATTTGGTCCGCAATATTTAGAAGATGTTTTCTTGATAGGGAGGTTAGTGCGTGTACCCAATTGCTAAATCTCTTGAATTTGTGTTCTTTCTCAGGAGTGAACTAGATTGGCGAGTGTGTCTCCCTGATTCTAACGTTTGGTTCTCGGTGACATCTTCTTATAATTCACTCTTTCGTCCTTCTCAATCACATAGTGACTTTTTAGGGGCATAGAATTTTCTTATACTTCCTAAGGTGTGAGCTTTTATGTGGATTACAGTGTTATATGGGATCCTTGCGATTAACCTCTTGGTTCATAGAGGATGATCTCTCCTTAATTGGCGGTCTTGTATTATTGGTGTGACGAATCGATAAATCACTTATCGATCCAATTGTTCTTTTGTCAATTGGTTTGGGGTTTTTTCATCTTTCGTTTTTGTTATTGTTGCACTGCCATGGGATTAGTTAGAAGCGTGTTGTGTTCTTGGTCTAAAGGTCCATTTGGAGTGAAAGGTAAGATTTTATGGGAATTGGTTCCATTTGCTACCTTTTGGGGCCTTAGGAAGGAGAGGAACTTGAGATTTTTTGAGCATACGAAGAAACACGTTCGTCAAGTTTGTACTGACATTGGTGCATATCTGATTGATTGGAGCTTGGTGGAGTCCCATATCAAGTGTATCTAGAGCAGTTTCTTTCATAGATGGCATTGGTTAATTGAGTAGAAGTTGTAGTGTTTGTGGGAATTCGCGTCCCACTTTTGAATTTATTATATACTTTCATCCACGTAGATTAGTTTTCATTTTTTTTTTTATCAAAAAAGGGATTTCTAACTACATTAACAAATTCTTTGATTTCTCCTTTAACGCTCCAGAAGTTCTTTCATTCCAAAGCTTAAGTTTTTCCTTGACAGCTCCCAAAGATTTCATAAAGTGGTGACCGCTCTCCCAACTTTCAGTCTTTTGCCTCAAGCTATCTTCACCATATCCTAAAAAGCTATTATGGGAAATCCACATGTTCTCAAATCTTAACGGGGTCGGTCCCCTATTTGGTTCAATTGAATGCAACATGATCGAAAATGATCCATAACGGGTCTCGGCAAAGCTTTTTAGACTATATTTCTAGAGTGGCTTTCATATTCTGGAAATACCAATAATCCATCAAACTTGCAGAATGCCAGATTTTCTTGCATTTTAGATCATGTGAATTGGGCCCGTGCCATAGGGAAGTACATAAGATTGCAATAATCGCCATCTACCCAAAACCCCTTGTGCTTCTAGTTAAACAACTCCCCCTTCCCCTTTTCTCGTTGCAAAACATAATAACATTAGAATTTCATACTGCCACTTTCATCCCCTCCCCCCTAGAATTTATGCCTGTTTGATGGTTGATTAGGGCCATAAACCTATGTCAAAACCCAATTGAAGTTATCGTCCACATTTTCAACCTTGCTTGAAATAGAAAATTAAATTATCCTTCCACCTCACATACAATGCTATCCCTATTTCATGCTACTAAGATTTCACCCAATGATCCTGTTATAGGCATAAGGCACATTTCTTCTTATCGTCATACCAAATCCTCCTTAACATTCATATGTCAGTTTGATTGTTCTTCATCTGCTGAATAATGATAATGTTTGAGAAATTCCTAGAAACCAAATTTCTTACCAATCTCCTTTTTAGAGCTTCTAAATCCTTTAATGTTCCAACTATATATCTTCAGTGTCTCTAGGTTTTACCCTTTGATGGTTAGTACTAGACGCTCCATTTTTATATTGAAAGCCCCAGTCCAACTTCCTAAGCTCATTTTTAGACTCAAGTTCTTTGTACTTACCTCCATTGAACTACAAGGCACCTCAAAAAATGTGATATCGGCATTAGATTCCTTTTGGATACTCCACTTCAACACCCAATATCCTAGCTTTAACAATCCAAAGAGATCTGCAGAACTCTGATTCACACTGTTCCTCACATCCATCTCTGAAGTAATCCCCTGACCACCCAAAATCTGCTCAACTCAATTGACCAAACCCCATCTTCTTCATTATTAGCCACCATTTGGCCTTCATTGAGGTTTTGGTGGACAGAAACTCTTATTTCATATACTGTTGGAGGGCTGGAGATCCCTGATGCCTAAAACAAGCTCTTGGCACTTGGTCGAAAGCAAAATACACTTATCAGCATGTACATGTAGGGGGTAAAAGCAAAATATGTAAAGAAATGGAAAAAATAATGACCATTCATAGATTTACCTGACCTATCTGATTTCTGAAGTGTGGGGCTCATGGGAATGCTATCAGTGTTGAGATACATGTGCTAGTGGCTGGTTTGAGGCAGGCCAGAGTTTTAGGTCTACTGGAGTTAATGGTAGAGGGGGGTTCAGAGGTGGTTATTTCTTGGACGAGGGACTATATTGTTGAGTATCGGCCGATCATGAGTTGGATCGGCCGATACAACTCGGGATCAGTTCCGGGACGAGTCACGATCCTAAGCCTATCCCGAAAATTGCTAAAATTCTCTGACTCGGTCCGAAACTGAGATAGATCGTATGATCCAGACGATCTGACTCAGTTTCGGACAAGTCAGATCGGATGATCCAATATGGCTCGTCCGACACCCCTAAAAATTTTATGATTTAAAAAAAAATATTAGGCCATGTTTGGATCAGTCGATCCTGAGTTGGATTGTCGATCCAACTCGGTATCGAACTGGGACGGTTCTCGATCCAATACTGACTTTAAACACTATGTGAGGAAGAGAGTTCTTGTTGCATGGAGATGGTCTTATCTTGTCTGTCTAGCTCAGATGTTGGTTAGTGGGATGAATATCTCATTCTCCCATGTTCACCGTTCGGCTAACGGGATGGCGGATAGTGTAGCCAAGGATTGAGTTCATATAGTCTTTCTGTTTTGTTGGATGACGGCTGAGGACATGGTGGCGATGTAGCTTGAATTTTTTATTTTTTTTTCTATGTACAGTTTTGTTTCCTATAGTATGATCTTTTGCTTTCATATGTTTTTGTATTTCTTTTTGTGGCTTCAACCTTTGAAAACACTTTTGTACACTCTTCTTTCTCTCCTATTTATATCATTTTCTTTATTCATAAAAAAATTTGGGGCTAGGAAGTACATTAAAACTGCCCTCCGGGTCTGGAAAGTTCACTAACCTCCTATTGGTACCAGCTTGTACAATCTGATTTTTGCATCTATGAGGTTCAAACCTCATAGGTTTGATGCGTGGTTCGGTTTTTATAGCATTGATAATATCTGTATCACTTCACTCTATGGTATGGTAGATATTTCCCCATATCGCTTGATGTACGTTGTTAATAAGCTCCCTGTTGCTCAATTCTTAATATACAATTTGAAAAGGGGCATATCTAATATAGGAATACAAAAATGATCTACTTATTTTGTGTGGAAAAAAAAAAGAATTTAAAAAGTGAGGGGTTTACATAAAATTTTATGAAGCATTGAAATGAAGATGCATAATCTGATTGAATATATGGGTTTTGATAGATTAGGATGCTGGAGCAGGAGTGATGTTGCCATAGTTCTCGAAATTTTGCTAAATTTCTATTTTAAAGGGTATTGAAATTTCCTTACATTGATATTTCCCTTATCCTGATTTTTTTGTGTGATTTTTATTAACATATCACAAAATAGCGATTTTTCTCTTGATATTTTCCCGAAATTTCCTTATTCCAAAGGTGTGAAATTTTCCACCAAATAAAAAATTTAAAAACCATGACACCAACTAGTTGGTATTTGAAATTTTTGTTGCTGTAGTAAAGCATATTAGATTGATATGCTTTTACATGCAATTGATGTTCCTATATAATCATGATACGTTTCGTGGAAGTATATTGTAATTATTCTCATTACAACCTAGCACATGAAATACATCAGTCTGTCGTATTTATACCCCTTAATGCAGATACAATATATCCTATACTGATAATGATGACTAGTGAATTGTTCCTCATACTGATAATGATGGCTAGTGGAGGTTCCTAGGGCTTGGAGTGAGTGGTAGATTGATGTATCAGGGGGTGTGGCATGCAATACTTTGGTTTTTATGGGGAGAGAGGAATCTAAGAGTGTTTGAGGACAGGACCAGATCTACCAGTATGATTATTGATTCTATTTTATATCTTGTATGCTCTTGGATGGTGGTCCTTCCCGCCTTCAGAGGGTTCTCTATAACCGATTGACTGGTAGGGTGGTCGGAGGTGGCTTGGTCATCTCCATATTCAGAGCAGAGGGTGACGAGGTGGCAGCCACCTGCGTAGGGGATTGTTAAGGTGGATTTTGATGGCTCTTCCTTGGGCAATCCAGGGACCTTAGGTATAGGCGGAGTGTTCAGAGACCATTTTGGTCAGGTTCTCCATGTTTTTTCTGGACCAGTCGGGTTAGGTGATT
>JAUPMG010000001.1:13379456-13400095 GCA_031762675.1 Pachysandra terminalis | reverse complement strand
AGCTGATTCATGCTTCCTTTACACATATTCCTAGAGGCGGTAATGTTTTGGCCGATCATCTGGCTAAAGGTGGAGTAGGTAGAGAGACTTTATTTGTGGGTATCCCGACAGTAGATATGATGGCAGATGGAGGGTGACAATGTTATGGGAGATGCTCTTAGTCGGCATACTGATATGTCTATATTTGTTATATTTGTTCTCTTTGTCCTCTTTTCGTTCTTGCTTTTCATTTTGTTCTTGGCTTTGGTTTAGGTGCTCATCTTGAGAGCCTGGCCTCTTATTTTGTACTGCTATTTTCATTCCCATTTTAATATATTGCTGGTTATTCATTAAAAAAAAAAAAAAATTGTTCCGCATACCATGTTTCCTGATCTTAACATTATTTTATTCATACTGCTTTATTGACACTATTCTGGTGTTCATTTGTAATCTCTAGTAGTATGTTCATGCTGTGTCAATTTTTTCATGCATTACTCAAGTGCTTCCCATCTACAATTTTATTTCGGGTTTGATTGCCTAAGCATCTTAGGTTTCCAAAATTTGGTATAACAGCCTGACACATTTGTTTACTCTCCCTCTCTCTCTCTCTCTCTCTGTGCCTTTATGTGTATTTATCTTTCTGTCTTAAACATGCTGAATATATTCCTGACACTATTTTCACTTGCTTCCATCTTTTATGTGTATTCATGCAGATTCCTACCGACTTGCATCCGGCCACAAAGAAGTCTTCATTGGAGACTGTTTTGACGGTATCATTATAAAAATGACCTTTCCTCTTCTGAATTTCTTTAATAGGCAGGGGACCTGCTTTTCCACTGATATTGTTCCGAGTCGGTATGGTTTGTAGTGTTTTTTATTTATTTATTTTTTTCCTTCGAAGGCAACCAGTTCTTATAATTGAAGCAATACAAGAATCATTTGGTCCTAACTTTACTTAGATTGTTTTGAGTCAGTGTAGTATTGTTTTTAACACATTATTTTGCACATTTACTACTTTTTCTTTTTGCTTGTTTGTATGGCAGACAGTTTATGTTTTGTTTATTTTTTTGATGAATACAGAAGATTATATTAAAACATAGTAGGAGAGGTAATACAAAAAATGGTAACACCACCCTACTACAAGTGATAAAGATAGGAAACTGTGAGCGTACCAACAAAGAAAAAGAAAAAAACCTCCTTGCACCAACAACAAAGATCACACCTCACCAAATAACATCTCATCTACTGGTATCCTAGTATATAGCTTCGAACACCTCTCCCCTCTTCTGGCAATCCTTTCCGCCAAGACATTAGCTGATCCCGGTATATGACTGAACAAGATGTTCAAGCCATTCACCAAGAAATGAGCTGGCCTAACGATATAGATGAATTTTCAAAAGCACTGCCGTGACTGACCCATTTATGCCACAATGGTAGTAGGGTTACCCTCAACCTCTAATTATTGAAAACCCTGTGATCTAGCTTCTCTCAAACCAGTCAATAATGCTAAAAGCTCAGCACGTGCTGCATCCCCTATCCCCACTGGTCCCCAAAAGGCATGAATTACCACCCCCATCGAGTCTCTAAAAACTCCAATCTCGAACGTGCGGGTTCCCCAATGACGAAACATCGAAGTTGAGCTTGATGTTTCCTAATCTTGGGGCCACCCACACCATACTACTCCTGCAAACTGAAGCCATAATCAAATCAGTTAAGGTCTGACTAGTGGGCTTCTTTATATTTGATGGCAGACAGTTTATGTTAGAAACAATAAAATAATCATTGTTCTTTAACTTTCAAAAGTCATGGAAGGGCTTTCTTAGTTATAATTTGTTGAAGTTCTGTTAGAAATAAAATCTTTATACTTAGAATGTCATCTCCTAGTCTTGAGATATCTCCTTTACCATCTTTTATTCCAAAAATGTATTTGGTTAGCTTTTCTTACTGACCAAATGCTCATAAATGTTTAATCATGGGAAGTTGAAGGAATATCTTATTCTCGAATATACATAAGAAGAAAGTTTTCATAACTTAACTATTGTTTTTTCATTTGATATATAATTCATAGTTATTGGAAGTCTTTCCTATTTCATTTGCTAAAAACATTATTGGATTGGACATTTGAACAAGTGAGAGGCTGGTTCATACAGGCTGATAGGCATATAATATGTATATACATGTTTATTCACAATGGTGGATTTTCATGTATTTTTCCAAGTAACGGAATTTGTTTGAAACAAATCTAAGAAGATAGGTGTTCTTGTTTAGTAGGTAATCAGATGAATGCAACGTTTTTAATGTCGATTTTGCGGAGCTTGGCGAAATTTTGGCAAAATGTCGGCAATTTCGCTGATGACATGGTAGAAAATTTTGCTACTTGAGGGAAAAATTGGGGATATGTGAAAAAATTGGAAACTTTTCTGTTAAACTTCTAGGGGGTTTAATTGAGAATAAAATATACCTTAAAATCACAAAATATCAAAAGAAATATGTATGTATAGTCATTCATGCATATGTAGACAAGTCTGATTGTATATCGTCTAGGGGAAATGTAGAGAAAATATGCTAAAATGATAGTGAGATCTCTTATAGAGATCTAAATAAGAGATAATGGCATGGAAATAACCCAAAGTAAGTCAAAATGGATGCATATTGCATATCAGCATATGTTTAGGCTAATATCGCTAAATATCATCAACATAAAACAAAGATATACAAAATAAAAATGAAAATAGAAGTCAAATAACTCCATAAAACATAAAAGATTAGCCTCTTGGAAAAATAATTACTTGTCCTTAGGGGGTAGAGTTACTTTGATCAAGTTTGCTCTGGCTAATATTCCCACTTATTATTTATCATTGTTTCAGGTTCCAAAAAGGGTTATTAAAGCTATGGAGAAGCTTCAGAGAGATTTTTTATGGGAGGGTGGGAGTCATAGGAAGGATCATTTAGTGAACTGGGCAATGGTGTGCAAGAATAAGGAGGCTAGTGGCCTTAATCTGGGGAATATTATGTTCAAGAATTTGGCTCTTCTTGGTAAATGGTTGTGGGTTTAGTATGGATAATAATGCTTTATGGTATCAGATAATAGTAATCAAATATGCGGTATCCAATAATGGGTGGGAGACACGCCATTCTGCAAGGATTTTCAGCCGTAGTCCTCGGAAGGCAATTTATGCTCTTGCACCTCATTCCTATTCCTATTTGAGGTTTGGGGTGGGTAATGGTCATCGTATTCGGTTTGGCAGGAACTTTGGGTTGGGGAGTCCAGTTTGATGGTTCGGTTTTATCGTTTGTATTTGATGGCTAGGTTCAGGAATGTTTTGGTGTCAGATGTTCTTTCTTTGTCTGAGTCTGGTCTGTCCTGGAATCTTATTTTCAGACGAGACTTAAACTTGTAGGAAATTGGGGAGTTTGGTCATCTTGTTGAGGGGTTGAAGAATTTTTTTTATCAACCCCTATGTTTCTGATGTGAGAATTTGGTCCATTGAGTCTAAAGGTATTTTTTCAATTAAGTCTTTCTTCAAAGTCTTGTGTAAAGAGCAAAATTAGAATCATGCTCCTTTCGTTCGTTTGAAATTGTGGAAACCGCGGGCCCCTCCTAGAGTTAGAATTTTTGTATGGGCTGCCATTTTGTATAGAATCAACACTTGTGACTTATTGTAAAAGAGAAGAGGTAATCTTGCTATTTCTTCACATATTTGTTCCATGTGCAAGAGATAGGGGGAGACGGTTGATCATCTTTTTCTTCATTGCAGCTTTGCTACCAGAGTTTGGACATATTTCATTCAGAGATTAGGAGTGGAGTGGGTGATGCCTGAAAAGGTTTCTAACTTTCTATGATGGTGGCACAATGGAGGTACCACGGTATGGGCGGGAGAGGGAAGATTTTGATGGACTTGGTGATCTTTGCCACTCTTTGGATTATATAGGGAGAGCGGAATAGGCGAATTTTGAGGAGTTGGTTAGATTGGGATGTTTTATTACATTCATCAACGGTTCGTGTGGTGAAGGTTCAGAGGTGGTCGGTTCCGCAGGTCGGGTTTGTTAAACTGAATTTTGATGGTCTTCTATTGGTAATCCTGGAAGATCTGGGGTTGGTGGGGTGTCTAGAGATTCTGATGGGAGGGTGGTTCATGCATATTTGGGTCCTATCAAAGATGGGCATTCGAATGGGATAGAGGTTTGGGCTTTGGTGGTGGGTTTGAAGGAGGCCAGGAGAATGAATCTCATTAGTTTGGTTGCAGAGGGGTATTCTTTCTCGGGTATCTCTTGGATGAATGAGAGCAGTATTCCTCCTTGGCGATTTGTTCACACTATTCGCCTTGCCAAGTATCTTTGTTGTGTATTGAGGATTTCGTTTCATCATCTTCTGCGTTTAGCAAATGGTGATGCTGATCTTTTGGCCAGAGGAGGTGTGGAGAAGGATTTCTTGGTGAATGGGTGGATTTGGATGGTGGTCAGGATTTAACATGATCTGATTTGTAGAATTGCGCCTATTTTTTGTTTTTGTTTATTTTCGTTCTCTATTTTGTTGATGATTTTTAGTTGGTACTTAGTAGGTGAGGGTTTTCCCGTGTTGCTCGACTTGTAATTTTGTATTTATTGTAATTTATTCTAATGATTAATAAAGTGTTGTTAATTATCAAAAAAAAAGTTTCAGTAGAATCCAAGCCTCCAAGTACAACAATACATCATATCCACAAAGAATTCCTAGCTGGATCAAAGTCATATTCGTTACCCTCACCCCTAGGCTTACCATAATACATACTCTCGACAAAATTACAACTTTTTGGATGACTAATTGGCCGTTAACATACTCTTAACATTTTCTATTATATACAATATTTTTTTACAACTTTTAAATAATTTTTACATACTTTTAGTACGGTTTTATTATTTTTAAATCTAAAAACTGATTATATATTTAGCTGATTTCCAATTACTTGAAAGAGTAATTGGTCAAATTAATTACTTTTGTTATGAATTTTTTTTAACTAGGTTTGTATTCTTTATTCATACCATATTGATTTGTTAGAGTATTTTTTATTCACAAAACACTCAAAAAAAGTAGTGAAAATGGGGTTTATATGGGGTTTGGGCTTGAAAACGGAGAAGAGAAATGTCGCAGCAATGTGGCGACATTTCTCTCAACATGCCCTTTAAAGGGTGAAAATTTCCACCATGTTGTTGACATGGAGTGACATAGAAATGTTGGTGGAATGAAGGAAAATGTCGATTTCCCTTCACATTTCGTGCCACTAACATTGGAAATGGCTACATTTGGCAGCTTGCTGCAGCATGTCACTGAAATTTAAAACCATGGATGAATGTTGGTACAAATTCTTGGAAAGTGATTTGCACAGTGCACAGAAGGCTCTTACTGCACTACTTCATATAAGGAATTGGCTAACTTCTAGTACTGCTAAGAATGGTCTACTGCCATATTGTGACCGCAGATCGTTATTAATGTGTGAATGATAAAACCAGCCTCTTAACCAGAGACTAAAGTATGGCATTCAATGAATCTGCCTCTGCATTCACGGATTTAACAAATTTGATCCATGTAAGGGGCTTGAAGATGGCTTCTGTCATGGAAATAATTGAATCCATATACAATGCCTTTTCCAAGTTCCAACTAGTTGGTTGACAGCATAATCCTATTCATTCATTCCAGCTTATCAAAAACTATCGTCTTCAGTCAAAATTGTATGGTTTCAAATCCTGCGTCACTAATTCAATCCATTCAGTGATGCTTACTTGTAAATAATTCTTTGTTTGGTCAAAATGTTGTAAATGCCATTTTATGCCTTCTAATTTACATTTATAAATAAAACTTTTAGGCTTGTGCATGGGGCTTACGCATTTTCTTATATATCCATGATTTTTTTTTTTTGTTATGAAAATTAGTTGACAGAAATGCAAGTCATCAATGGGATCCAAATGTGCAGGTCTTACATGCGGGAGGCAAATTTGGTGGTTTGAGTAGTGGTTATAGTGTTTCTGGTGGACTACATGGCGTGGGCTTATCTGTCGTGAATGCCTTGTCAGAGGTGCTCTCTTTCCCTACAGTAACTTTATTTTTTAACTTAATTTCTGGCACCAAGGCAATGTCTTGGCCACTGCTTCCCCTAGTCGGGAATCTTGAGACCCACTCTTAATATTTACTTTGGTTCTTAGACAGCCGTTAAAGCATTAAGTTGAAGTTTCTTTGTGCTGCATGGGTGTTGTTGTCCAGTTGCTAAAGCATTAGTTAAACTAGATGAATAAGATAAAGTTTTAAGGATTTTATGGAACTCTATCGAGGTTTCACGTATAAACTCTTTCCACCAGAAACAAAAAAGAAAGGAAGAAAAGACCACTCTTGCTCTGTGTGTGTGTGTGTGGTTGTGGCTTTTTTTTCTTCCTTTTTTATTCTTTTTCTTTTTCCTCTTTGATGAACAAGAAAAATATCAGCAATCGGCTGTGAAGCAAATTTATACTTAAGGGTGATTTGTTGCGAGGATCATAAGACCGCAAGCAAGATGTTTTGCTATCAAAAGCTTTGACAAGATTTGTACCCATAATCCAGGGTGTCTGCCCACATAAAACAGTAGGATCAAATTTCCTGTTAATTTTGTAATGCCGGATTTTGCAGGCACAGTAGATCACTATTCATCAGAGTTTTCTAATGTCTTCAAATCTTGGTGGTCAGGCATTGGAAGTTACTGTTTGGCGTGATGGAATGGAATACGAGCAGAAGTATTCCCGTGGAAAGCCTATCACAAGTCTAATGTGCCATGTGCTGCCAGAGTATTCACGTGATCTTCGAGGGACACGCATCAGGTTTTGGCCTGATAGAGAAGGTTTTTCTCTATTAGATCCACATGTTTGAGATGATGCCCTCACTGTATTTGCTAGTCACCTTTATTTTTCATTTTTATATATTCATGGGATCATGTGATAATTTGTTATTTGCAGTATTCACTACTGCAATTCAGATTGACTATAACACAATAGCTGGGCGAGTTAGGGAGCTGGCTTTTCTAAACCCCCAGGTAAAGTTAATAGCCACTAAAATTTTGTTGTTTTTCTAATTTTAAAAATTTGTTTGTACCCACTTGGTTCAAGTTTGATCTATATCTTGATTTTACCTGACCATTTTATGAGTGTTGAACATGTTATTAATATGCCATGAATAGCAAAAGTTGTTCTCTCAAATAGCCTAGTGGAGGAAATGATTGTGCTTTGACAATGTTTCCCTAGTGTAAAAGAAGGCAAACCAAAGTCGTTGCTCCTGACAGATGTATATGGGATAAAAGAACATATGCGCTGCTATAACACAGATCAAAAGGGGGATATGCGCTACTGGAAGCTGCCTGTTAGCTGTTACTTCATATTTCTTTCCAAAATTGAAGTGGTACGAGTCCTCGAAGAGAGAAGTAGTGTTTTGCCGGATTATAACTGCTCCGGAATTCCCCTGTAGGTATCTATACTACAGGCATCTAGTTGATAACAACTGGTGGGTATCCATTCATTGCATCTTGATGCACACATGGTCAGAAGCACTTTGATTGTCACAGGTGAGGTCTGTGATGGCTTTGTCTCAGTCAATGTGTTAGCTCTCATCTGGTCTTAGCTCTATGGATCCGAATCCTTGTGAGAAACAGCAGCCTTGAGAAAACCCCAGCAAGGATTTAGTTACAGGTGAATGAGTTCACCCTTATGTTGATTGTTGAGGGTTGCAGTGGAAGGGAGCTGCTATTGGCTGGGAGAGGGAAAATTGCACTACATTGGCTTCCACAATGAAGAGAAGACAGTGTAATATTCTGGCTGGATGAAAGGATCTGGTTCGTAAGATGGGTTTATTTAAGGTTACTAGCAATTAGGAGGATCATTTCAAGTTTGTGAAGCATCTATTTGCTCTGAGACCTTTGTCTGACAACAGCTGTATCACAACCATATTTCGCTTGAAGGTGGGAGAGTGCCATGGTGGCCACTCCTTTTAGATTTGCAAATGTGGTTGGGAAGATATCTTTTCAGGTAGGGTGGAGTGGTGGGAGAACATGATTTTCAGTGCAAACCAACAATTATCTTTTGTAATAAAAATAAAGGTGTTAAAGGAGAACGTAAAGCTTTGGAACAAGTGGCATTTGGGAAGGGTTTATGTTAGAAAGAGAGATGATAGCAATGAGTGAGAGATTGATGCTAAAGCAAAACAGGATCTTCTTTTGGATGTTGAATTGGATTAGGATGGTTTTAAGAACTTAAAAGGAGATGGCTAGATTGGAGGGAGTTAGTTGGAACTTGGAAATAGAAGTAGATATTTTTTGGCTCAAGCATAGGATAGTAACTTTTAGGAGTTTGCATGGATTTTTCTTTGTTAGAAAGTAATCACTCATATTTATGACAACTTCCTAAAAGGGGTAAAATTTCAGGTGGGAGCAATAGGGTTCGTTTCTTGGTGTATTTTTGGTGTTCCGTTGTGCGAGGTCATCCTCTCAAATGGTAGAAAGTGTAGAGACGTTAGTCTGGGATGTTTTGGTTAGAGATGGGTCTTTGCTGTCTTGGAACTTGAGTTTTAGGAGAGACCTCTCTGAATGGAAGGTGGATTCTCCAGTGCAGCTCTCGGAAGCTCTTAAATTGATCCTCATCTTTGACTTAATGCAGATTGTAGGTGGGTTTGGAATAGTAATGTAGCATTTTCAATGATTTTTTTTTTCTTGGCCTGTACTTCATTAGTTCCAAGCTTCATTTCAACATGTTTATTTGGGAGGCTTTATAGTTGATTTTTTATTATTATGTGGACGGCTGCACTTGATACGATCTTTACAATAGAACGTATATGAGAGAGGAAGTGGGTAATTTCCAATATATGTGTTACGTCAGCTCGGAATCGGATTCAGTGAGTTATCACATGCTTTCTTGTCTCACTTTTTGGGCATGTTTTGTATATCATGGACGATGTCTAGGTGTTTGGTGGATACCCTTATTTGTTGGAAGTTTAGGAGGGGTAGTACACGCCGTTCTTGTGTATCTTGGAAAGGAGCATTTTTCCAAAGCGAAGTATCATTTTATTGGGCTTTTAATGTAGCTAGCATGAAGACGGAATAGAATACACCAAATAGGAAATTAAAGAAGCTTGATTTGAAGGCGGAAACACAGTCGAGAAATCCCCACTTCATTCCCGAAAACTAGGGAAGGACTGCTAATAGTTCTCATAAAATCTCTGCAAACTGAATGCCAAAACGCCACAATCTCCTGAAATAAGTTGCTACTCAAAACACCCTACTGACTACTCAATATATGTTTCTTTTTTGATCAATAATGCAAACAGCTTCATTAAAATCATCAAAAAAGATTACAGCAAAGAAAGCATCAACAGCAACAAGAATAGAAAGCAAAATGGCAAAGGCACCCAAGATTCCCCAAGATGGGGAACCAAAGGCCTTCACCCAAAAAGCAACAAAATAAAACCAATTAACTAATCATCAAGGTTCCAGAAAACTAAAGGATTGTAGGGAAGCCACTGTAGCCCAACATCTCGAGCTATCCGACCACGAAACATCCTTGAACTCAGGTAGAATACACACCTAGGATGCAGCCATACTTATTTTTTTTTGATAATTAACGACATTCTATTAATCATCAAAGTGGAATATGTACAAGAACTATACCAAAAGAAAAGTAATCACAAACTGTGATTATGAAGCCAAAAAACAGAAAAAATGAAAGCACTAAACCAGCTCTAAGTCAAATCATCCCATACATTCTCACTAGGAGAACCCGAAACAAAATTAGCTCTCATGACCCCAATTCTAGCCTTATCATCTGCCTCAGTATTAGGCTATTAGCAGATCTGAGGACATGAAAAAAAGATAAAGATATCCGTAATCCCTGACAAAGAAATTTCGCCATCCGTACTAAATGCGCAAACTGCCAAGGATAAGTGGCATTTGGAGACATCCATGAAATAACCGAAGATGAGTCCCCTTCTACCTGAATGATCTCCAAATTCAACTTTCTTGCCTCCTTCAAACCCACAGTCAAAGCACTGATTATATACAACTCTGTATAGAATCTTACCACTTCCCAAGGGATGGGAACCGGGAACCACCACTGATTCAGCATGTAACTCACTGTACATGGACCAACCCCGCAAACTCCCAATCAACACATCATTCACAAGGGTGAAAAGGAAAGGTGAAAGTGGATCCCCCTGTCTTAATCCCCTAGAGGAAGTAATACGACCTGATATCCCCCCGTTTAGACAAAAAGAGAACTGTACATATCTAACACACCCTCTTACTCATCTACACCATTTTTCCTGAAAAACCCTTCTAAGAGCTAACTTTAAAAATCCCATTCTACCTGGTCATAGGCTTTCTCCAAATCCACTTTGAGAACCAACCCCGACTCTTTTGACCTGATTTTCTCCTCAACACATTCATTAGCAATAAAGATACTGTCCGTAATTTGTCTTCCTTGGATGAAAACACTCTGATTCTTAGACATCACTTGACCAATAACCAATTTCATTCTGTTGGCCAAGACTTTGGCAATAGTGTTATACACAGGTTACTAGACTAATAGGTCTAAAATATTTAATCTTAAGGGCTCCTTTGGTCTTAGGGATAAGCAACATAAATGTTGCATCAATCGCTTTATTGATGATCCCATTTGAGTGAAACTCTTTAAACACTTTCATCAAATCTTCTATGATTATTTCCCAACAATCTTGATTAAATGACATATTGAACCCTTCTGGCCTTGGAGTTTTGTTTCCAACCATCTCCCATATTGCTTTTTATTTTATTTTATTTTTTTACATCTTCCCCAAACTCCTTGTGCATCTCTCTCATTGTGCTAACCTCAACCTTAGGCTCTTCTAGATTGCCCACATCAAACCTGAATTTTTGCTCTGAAGTATATAACTTAGAAAATTGATCCCAAATTTCTTTCTCAATAGCTTGGTGATCTTCTATAATCCCCTATCTCCCTCCAACATCAATATATCATTATTTTTCTTCCTGAAATTTGCCAATTTGTGGAAGAATTTTGTGTTTCCATCATCTTCTTTTCACCATAACACTTTTGATTTTTGCCTCCAACTATCTCTTCCATTTTTAGAATATCCTTTAACTCCTTCAAATTCCTTCTTAACTCCCTCTCCCCTCCCCCCTTAGGTCTCTTGACTCTTCCGATCTATCAAGAGTCTGGATCTCTTCCAATATCCACTTCTTCCTATCTGGGATCCACACAAACCTCTTTGTTCCATACCTTTAATTTCTCCTCCAACCCTTTTAGATATCTCACAAACTTAAACCCTTCTCAACTGCCCTATTCTCCCCACCACATTTTGATTGCTCTTTAAATTTAGGATGGAGGAGCCATATATTTTCAAATCTGAATGGTGGAGAGCCACCTTTCCCCCCAACTCTGTGGAGATCAAGAATGGTGCATTGTTAGAAGTCGGTCTAGGCAGAATTCTTTGAACACATGGGGGCAGTGCTCATCCCACTTGGGAGAGACTAACACCCTATCCAATCTACAATTAACCGGATGCTCTTGAAGATTAGACGATGTAAATCTCCCTCCATATAGAGGTAAATCCATCAACTCACAAACATTAATAACATCTGCAAATCCCCTATTGCTTATTGTTATTCGACTTCTCCCTGATTTCTCGTGAGTATCTGATCACATTGAAGTCCCCTACCAAACACCATGGATCCCTCCATAATCCATGCAAACCCTTTAATTCTGCCCATAAACTATCTCTCTCCTTAGGTTTGTTGGGGCCATAAATTCCAAACAAAACCCATTCAAATCCGTCTACCACACTAAGAAATTTGATGTCTAAAGAAAATCTTCCTCTCTAAACAGCAATTTTATTCACACAGTCAATGTCCCAAATGATATAAGTCCCCCCTCACTGACGGAAGGAATTCCCATTCATTGTTTTTTCCACCACAACATTGCCTCATCAATTTCTTTGAGAATACTTTTTTCTTTGTTTCTTGGATAACCACAACATCTGCTTTTACCCTCCTCCACACTTCTTTAACTTCTTTCCTCTTTTTCCCATCCCCTAATCCTCGAACATTCCAACTAATTATCCTCATAAATTACTCAAGACCATCTGACTTCCAAGCTTTTTCCTTTTATATTGAAGACTCCATTGTAAATATCTAGGATCACTATTATCACATTTGCTCGCTCGCACACAGTCCTCTTTACTTTCTTTAAACTCATTCACAGCAATCGAAAGGGGGCTATGTTCCCCGTTTCGATCACACACCTCTATTTGAAAATCTGATGCCATCTCCAAGACCCCTTCCCATTCAGATATCTGATTTATATGGTCAATCTCTTGATCCTCATCATTCAACTTCTGTTCAAAAAGGTTCCCAACCTGGGTATCCATCAACAAGTCCTGTCTAACCTCATTATTAAGAAGTGGCATAGGAGATCCTTGACAATACGATAATACCGGTGTACATGAGCCACAAACTCTCCTTGAGTGACGGCTGGATTGGATTTTGACCAGACTAGGAAAGAGAGGGCTCTTCGAGGCTGGGATGGATAGAGTTGATGAGCATGTTCTCCTTTCTAAGATCAGGAATACTGCAAACCCCTTCAGAATAAGGCCAAGTCATGGCATCATCAGCCTCAAGCGAAGACATGGCGCAATGAACTGAGAGGACTTCATTGGATACCTCAACCAAGGATGATTCACAATAGGCCGCACTTTTCTGTCTTTCATCATCTTTGGATCCAATACACGAACACTGATTGGGCTGCAATCACTCAATTCTTCAGAGTAGTCATAGTCTACTAGTTTTTCTGCATTCACAATTGATCCCAAACCTTGAATAGAATCTTCGGCTATGACTCGGATTTCACCAACTGAATTGTAACCTAGATCAACTTCCCTGTTCAAACCTGAATGAACAGAAACTCCATATTCACTGGCCGTTTCTGAGACCAAAGAAAAAGAAATAGTGTGCACAATGGAGGGGATAAAGCCCACAATCAAGCGTAGCTCTAGAACCACCATAGTCTGGGATCGTCTTCAATGATGCATTTTTGACTTGATCCACACTTGAAGATTGCCTCGACTGCTTAATACTCTGTAATTCAAAAAAACTCCTCACTTCTTTTTGAATCATCTCACATAGTATTTCCTACTCACCCCTTCGTCCCTTTTTTTTTTTAATTTTGTTTTTCTGATTTTGCTTTGAGCTTCTACTCCTAGATTTCATATGGCGTCGGGATTGACGTCTCCCCCTTTTTCTCTCTTGAAATCTCCCCATAGGGCTTTTAGAGATGGACCAAAATCGGCCCCTTGAAGTGGTCCTATGGTCTGCACTAAAAGGCCTAATGGGATTAAATTGACCCTGGTTGGATTCCGACCTCTTAACCCCAAAGTCCACTCGCCCTAGACCAAAACCCGAATCCACCTTGGGACCATTTTCGCAAGAACAATTTGGCCCACCATGTGAATTAACCCTAGGCGAGATAAATTCAGTAGGGTCTCGATTGGTTCATGGAATTGAAAGTGGAATTGGAATTGGGGCCTTGAATTCCAATTTTTCCGTTTGGAAGTGCATTAAGGAATTCGAATTCGAATTCTACATGAATTTCACATAATTAATTTGTAGGCTATTTTTGAAGCTGCCGAATTCACATGGGGGAGGTTGTTAATTGCAATTCTCTACCCTATGGATTTCAAAATGGATGTGGCAATGTCTCGTCGGTCGGATTTACCACCTCTATCTTTAACGCAAAATTAAAAAATTAACAATTAAATTAAAAATTAAAAATTAAAAAATTAAAAAAGAAAAAATAAAAAAATTAATTCATCTAAAGTAGAAATATAGCTTGGATGTTTTAGTCTCTAGGATTAATTTTGATCTTCTTCACAATTTTGCAGGGCCCAACCTTGCATACAGTAAGCTTGTTGTACTCTCTAGTTGGATGATATTTTGTTTAAGTAACCTACCCATAGTCACAACACCCAAAACAACCCTCCTTTGATGCTTATCAACCTTGTATTTGGCTTTGCTAGCTTCGATTTTCTGTTGAGCCTGCTTTTTTTTTTTTGGATTGATTTCATTTCCATAACACTTCATCCTCATTATTTCTCATCCTCTCTTTTGGTATTATTGTTATTATGGTTATCACTTCTTTATTCTATGGTTTTAAGTCATATTCTCCATATTTAATTGAATGATACTTGAATTTTTCTTAATTGTCATTGTGTCTTTGTATCCATCAAAAAAAAAATGATCATTGGGTCTTTGAGCTATCCCTTGTATAGCATATAATTACTCTATTGTGTAATTCTGTCTTTTGAATGATTAGCTTATGAATATTTGTGTTGTGTTACTCATGATGGTTGTTATGTATGTATGGAATTCAAGAGATTCCTATTTATGACTTGTTGAGCTCACCCTACACTATCTAATATTTTTCAGGTTAAGGAGATTTGATTATGAGTTGATATGATTGGATGGATGCTGCTGTTATGAGTGCTTATTTGCTCCTCTGATTTAGATTTGATGCCTTCTAGAAACTAGTCCATTAGTATTGTTTTGAGGACATGGAGTTGGATGTAACCTTGGATTTTATTCTCAGAAAGGGTAGTAATTTTTAATTAGTTGAAATTTAATTATTTGAATACTCATCCCTTTATTTATAAATGAGATTTCAACTTTAGCATTATTGTTTAAGGTTTTATACCTTGTGAATGCTAATGTATGATTGACCAGACTCGTGGATGGAGTCTGATTGTTGCACCTCAATATTCGAGCTGCACTCATTAGGATATGTGCCACGGATTTCGGGGAGTAACTTTGCGCCCAGAAACCCGTGGTACGAATCTTGGGGTGCGACCATCAGACTCCACCCATGAGTCTGGTCGATCGTATTGTAGCATTCACAAATGTCGTCCTAATCACACGATATAAAACCTTGATCAATAATGCGGAGCCTGGAATCTCATTAATAAATAAAGGAAATAATTAATCAAATAATAAAACTCAACTATTTTATTACAACCCCTTTTAAAGAAAGATCAACTCTGAAATGAAATCAATCCGTGGTTTACATCCAAACCCATGTCCTCAAAACCTTAATAATTGACTAGTCTTTAAAATAAATCAAATCTAATTCAACCAACACATATCAGCTCACAATCTATTCTCCTTAACCTGAAAAATGTTGGATAATGAAGGGCGATCTACGACGAGGAATCTCTTGAATTCCATACATACATAACCAAAATCATGGGTAAATATTCGCATAAATAGTCATGTAAGATAATCATTCAATGGACATAGTTACACAATGTACCATTGATATGCTAGACAAAGGATAGCTCAATGACACATAATAAAGATCGAGTTTGGGAGAAAAGATGAGCGAGGTGATGGCGACGAGCAAGGTGGCGGCATCGGGTGAGGCAACATCGTACAGAGGAGTTCTTTTGCACAACATGGGTTTTGGTTCTTCTCTTCGAAACAGAGGTTTGGTGCATGTTGAGAAGTTGTTCAAGTACAGAGAAAGATCTTCGATTTCGAGGGTTTCTTGAATAATCACTCCTATTTTCTCTGCATCTCAGAGAAGAGCAGGGGTAGACTTTGCTCCATTATATTTCAGGATGGGGATTTCAGTTGGCTGAGTAGCATGTTTCAGAAAGCCGGGATCAAGGGTGACAAGGTGAGGATCTTTCAGGCAAGCCGGCAAGGGCAGCAGGTGTTTTTTGCTGAGATGTGCAAGAGTAGTGGGGGTGCTTTCTTGAAATTCTCTATTACTTTCATGGGAAGAAACATTAAGGCTTTGTTTTTTCCTAAAGTTCAGGCGTTGAAGGGTTGGGAGTATGCCATTCTTGTTGTGAATCGAGTCACGAAAGGGGGTTGTAATCGTTTCAGCGTGATATTGGAGTCTATTAAGGGGAATGTGGATCAGGACGATCTAGCAAAATCGAAGATTAGTGTTCTCGAGGAGTTTTTTTTTGATAATTAACAACACTTTATTAATCATTAGAAGAGGTTACAAAAATACAGATATACAAAAATCAAAAACCAAAAGAAACCACGCTATACAAAACCTAAAATCAGAACATTATGCATTATGGAATACAAATAATATTCTAAACCGATGCGCCGTTGAAATCCACTCCCGTCACAAGGGAATTCCTCTCCACTCCTCTAGCCAAAGAATCTGCAACACCATTTGCAGAACGCGGAATATGGTGAAATGTGACCCTCAATCCATGACACAATAGCACTACGAATAAGGTGAACGAAACGCCAAGGAGGCCAGCTACCCTCATTCATCCAAGACATAATAGAGAAGGAATCCCCCTCCACAATCAAATTAACCAGATTCAATTTCCTTGCCTCCAATCTGATCACCAATGCCCAGACCTCAGCCCTATTCAAATCTCCCTCTTCAATAGGACCCGAATATGTATGAACGACCTTTCCATCTGGATCTCTGAATACCCCACCAACCTCGGATCTCCCCGGGTTAGCAATAGAAGACCCATCAAAATTCATTTTAACAAAACCATCCTGCGGAGCAGACCACTTCTGTATCTTCACAAAACGACCTGGCCACGAAAATAACAAAGTGTCCTAATCTCTAACGATCAAATCTGTAGAATACATCCTAAACTCCGGCAAGATCGAAGCCCAAGAAGCCACTGTGCTCAACACCAAGTCAATAATCAAGGATTGACTCCTCTCCACCCCCTCGAATATCCGCCTATTCCGCTCCCTCCATATAATCTCAAGGAATTTTGTTAGGGTAAAATTTCTACTCTTGGTGCAGTACCTAGGGTTTTATGTGATCAAATCCATGTGTTCGAGGCACTGTCGTGGCTATGTTCAGAGCAGGCCGGAGGGCCGATGGTTGAAGAAGAAATCTGGGTGGCTGTCTTAGGTGTTCCTCCTTTTCTTTGGACTATGGACACATTTGCACCCTGTGTGCAACGAGTGGAAAGGTTCTGGTTTCACTTCCTCTCATGGGAAATGGGATGATGTTTCTTTCTGAAGGTTGGGGCGAAGAAGCATGGATCTGTTCCTCGCTCAATTGAAATCGTTTCAGGGGATGAGGTTTTTGAATCCAATATTGAGATTGTGTCTCGGGAAGATTCTCTCAAGATAGGGCCCAACCTCCCTCTGGGTCTCCTTTTCTCAATCCTGATGCCTTGGACAGGCTTGAGGCAGTTGTGGCCTGTCTCAGCCACATCCTTTCTGCGCAGAAGGTGTCTTCTCCTCTCTCTGTTCAAAACGAAAAACAGTAGCAAGCTGAGGGTGCTGCTTGTGTTGATCCAAGTGTGGAGTTGGGTTTCAATAAAGAAGATTTCGGTGAGGAACAAATTCTTGTGCAGGGCAGAGCTTAGAAGGTGTCTTCTCCTCTCTTTGTTCAAAGCGCAAAATAGCAAGTTGAGAGTGTTGCTTGTGTTGATCCAAGTGTGGAGTTGGTTCTCAATAAGAAGATTTCGGCAAGCAACACATTCTTGTGTAGGACGGGGGCTCTTTTGAATTTGTAATTGCTGATACTCCGGGGTAGAGGACGGTCTATTGTGGCGGTGATGATGGTAGTCTTGATCTTTCGCTCGTCTTGAGGAGATGGTAGATGAGGCTGCACGCGTCGATATCTCTGGCACGGTATGTACATCTTTGGGGACTTACGGGTGTTATTTCTCCTCTAACCTCATTTTGAGTGATAGTTCTCATAAGCGGTCGGTGGTTGATCCCTTCCTCATTAGTCAATCGACTTTCAGCATTTTCTGAAGGGTTGTGGTTGGAGTATCCCCCCTTTTCTCAAGGTTTGACCTTATTCTCCTCTTATGGTGAATTTTTTCGCAATTTGTTATGTGTGGATCTTGCTGGCTATGATTCTTTGCAGATAAATGACCTTTCGAATGCTGAAGTACTAGCGCCCATTTTGAAAAGATTAAGTTATGGTCATGGCAGGAATGTTTCTTGGATTGATCCTAGGGAGGGAGAGGTTCAAATGAGTGAGAGTGTAGGTGGGGTTCTGAGGTGTATGTGGAGCGGGGTGGAGTAGGTCTATAGTATGCTTAGGATTGAAGCGTTTGATAGAACTGGGCGAAAGGTTAATTCCAAAGAAATGGTTCAATATTTTCGGAAATGTAGGTGGGCGTCGAGTCCAGGTAGTCAAAGTTATAACAGTGGGACGGGGGCCTTAGAATGGGTTTCTTAAGATTGTTTTTGGGTAGCGGGCCTTGAAGGTTTTTAATGAAGATTTTAGGCTAGAATATTAGAGGCTTGGGTGGGGCGGACAAGAAAAGAGCGGTCAGAGATCTCTGTAGTTGGTTGAATACATGCATTTTGGTGATTCAGGAAACCAAGAAACAGACAATTGATAGAAGGTTAGTGAGAAGATTGTGGGGTGATAGGGACTAGAGGTGGTGGTTTGTTGGGTCTTCGGGGTCGTTAGGTGGCATCCTGATTGTTTAGGATGTAATGTTGGTCTGTGGTGAGGTCTTTCTAGTGGGGGAGTATTCTCTTGCTATTAAGTTCAAAAATGTCCATGATGGCTTTGAATGGATCCTTGTTGGGGTTTATGGCTCCAAATCGAGCCAACATGAGGGAAGATTTTTGGGTTAAGTTGGGTAATGCGGGACGATCTTGCCTTATGCTGTGGGGTCTTGTGGGTGATTTTAATGTGGTTAGAACGGTGAATGAGAAAAGGGGTGGGAGGACTAGAATCTCTTGTAGTATGAGGAATTTTATTAGTTTCATTGGGGATCATGAATTGATTGATTATCCTCTTGGAGGGGAAGAATTTACTTTGTCCAACATGCAATCCAATTTAATGTGCTTCAGATTAGACAGATTTTTCGCATCAGTGGGGTGGGATGGACATTATCCCTTCATATCTCAATGTGTCCTTCCGAGGCCCGTGTCTGACCATAACCCAATTCTTATATCTACTGATCACCAGAGTGTTGGCCCTTTCCGTTCCGTTTTGAGAATATGTGGCTTTTGCATCCGGGTTTTAAAGAAAAAGTGGAGGATTGGTGGAAGGATCTTCCTGGGGGGTACGGAAGGATGGGAGGATTTTAGATTCTTGAAAGATCTGAAGTTTGTTAAGGATAGAATCAAGGGTTGGAATAAAGAAATATTTGGCGATGTTAGAGAGAGAGAAAATAAGATGTTGAGAGAGATCGAAGAACTTGATAAAAAGGAGGTTGAGGATGGCCTTGATCCGAATGATAGAGGGCTTAGGCTTAGAGTGAAAGGGGAGTTGGATATTCTTTTGAAGCAAGAGGAGATTTTTTGGAGACAAAAGTCTAGGGCTATCTAGCTTAAAGAGGGAGATGGGATACTGGTTTTTTCCACATAGTGGCAAATGGGAGGAAAAAGAGAAATCGCATTCATAGTATGGTGGTGGAAGGGAGAACGGTGGATAGAGTTGAGGATTTTGAGCTGGCTTTCTCGCCTTTCTATTTGAGGTTGTATACATCGGATCAGTCCTTCAAATTTGATCTAAATCATATTGAGGGGCCTAGATTGGAACAATAAAAAGCACGGTTGAAGAGATTAAAACGGTGGTTTGGGATTTGAGTAGGGATAAAGCACTGGGTCCGGATGAGCTCACAATTGCCTTTTTTTTTCACGATTTTTGGGACTTGATTATGGGGGAACTGGTTGAGGCTATGGAGTTCTTTACTGGTGGGATTATTAACAAAGCTACTAATGCTACCTTTCTGGTGTTAATTCCCAAGAAGGAGGGGGCTAAGGACATACGCGATTTCAGACCTATCCGCCTAACAACTAGTTTGTATAAAGTTATGGTAAAAATCTTGGCTTCTAGAGTAAAGATGGTTATAGATACTGTGGTTTCCCACAAACACAGTGCCTTCATTAGTGGTCGCCAGATTCTTGACAATATCCTTATTGCCAATCAATGTGTGGATGAAAGGAGGAAATCTGGTGTGTAAAGAATGTACAATTCTCTTTCGTTGTTAACGGTTGTGTCAAGGGCCTATTCCCATCCTCTAAGGGTGTTTGTTAGGGAGATCCTTTGTCTCCTTTCCTTTTTACCCTAGTCAGCGATGTATTTAGCTTGTTCCTTAGGATTGAGGAAGCCAGGAGTGTTGTTAAAGGATTTCAGGTTGGGTCGGATAGAATCCCTGTGTCCCACTTCCAATTTGCGGATGACACTATTTTATTTCTCATGGCAGCCGAGGAGCAGATTTTTCATGTGAAATGTATCATCAGCCTTTGAGATGATTTCGGGGATGAAGGTTAACCTTGATAAGAGTACAGTTTTTGGTATAGGGGTCCAGGCATGGTTTAAAATATCGTATCGAGGTAGCATATCGGTCGGCCTGAAAACGGATACGTATCGAGTATCGACACATACGCTGTAAAAATCATGGATACGGTGGATACACAAGGAAAACGGTGGATACATAAAATAATATCTATTTTTATGCAAAAATAAGGTCAAAATATGATAAATTAACATGTTTTTGATATGATACACATACACATATAATATATATTAACTTAGAAGCCAACCATTACGCACGTTGGCGCATGGAAAGTGAATAACTTTCATATATAAAATGAATTAAATATTTTAAATATATGTATATATATATATATATATATATATATATATATATATATAAA
>JAUPMG010000001.1:13335004-13376036 GCA_031762675.1 Pachysandra terminalis | reverse complement strand
CAGTTTTAGTAAAGAAGGGGATCCCAAATCGGGGGGCGTGGTTGAGCCCATGTTGTGGTGCCGTTTTCACGGGCTGAACCGGGGGCAATGGGCACAGAATGATGGGCCCATTGAGACTGGGCCTGGGGGGTTGATTTTAACAAAGAAGGGGTCAGTCTAGTGGGGGAAGTGGTCGGGTCCGTATTGCGGACCCGTTCAGATTCATTAGACCCAAAGGGGTCGTCTTCTTCTCCAGGTAGAGGTAGACGACGATCCAGAGAACTCAGGCGTGACCGAGATTCAATTTCCGACAAGAATGGTGAAAGTTCAATCAAATGGATGGGTCCAGAAGAAATTTGTGCTTTGGTTAAGGAAGAAGTGGAGAAAATTCTTCAAATCTAGGTATTTCTAAAGGTGAGATGGAAAAATCTCAGAATGAGAGCTTGTCATCACAGTCCTTTAATGCGGCAGCAACCAGAGGAAGTTCCGGTATGGAAAGAACTCCAGAAGATGGGCGCTTCCCTCTCGCAGTCGTGTGCTCACCCTCCTCCTCTTCATTTCAGAAATCGGGGGTTGATAAGGTAGTCGACCAAGGTCATTCTAAGGGCGAGGGTGGGACTGATCTTTTGAGTTTTGAAGAATCTGTGAAAGAAGCTCTAGAAACAAAGTTGGTGAGTTATGAATCTTCGTTGGGGTCGTTGACATTGGAAGATGAAAACGAGGTAGAGGATTCAGTAGCTAAGGAGTCAGGCTCGCCCACAGAGTCACTTTCAGTGGGTCGATTACATACCGGCGTCACTTGGGGGGACAACACATTAGTAACTCCTCAATCAAACAAAGGCAGTGATGATTCAGATAAGAGTAAGTCAACTAATCTTGTTCCGTGTTCAAAAATCCCAGGCTCGTGTGCACCTGATCCATTGCCTCTTCTGTCATCCTCAATCCAAACAAATTTGGATTATATGTCTGAACCAGTATGCTCAGGTAAGCATATTACTTCAGTTAGTCATTGATTGAGTTCTCATCTGGTCTTCTTCATGATGTTGTACTTCTGCAGAAAAGGTCCCATAGCAGAAATCTCCACGCATCTTCAAAGCCATTTTTTGTATTGTTGGGTGAAGTGAATGGGAAGAATTGTGCCCAGAAAAATGAACAGCTATTAGAACTGGTGGAGGGAATAAACGAGAAGGGTGGTTTTGGATATCTAAGAAGTGAGTGGGAAGGTGTCCTAGAGTTAGCAGAGGAGCTTCAGATCGAAGCCAGTGGCATGGTTGGGGAATCTTTCTGCATGGCAGGAGTCGTGGGGGAGTTTAGAGAGAGAAAAGACAGGAGAAGGGATGTGGGTGAAGAGTCTGCGAACAAGAGTCCTCAATGTAGTATATAGTACAAAAGAAGAAAGGGTAGGAACCTAGGGGTTAGGGAGATGGAAAAAGTTACCCCATGACGATAATTAGTTGGAATGTTTGGGGTCTAGGGAAAAGTGGAAAAAAAGAGAGCAATAAAGGAGTTATGGAGAAGAACAAAAGCGAATTTAGTGGTGATTCAGGAGACCAAGAAGGAGAGTGTTTCCAAGAGATTAGTCCGTCAATTAGGGGGTGGAAAGAATAAGGAATGGGAGTTTTTACATTTAGTGGGGAACTCGGGAGGGATTTGTATTATTTGGGATCTTGATGTGGTCAATCGAAAGGAAGTGTGGAAAGGCAGATTTTCAGTATCGATTAAACCTAAGGAGAGAAATGATTTTTGGGGATTTTAATGTGATTAGGTTCACTCATGAGAAGTCAGGAACTAATAGTGTTACAAAAAGCATGAAAGGTTTTGTGGAGTTCATAACTAATAGCGAGTTGATCGACCTTCCTCTTTTAGGTGGGAGATTTACTTGGTCAAACCTTCAGGAGAATCCGGTGTGTTGTAGACTGGATAGTCTTTGTCTCTTCTGAGTGGGAGGATAAATTCTCAAAAACAACTCAAAGAGTTCTCCCCAGACCAATATCAGACCACTCACCACTACTTATTTCCACGGATCAGGTGGGGGGTGGGGGGTGGTCCTAGACCTTTCAGATTTGAAACAATGTGGCTGCTCCATCCAAAATTCAAGAATGAGGTGAAAGAGTGGTGGGATAAGAGGGAGGCAGTACCGGGTTGGGAAGGTTTTAAATTTTTGAAATACCTAAGAGGTTTAAAGGAGAAGATAAAAAGATGGAATAAAGAGGTGTTTGGGTGGTTACCAGAGAGGAAGACTGAAATTTTGGATGAGATTCAGAAAATTGATAGAATGGAGGAAAATAGGATGCTTGTCGTTAGTGAGAGAGAGTAGGAGGATTCTGAAAGTGGAGATTGAAGAGTTGTTGAAAAAGGAGGAAGTGTTTTGGAGACAAAAATCTAAGGTGAAGTGGCTTAAAGAAGGGAACGGGAACAAAAAATTCTTTCCCAAGAGGGCTAATTTCAGAAATAAGAAGAATGAAATGGTTTCCTTAGAGATTAATGGAAGGTTGTCAGAAGATCAAAAGGAGATCGAAGGTGAATTATCCAATCTTTTCTCAAATCTGTACAAATCTGAACAAGGGTGTAGTTTCGATCTTTCAAGGCTAAAGGGACCCAAATTAAATTTGGATGAAGCAGTGAATATTGTCGAAGAGTTTGAGGAAGAAGAGGTGAGAAAAGCAATTTGGGAGATGTATAGGAATAAGGCCCTAGGACCTGATGGTTTTTCAATGGCCTTTTTTCAGGATTGTTGGGATACCATTAAGGCAGATTTAATGAAAGTTTTTAAAGAATTTCAGACAAGTGGAATCATTAATAAAGCCATGAATGCAACATTCCTAGTGCTGATCCCTAAAATTAAAGGGGCTTCGAAAGTCAAGGATTTCAGACCTCTTAGCTTGGTAACCAGTGTGTACAAGATCATTGCCAAAGTTTTGGCAAATAGAATGAAAGGGGGTCATTGGGTCGGTGGTTTCAATTCAAAGTGCATTTATTCAAGGTAGACAAATCACGGACAGCATTATGATTGCAAATGAATGCATCGAGGAAAAGGTTAGAAAAAAAGAGTCCAGTTTTGCTCTCAAAGTTGATTTAGAAAAAGCTTATGAGCGGGTAGAATGGGCATGTGTTGATTTTGTTTTGAGATGGAAAGGGTTTCCGGAAAAGTGGTGTAGTTGGATTAAAGGGTGTTTGAAAAAGGTTAACTTTTCATTCTGTCTGGATGGGGGGATTTCAGGGTTAGTGCCATCTTCTAGGGGTTTACGTCAAGGGGACCCTCTCTCTCCCTTTCTATTCACACTTGTTAGTGATGTGTTGAACACTTTCCTCAAAAAAAGGGGAGGAGTTGGGTAAGATAAAAGGTTTTGAGGTCGGTAGTGATAAGGTCCCTTTGTCCCATTTGCAATTTGCAGATGATACTATTCTTTTCCTAGACGTGTCAAGGGACACCATATTTTGGACAAAGTGCATCCTTGGATGTTTTGAGATGATTTCTGGGCTTAGTGTCAACTTGGAAAAAAGTGGTTTGTTTGGAATCAATGTGGAAGAGTCTTCAAACTGAGTGTGCTCAGATGTTGGGGTGTGGTGTGGGGGAGTGGCCCATGAATTATTTGGGTATGAATGTGAATGGACATCGTGGGGTTTAGTTGTGGGATCCAGTCATAGAAAAGATGGATAAAAATTGAGTATTTGGAAAAGAAATTATCTCTCTTTGGGTGGTAGAATTACCCTTATGAAGGCCTCTTTCAGTAATCTACCAACTTATTATATGTCTATTTTTAAACTACCCATAAAAGTGAGTGAGATGATTGAAAAAATTCAAAGAGATTTTTTGTGGGAGGGTGGGGAGAAGAGATCATTTAGTTAAGTGGGCTGATGTGTGTAAATTAAAGGAGAATGGCGGTCTTTTTTTGGGCAACATTCAAAACAAAAACAAGGCTCTTCTTGGCATATGGCTCTGGAGATTCAGTGTAGAGAAAGATGCTTTGTGGAGATCTGTCATCGCAAGTAAGTATGGTATTCATGAAAACGGGTGGGATTTCAATCACAAGGCTACTATTTGTTCTGCTAGTACTTGGAAAGCCATATCTGGTTTATTTCATATTTTCCAAAATTGTGTGAGATTCTCAGTTGGGTCAGGTTCGTCCATTCGTTTTTGGTTGGATCTTTGGTGAGGGGAATCCACTTTGGCTTCTAAATTCCCAAAGATTTATCGTCTGTCCAGTTCTAAGGATTCTCGTCTTTGAGGTGCTTAGTTGTTCAGTTTTGGGTCTTTCTTGGAATCTTCCTATCATTTGGGATCCTAGGCTGGTTGATATCGATGAATTGGCTTCCATGTTTGACTTCTAAAAAATGTGGTCATCAATGTTAACACTCATGATTCAAGAGTATGGTGTCCGGATAATAGGGGGAGTTTTTCCACAAAGTCTCTTTGCTCTGTTTTTGTTGCTGATCAGGTTTCAATCACTCCTAACTTTTCTACCTCTGTCCTTTGGAAAGCCAAAATTCCTCCCAAAATAAAAGCTTTTACTTGGTTGGCTCTTCTTTATCGAATCAACACTGCGGATATGTTGCAAAGGAGGAGACCGTTTCTGTTGTTGTCCCCCCCAGGTATGTCCGATGTGTTTTAGATCCGGGGAATCAGTGGATCACCTGTTTGTGGGGTGTAGTTGGGTGTCACGGATTTGGGATTATTTCATCAGACTTGCGAGTATTGTATGGGTGGGACCTTGCTCTCTTCTTTCACTTTTTCGTCTATGGCGGTTTCCTTCTCTTGGAAAGAGGGGTCAGATCCTTTATGAGTTGGTGTTCTATGCACGTCTTTGTGTTATTTGGAGAGAAAGAAATAGTAGAATTTTTGAAGATAAGAGAGTAAGTTTGGGGGCTTTGATTGAATACATTGAGAGTTTGGTGTCATCATGTTCCAGAATTCAAAGATGTGTCTGTCAGATATTTCTAGATGTTGGGAGGCAGTGATTCATATGTAGAAGATATGTGAAGTTGTGTGTTGGAGGATGCATTTTTGTGGTCATCATGTTGTATTTTCTATTTTTTCTGTTCCTGTTTCCCCAACATGGGGAAACTTTGTACTTTTTTTTCTCCCTCTATTTATAAAATCTTTCATTATTCAAAAAAAAAAAAAAGTACATGAAAATAAGCAAATAAGATACATTCCATACCAATTTTAAATCATAATTTCAAATTTTTTTCAATCTTTTTTTATTTTTTATTTCGTAGAATAGTTAAACAGTTTCATAGTTAATATTTACTAACATACAATATTTATTTCAATTTATTTTATTTTGTTAAATTTTTTCCTCGTGTCGCCAACATGTCGAGAGACATATGGAAATATTGAAAAAATTTGGAATTTTTCCCCTCGCGTCGCTGACACGTGGCACGAAACCTGGGTAAAATCGATTTACACCCTGGTTTTGTATCCCCCATCTCCAAATCGGTGACATGTCGCCCGATATGCGCAACCTGTTGTCAACATTGCAAACACTGGTTGGACGTGAGCAGGAGAATTCGCTATCTATTGCATCATACCGAGGACCTACACATGGAGGACGTCATCATGGAGTTGCTTGTGGACTCTACCCAGGTGCTCGAAGCCAATATCTAGGCATGCCTTTGCATTCAGCCTCCTCAGCTATGGTTTAAGGAGTCGGGGTCATATGGCTATGGGATTGTTCCCCAGGGATATGGACAGGGGTACCCACATGTTGGAGGGGTATGGATATGGTTGGGGGTTCTCTCCAGTGAACTCATACCCTCCAGGATATGATCCTCATGTATATCCCTATCCACCACCAACTAAACCTTGTTTGCTATCATTGTGTCTGTTACCTACTATTCTTAGTATCCACCTATGGGGATGTTGGTGAATATCAGTCAAGAGGATTGTGAGAGATATGTGAGGGAGTGTACGGACTGATATCGTTATACCATGAGTTGGCAACAATATTGCAATTATGTTGAGTCCATGTATTATAGTTAAAGGCCATGGGGTGTGGCTGACGGAGGAGATGACTTCGAGCTAGCTAGGCACTCTCTATGGATGTGATTGGTTCGTTTATGCTTTTTTTTGAAGTCTTGGACATCATGATGGACTGTAATATATTTTATGAAGTTATTTTTTTATTTTTATTTTTTTCATTTCCATTCTGTATTGCTTTATTTTATGTTGATCACTTGATTGTATTTGGCAATATTTGAGTACATATGGGCAATTTACTTCCATTTTGTCATATTGAGTTCTTTTCATGTCATTATCTCTTATTTTCATGTCATTTAGTTTAACACTATAATTGAATCATTTAGGTATGCATACTTTATTTTTCCTTACAAGGTTCGTGCGTTCGTACTTGCCTAGATATGTGTTAATTTATATGTATGCATATATATATATATATATATATATATATATATATTTTGCATTTTTGTTAATTTTGCAGTTGCTTATTTATGATTCATGCAACTCTTCTTATCTATTGTGCATTATCAATGTAAACACCACAGGTTCTACTTACAATTTCTTGAATGAATGCAGTTACATGCTTGTACCCGCAGATCCTATTCTTTCACTATTTCAGGCAAACTTGCATTTTTCTTAATTTTTCAATTGTGTATTTTTGATTCATCCAACCGTTCTTATTTATTGTGTATTATCAATGCAAAATACCACTGGGTAGGTCCCAATATGCTGGCAACCATACTTTTGAAAATGTTACCCACAACTGCTTATGTTGCTCAAAGATCAAACTAAATCATCCTTTCCTGAGTTCCTTACCAACCCAAAAATGTTTTCCTCTTTGGTTAAAACATTTGTCGATTCTGTCGAAATTTGTGATATTTGTTCAATGCAAAAGCATTAATTGGTGATAAATTGAAATTGCTTAAATTGATTATTTTAATTCAATGACGAATTTCACATCCGCCTATTTAAAAGAAGAATTCTGTTTTGTTTGATTTTTTTTCTTTTTTTGTTTTGTTTTGTTTTGTTTTTCTGAAACTTATAACCATGCTAGCATCAAATTGATTGTGGTATTGGCATATTCCAATTCTCTGTTGATGGAGGCCAAGTTTTATGTGTGTGCGTGCGTGGATCTTGTTCGTGTATGGGTACATGCAAATGTTCCATGTAATACTTGGAATTATCATTTGTTACTAAACGGATATCTGATTATTTGTTTTCAATGATATCCTAATATCTTGGTGTTGAAATGAAATTGACCCTTTGCATTACAAAATTAACTTGATGGTGACTGATGTTTCTCTGATTCAGAAACCACTTCATGATGTTGTTGGATTCAGAAAGGATGTGGATGGAATCATAATAGATGTTGCTCTTCAATGGTAACGTATTTTATTTGTTTGTCTTTCTATGTAAGTTAATATTTGTTTTGTTTTCTCTTCATTCCTTCTTGCAACATGGATATTGGTAATACACCTGATAACTTTTTCAACACTTCACTGATTTAGGTGATGGATATTTATGCCATCTATCTGTGTTTTCGTGGATTTGGATGGACAACGCACACACCGTCTTCATACCTTCAGATAATAGCCGCTCTCGTTTAAACCCCCTTTGCAATCCCTGAACGATAGCTTTCCTTTGCCACCCTTTAATGTACCCCCTGCTTACTCGGTTGCATCTATCTATCTGCAGCAAATGGGCACTCCCGATCACTCAGTGATTTGCGTTCATCCCAGATGTTTGCCTTTCTAAGTCAAGTAATGCTAGTTGGGAAAAAGGCCTTTTGAGAGTTTAGAAGCAGGGCACTACTTTAGTTTACAAAGGTAACAGAAGGGGCATGCCATATATTGTTTATCCAGAGGCAACCTAGGCCATTTCCCTTTGAAGGATTTCACTTGTGTCAATGTTGCATTATTAGGCGTCTTGGCTCTTTCAAAGAGCAATCCTTAAGAATTCATGCATTTCATTTATTGTGTTGGATAATTTCCAAACCATTGATTTACTTGTCAAAGTTTCCATTTCTTAGAGGTTTTTATCCTTCTCCTTCATGGTACCTCACGTTTTCGATAATGGTCACTGACCTCTCTTTAGTGGTAACTTACCGCTTTGGTCAGGGTTTCTACCAGAATCATCTAAATTTAAGGCAAAATCATACAAAAAGTCTGCAAGGCATAGCCTCCCCCCCCGCCCAAATAAATTTCAAGAGTTCTCAACTTTTGAAAACATAATAAGCTCGTCCATTGTTAAAATCCATGGATGTACTCAATGATGGATACTGGTAGGAAGTTTGAGGTTAGGACAGTGGTCGACGACTTACTGTCAGCTGAATACACCATGGACGAGATGGTCTAAGCTTTGAACGTGGCGGTTAATCCTACACCTGGGAGTTTGGAAGGTCGTGGGTCCTCGAGCAACTATCCCAACAAATGGAATTTGAGTTACCAAGGGATGCTGTTGCACTTGCAGCAAAAAGGTGAGGGTGTCTCTGATGGTCGCGGGATGGAGGGTGGCAGGATTGGGAAGATGAGTATTTGGGTGGAGCGGAAGTGTTTTACCTTCGAAGTGGGCAGAAATCAGTATAGGAATTTTGTTAGAGTGTCCGAAGCAAGGTTCCAAGGCAGTTCGTGGCTTTGGCTTTCAGGGGAGGAGATCAGTTGCCTGGGGAAAATGGTGGATGGTCTCCGGGTGTACCAGAACAGAGCTTGTGTATTGGGTTCTTGGCATGGTGATCGTTAGGTACTCCTAGTCGAGGATATGATAAATAGAAGAGGTGAAGTATTGATAATATCCTCGGTGACTCAGAACGAGAGGGAAGAACGTTCTTCCCTCCGCTGGATAACTCTTGAAAGTTCCTGACAGATGCCTGTAATCAGGTCATCGGTACTAGGCAGACGGGTGATACTCTTCTTTCTGGTCCGACTCTGAGATGTGAGATAATCTCTCCTTGAGGCCCCATTAAGCTTGGAATTGTAGCACTCTCGTTCAGGTACATCGGCAACTCTCACTAGCCTGCGTGGGTCCCATTTGCAATAAGGGATGGAGTTTATTGCTTTTTGGGGTTCCAGATCACCTGTGGAATATGGCCTTGGTGCTCGCCATTGGCGGGATGCTTGGGAGCCTTAGGAGTGGTGTGGATGGCTTGTTTCAGCTGGATCGCTCTCGAATGTGTTTCGTCGTTGGAGAACAACGCGTGTCGTTTTCTACGGTCATTATGGCTATACGATCGCAACACCTAATTCGAAATTTTTATTGCTGTTGAGTTGGCTCCTTTGGGCGGTGCTGAGGAGGAGAATGAAGAGAAGGTATTGGTGAAGGGTGGGGAAGATGATGCTGAGGTCGATTCCGGGTTGCCACGCTGGCAATTGGATCTGGAGGAGAGGGTTGAGGAGTAGGGAGTGTTTAGTGAAGGATGATTAGGCGGCGGCAAGGTTTATGGTGTCGATGTCGCCAGTCTGCTCTGGCGACAAATCGGCGACATGGGGAAAAGTTGGGGAAATCTTAGGTTTTTGATGGATTTGTGGCCCCAAACTTTAAATGTGTCTAATTAAGGCCTAAATGCATCCAAATACATCAAAAAATTAAAACAAATGCTTACACATTAGAAGTCATTACAGGAGGGGGGTTAGCTTACACGTTGTCAGGTACTGTAAGCTGTAAAAATAAGATGCTGCATCTAATTAAGCTACACTTAAAGTGAATGTAAGTCAATTAAAAGATATATAAAACTAGAAATCAAGTGCCATATCTACGAGGGGGAAAAGGAAAATATGGGGAAATGTGGGATTTTTGATGGGTTTCCCCCCCAAGTTTTAAACAACCCTAAGTAGTGCCTAAATACATCATAATACATCAAAAAATGCAAAAACAAATGTCTAACATTTTTTTTAATTTTTAAAAAAAAATTCAAAAAAACTGAAAATTTTCTCCATGTCGCTGACCTGTTGCTGACATGTCGTTGACATGTCGCCGATGTCACCCATGTTGCCACAAAACGACATAATACCAATATGTCGTGTCGCCAACTGGGGAAATGGCGACATGTCGCCGACATTGCATTCCTTGGGCGGCGGTGTTGTCAGACAATCTCTTTCATCTTTGGGGAAAGGTCAGCTGGCTCGGTGCAAGGATTCAAATTGTTTTCCTCTTTTGTCCAGATGGGAGTTTGATAAGGGTAGGGAAGGGTTAGAGGAGACGCTTGAGGGGAGAGTCAAGGGAGGGATGGGCATCGAGGTTGAACGAGAGGTCGTGTTTGCTGGGTCGCTGGCCTTACCAATTTGTCCCTCCCCTAGCGAATTGCGCTTGCGGGCTTGGACCAAGGGGGCAGGGTCCGGTTAGTAGGTAGAGACGCAGGGGGTGGCGGACCTTGGGCGAGGCCCACCCCTATTGCGAGCCCGACATGAAATCTAATCAATGGGCCGTATAAGGCGGTTGTGCCGACTGTAAGTCTTTCGGAGAGAGGCCCAGCTTCTCTTAACGCTTTTAGGTTGGGTTCTCTAGATCTGTTGGAGAATTAGGCTGTTTTTAAACTGGTTTTGGGTAAGCTCGACGAGATCAGACTTTTTTCAGATAAATCCTTGGAATCTTTCAAAGGCCAGTTGACTGATCAGGTGGGACTGAAGACATTTGTTACCGTGTCACCTCCATGAAAAAGGCTTTTGCAGGGTGTCGCAGTGGATGTTGGTGCGTTCCAGCGACCGAGAAAGTGGCGCAACGGCGTTTGTGGGGATGTGCCACGGGTGCATGACATGCTAGCTCCGAAGGTTTATGTGCGTAGAATTCCGGTGAAAGGGGGTATTTCTGCTACTGATGCTGCAGATGGTTCAGTTACAACCAGAGAGGTGCTTGTGAAGTTGTCTGGGGGGAAGTAGGATGCGATGGCAGGTAGCACGTTGTCGTAGGCTGGTGCTGTATCCAAATCCACTCTTGGGGGTGCCCCAATGTGCTTTAGTCCTAACGATAAGTGCGCCATTGATGAATGCTTTGATCTAATCGATGCAGGGTGTAGTTTCAAAAATTTTCCTCCTAAATCGTCAAATCCGGGTCCATCCGTATCAGATATGTCACAATCCTTGATTCGTAAGACAAAATCCTTGTCCTTTGCTCCTGTTTCTCTTGCGCAAAATAAATGTGCAGCTCTTGGTGATTCAGAAATTGTTGGGGTGCCAAATCGGTCCAGGATTCAAGTGCTTTCAGGTTCTGACCAGTTTATTTCCCAGCTTTACAAATCTGTTGGGGTGCCACGGGTGGGGAAAAGCATGGTAAGGAACATGTTTGTAGGTGGGTGGATGTTGATCAGGTTAGTCTTGTGGCTGCTGAGGCTGCTTGTGGAGAAGCTGTTTTGGTGGGGCCAGGCGAGAGAGTTGGTGAGGAAGGTGAGTGGGAAGGAGTGGTATAGTTTACTTCATGTGTTTTATATCAAGTTCGGGTTTGGGAAGGTATGTGGTGGCTGTTCGGGGCTCTGTAAATTGTTTTAACTCGTTGAATATGGGAGATCATAGTGTACCCAATGAGGCCATTAAGGATTTGTGCCTTAGGGCAAAACGAGATATACTGGTTGTGGTTGGCACCAAGAAAGAATCGTTTAGCGTGAGTTTGATTAGGAGATTGTGGGGTGATAGAAATCGAAGTTGTGAGTTCTTGCCTTTGGTTGGCGCCTCCGGGGGTATCTTGGTCGTGTGGGATGATGATTTGGTGTCGGGCGGTGAGGTTGTTAGGGGTACTTTTTCTCTGTCCATAGAATTCAGGAGTTGTGTGGGTAACTTTGAGTGGGTTCTTTCTGCGGTTTATGGCTGAATAAAGTTAGAGATAGGTCGGTTTTTTGGGTCGAGATTTGTCTTCTTCGGTCACTTTTTGCCGATGCATGGTGTTTGATGGAGATTTCAATGTGACCTGCTTTGCTAGTGAGAAAAGTCGCGGGGTTGTAAGGGTTACTAGAAGCATGAGAAAGCCGTCCTCTATTCTTTGGGAGTGTGATTTGGTGAACTATCTGTTGCTGGGGGAAGTTTCCCATGGACTAGCGAACAAACCCCGGTTGTGTGTTGCCGTCTTGATAGATTTTTGGCCTTGGTTGAATGGGATGCCCATTTTCCTGCCATTAATCAGTGGATTTTGACTAAGACAATCTCGGATCATTGGCCTATCCAGATTTGCACGTCTAGGAGTCTTCGTGGGTTTTCACCTTTTAGGTTTGAGAATTTTTGACTCTCCCATCGCAATTTTCAAGAATTTATTCAATCTTAATGTGGAGTGTGCATAGGGGCTTATCAAGGGTGGGAGGGTTTCAAATTCATGAGGGGTTTGACGAGTTAAAGTAAAGAATAAAGGCTTGGAACAAGGAGGTGTTTAGGGACATCAGTCGGAGGAAGAGTAGACTAATGGATAGAATTGAGACGATTGATAAGGGGGAGGGGGAGAGATTGTTGACTACTAGTGAGTTGGAGGAGAGGAAAGCTATAAAGGTCGAGTTGGAAGGGGTCCTGAAGTTGGAAACAAAAATCTAAGGTGACATGGCTGAAGGAGGGGGATGGGAATACCAGTTTCTTTCATAAGATGGCCAATGGGAGAAGAGACAAAGATGAATTGGTGCGTATGAAAGATGAGGGAGTATGTTTTGAGTCTTCTGATGGTATAATTGGTGCATTGTCTAATTTTTTCTCCAAATTGTATAGATCGGAGAAGCTGTTTGATTTCAAATTGTTAGGCAGAAGTAAGAGGTATTTGGGGGATAAGAAAAGAGTGTGGCTGGGGAGAGATTTTAAGGAGGAGGAGGTCAAGGAAGTTGTTTGGGGATAAAGCACCTAGGCCTGATGGTTTCACAACCAGGTTTTACCAGAGTAATTGGGAGGTTGTTAAACCTGTTATGAATGTGTTCAAGGAATTTGTTGGGAGCCGGATTGTTCATTGGCAACTAATGCGAATTTTCTGGTGCTGATCCCCAAGAAGCCCGGGGCTAAGGAGATTATGGACTACCGACCCATTTGTTTGACGACTAACCTGTATAAGATCATTGCCAAAGTTCTTTCTATTAGGATGAGGGATGTGATGTCGGTTCCAGTGTCTCAACGACAAAGTCCTTTTGTGAAGGGTAGACAAATTGTTGATGGCATTTTGGTGGCTACGGAATGTGTTGAGAGATTTAGATGAGGAGAACCTGGGTTGGTCATTAAGGTGGACGTGGAGAAGTCATACGAGAGGGCTGAATGGTAATTCTTAGATAATATTTTAGAATGGAAATGTTTTGGTGTGCGATGGCGTCGATGGATCGCGGGATGTCTTGGGAATGTGGCTTTCTCTTTCTTGGTAAACGGTGTTGTTCATGGGTTTATATCCTCTTCCAGGGGTCTTAGGCAGGGGGATCCCCTTTCCCCGTTTATGTTCACTTTAGTGGGGGATGTCTTGAGTTAGTTCATGGAGGTTGCCGAGCAGAGGGGGTTTCTTAGGGGTTTTTGGGTGGGTAGGGAGGATGTTGGGGTGTGTCACCTTTAGTTTGCAGATGACACGATTATATTCATCGATTCTGGGGTGTCCCAGGTTTGGGGAGTCTAGAGTGTCTTGAGATGTTTTGAGATGGTCTCAGGGTTGGAGGTTAATATGAAGAAATCAACTATTTCTGGGATACATGTAGGGGGTGAGGTGTTGACTGAGTGTGCAGGGGTGTTTGGGTGTGGTATTGGTTTTTGGCCTATGTTTTATCTGGGTTTGCCGTTAGGCGGCAAGTCGAGGTCTTTGGCCTTTTGGGATCCAGTTATTGAGAGAATGGAGAAGTGCGTGGCCTCATGGAGGAGGAATTACTTGTCCTTGGGAGTTAGAATCATCCTTATTCAGGCCTTTTTGGCCAATGCCCCAATTTATTACATGTCGGTCTTTAGGATGCCTATGGCGGTGGCCTCTCATAATCGAGAAATTACATTGCAAGTTTTTGTGGGAGGGCAATGGTGGTAAAAAATACCACTTGGTCAAATGGGACCTTGTGTGCTTGGAGAGGGAGCGGGGGGGGGGGGGGTTTATATCTTGGAAATACTATGGCCAGAAACTTGTCTCTTTTAGCCAAGTGACAGTGGCGCTTCAACAATGATAGGGACCATCTGTGGTGCAAGGTTATCTTGAGCAAGTATGGTATTCAGACAAATGGTAGGGACATGAGTCTGACTTTGCGGATTTATGTGGCTAGCCTGTGGAAGTACGTTGTTGCTCTGGCCCCTCTTTTCTTGTCTATGGTTCAGTGTTCTGTTGGGGATGGCATTTCTGTGTTGTTATGGAGGTATCTTTGGGTTGGGGAGGAGCCTCTTTGTTCTTATTTTCCAAGGATCTTTAGGGTTGCCACTAGTCACTCTTCTTTGGTCTGTGTTGTTCTTCTTAGTCTGAGTCCGGCTTGGTTTGTAATCTCTCTCTCTGTAGAAATGCTAGGGAGACGGATTGTGTTGAGTTATGTCCCTTGTGTGCGGTCGTTGGGGAGGTGTTTGTGTTTCCCGAGTGGGGGGATTGGAGGATATGGACTCCTGATCCTGCTGGTGTTTTCTCATGTCAATCTTTCTTCAGTCAGTTTCGCTCGGATCTGGTGGGGCCCCCGACTTCTTTCTCGATTCAGTCCTTGTGGTCTTCCCCCGTCCCTCCTTGAGTCAAAGCATTCACTTGGACTGCATTATTATATCAGATTAACACAATAGATATGCTCCAAAGGAGGATGAGATTCATTGCCCTTTCTCCTAACATGTGCGTTTTGTGTAAAGTGGCGGAGGAGTCTCTGGACCATATATTCATTCATTGTCCCATGGCGTTAGAGATTTGGGGCTTTTTCATTCGGTCTATTGGGAAAGTGTGGGTGCTACCAGAGGGTATTTGTCAATTATTATACCAGTGGAGGTTTCCAGATATGGCTGAGAGGGACAGGATTCTTTTTCAGATGGTGTTTCAAGCTGTTCTTTGGTACGTTTGGAGGGAGTGGAACCAGAGGATTTTTTTTTAGATTTGTCATGCTCGACCGTGAGTGTGATTGAGGGGGTCTTGTCTTCTATGGCCTCTTGGGCTTCGGTTTGGGGTCAGTTTGCTGGTCTTTCGGCAGCGGATATTGTGCGGGAGTGGTATTCGATAGCTACGGTTGATGGTCGTTCTCATTTCAGACAAATTATCGAGGTCCCTATCTGGTGGGTTGGGTGAAGCTGTTTTTTGCTGCTTTCATCCCGGTTCTCTCCGGTTACTTTAGGATCGGTGGTGTTTTCAGGTATCAGGCTGATGGACCCATTTTTGTATTCTCCAGTCCAACTGTGGTGAGTGAGTTGGCACAAACCGAGCTGTTGGCTTTAGTGACTAGCTTGAGGTTTGGCAGATCTCGGGGCTTTCTTAACCTAGTGGTTGAGTGCGCTGCATCTTACAATGTCGATTGGTTGGAGGGGCCTGCCGTGTGCAGCTGGAGGGTGACTCATTTTGTTCGCCTGACGTCCTCCTTGGCTAGAGGTTTGAACATTTCCTTCCCCGTGGCGCTGAGGGGGGCTGACCAGTTGGTGGTGGACCCTTGCGATGAGAGGTTTTGCTATTTTCTCAATGGATTTGGATCTTGACATGGTCGGTGGCTAGTGTGTTCTGTATGCGTGAACGCGTTGTTTTTATCTTTTTTGGACTCTTGGTCCCCTTTTCATCTTGTTTTATGTCCACTGTTTTAGGCTTTCTCTGAACAATAGCTGCTGTACTTTTTTCCTCCCCCTGTTTTATATCTATATCTATACTCTTATAAAAGAAGGAATCGATCAAACAAAATGTTTGTTGTTTGATATTAATTTCCTATTTTACCCTTTTATGTGAAATAATCTGTGTAGTGTGTATTGTCATCTAAAAGAAGGGATATAATGTCATTTTCAAAAAAGAAAAGATATAATCGATATATACATCAGTAACTTGATACTTTTTTGTTTGTTTTCTTTTGCGATATTTATTTCCTATTTTACCCTTTTATGTGAAATAGCTTGTGTAGTGCGTATTGGTCATCTAAAAACACGGGATATACATATCATTTTTGAAAAAGAAAGGATATAACCGATATATATATATATATATAAAATCCTGTCACTTGATACTTTTTTTTTGTTGTTTTTTATAAGCAGCTGCCACGTGCTTGATAGTAAAATGAACGGGCCAAATTCACTGCATACAACTGTCTTTATATGATATATATCTCCTTAAAAAACCAACTCTTTTCACGGTCCAAATTCACCGCATACAACTGTCTTTATATGATATATATCTCCTTAAAAAACCAACTCATTTTAGGCAAGGTTTTAAATTTCGATTTCGCTAGATATTTCGCCAAGGGGGGCATGGAGAAATTTCGCCTATATTTCGCCGAAATTTCGGCGAAATGGGGAAATACCACCATTTCCCCAAGGGGGGAAATGATGACATTTCGGCATGCCGCCGAAATTTAAAACCGTGATTTCAGGTTCTGTCTTGGTTCCTATGAGTGAGCTTTAGTTCGTTAATTAGGCTCTTAAGCCAAGCCTGAGCTTGAGGTTTTAAAATTTATTTTAACTTTTCTATATGTTCAATTAATGGACTTTGTAGATTTCTAATTACTTTACATTACTCAGTAATTATTGGATTGGACAGATCAGTCAATCTTGAGTCCAAAAAGCATTAATAAGTGTTCCTTAGACTGCAACGGATTAGGATTGAATCAAGATATATCCAAATTTGATTTGATTAAAAGTCGAATCGAATCGGATCATAAGTCCCTTACCAAATCTGATTAGTTTCGGATTCAAATAATTAACCGACGTTTTTGGTAAACTTGTTTTATAGTTATAAGAAATCAGATAAAAAGAAATATAATTTAACATATATTTAATTTTTTAAAAAGTTTCCTAAATGAATGAATTATTTTTAATTATTTATTTAATACCTGTAGTCACTCAATATTAGATATGCATATGTATGTATATCTGTAATATATATTTTATATGCACAAATAGAATTGGATTGGATTCTTATCAAATTGAATCAAGCTATATCCGAATTTGATCCGATTAAAGTCGGATCGAATTGGATCGAAAATCTGTTACTAAATCTGCTTTTTTCGGATCAAATTTGGATCGAACTCGGATAATGATCCGATCCATTGATAGCTAAGTGTTCCCACCGATTTTCATCTTATCGGATTGAAAATCTCTTACTAAATCCGTTGTTTTTTTCAGATCGAATTTGGATCGAACTCGGATAATGATCCGATCCATTGACAGCTCTAAGTGTTCCCACCGATTTCTAATGGCCATGTGTTCAGGCGTGCTAGGACTATTAGAGTCCAAGAATGTGGTGTTCAGCTTTTGACCCCAAACACTGAATTACACTGGATAACCGAGTTAATTGATCAATCGGTCGTGCAATCAATCACCGAATGTAGGTAGCTAGGCGATTGAGAGAGGTTGAGGTTCTTCCTTTATGACGAGTCCGTCTGATCCTTCATATTAAGCAATTTCACACCAATTAAAAATTTATATTAACAATCAAAACTCATAATAGCAATCTCATCTTCAACCAAGAATATATTTATCAGCGAAAATCAAAGAGAATAGCAAAACTAAAATTAGAAAGAAACTGATGACCGAACTAAACGTGCTTGATTCTTGCCTTAGGTATTAAATCCATATAAAAAGATTATTTTTTTTCAATTACGTAATATATGATATTCTTTATATGTATGCATGTGTGTGTGTGTATATATATATATATATATACATACACACATGCACACACACACACACACATATGTGTGTGTATATATATATATATAGTATAACAAATTCACAGAAATACAATACCGAAACTCTGTATTTGTATTTTGTGTTCTTATAATATATTATGTATATACCTATTTATGATAAACTTGCACGAGCCCCTCCCTTCCTAGTGTATATATATATTCAAGGCTTGTAAAAAAAAAATCATAAAACATTGATGCTGAATTCCATATTTATCTAACATTGTGATATGGGTTTAATAGGAGCCTATGACATACTAACAGTTTTCAGAAACATACATTTTGTATTTTTTGGGTTATTAATATATGTCTTCAATTGCTGCTTTATAAGGTGTTCAGATGCATATTCAGACACGATGCTGGGGTATGCTAATAGCGTACGAACGATAGATGGTGGTACCCATATAGATGGAATGAAGGCTTCATTAACAAGAACAATCAATAATCTTGGAAAAAAGTCAAAGATTATCAAGGTGATTCCTTCTTTCAAACTGAATTTATCTTTCATTTTTTGTTGTCTGTAGTTATCATTTTCAGTCGCAAGACGCTCCTTTTCAACTGATCGGCAATCTTCCAATTGTCAAAATGCTTATGGAAAGTATGAAATCCTAATGTACAACAGAGTGAATTATTATCTATGTAAGACCATTTATCCAATTAACATGGACCATTTAGACTATAAGGTTTGACTACACTCTACTGTTATTCTTTAAGGAAACCAATATATTTTAAGTTCTATATCAGTAACATCTTAATTTATTTTACATTCTACTCTTGGAATAAGAAAGATTTTGACTGTTATATCTTGCAGTGATTAAGAACCTCTTCTATTGATGTGATTCTGCTTGATTTTTTTATTTTTATTTTTTATTTTTTGCATATTGGATGCCAAGCCAGTAGGATTTTAACAGGAACTGTGGATCAATTTGGAAAAGCAAAACTACAAATTCTTGTCCCATGGTGTTGATGATGAAAAAAAAGTATATGCTGTTTAATGTTGATTGGCATGTTGCATGACAAGGTGGAGAAAATGCCTTTGAATAAGTATGGGAAAAAGAACAAGCTGGTGTTGAGTAAAGGCAAAGGAAAATCTGTTTGAGTATAATCTTGCAACGCCTAATGTGCAAGAAGAACAACCACAAGACTGCATGAAGATGAAGATGCTGAAGGCAAAGAAAAATGGCAAGGAACATGAATTGCAAGAAGTATGGTTTTGAAAGGCAAAAGCACAAGTTATTATTCCTGATATTGTAGATACTCGAGGACGAGTTTCTCTTCCAACTACATAGGACACACAAGAAACCCTAAAGTGTTTTCATGACAATAAAAGCAAGGGTGGTTTTGGTGGTATATGGTTGCTGAACTGTTGGACAGTACCAAAGAAGTTCTCTAGTCCATAATATTGGTCACATACATTAGAATTCATATGGATTATTATGATATAATGAAAAGTAATTTTTTAATCTGTAGTGTATTTTATGAGTCAAAGTATCCTGTCAAATAGTTTATAGTTCCAACTGAGGGCTTACTTAGGGGAGTAGTAATATTTGTTTCAGTTGTAGTTTTGAAGTTCCTAGGGAAGGAGAAGTCCTAGAATAGTTCTTATGATTCTATAAAAAAGACATTTTAGTTTGAGGGGAGTTTTGGTGAAGTATAGTATTATCAAAAGGGGGTTGTAGCCAAAGTTGAGCATTTTATGTATTAAGCTTGGCTGAAATGTTGCGAGTTAAGTACCTCTTTCCATTTTTCCTGTCATTTCTAAGGTTCACATTATGGTCCTATGGGCCTTACTGCAGATCAAACTATCCTAATGCTCTCATCTTTGCTGCCAATTGTGATTGTTTCTCTGTTGCCCTCTGCCGAGAAACCTTTAGCAGTCAGCCTTGCTGCTTGATAATTTGATGAAATACTCGTTATTGATGATTTTTGTTTTTAAAACAAAAGAAAAAAAACGAGGGCCTTATATCTAATGTTTACTCTTTCTTCTGCTTTAATTACTGTAAAGAGTTGTGGGGAGTCAACTTCTGTTCAAGGGACATCACATTACGGGATCCAGCTTTTGTGTAAGTAAGCAGACAGATTAAAGAAAACAATACTCTTTCCTGAATACTATCATATATGCGGGCTCTTTAATATGCACTCTTCCCTTACTACTATCATCTAGGCTTTTTCTTCAATACTTTAAACATTTACACCAATTTTTTATGTGCCAATTCTATTTTCATATTATGAGACGATTGGAACATAAAACTATTAATTTTCACATTATGAGACAGTTTGAACTTAAAGCCGTAAATTACCTGAAGTCGTATTTGTGACATGTTCTTTTCTCTTTTTGGTTTAGAGCATTTGGAAGCAGTCATAACCAGGGTTCTTTAATACTTTAAACATTTACACCAATTTTTTATGCGTCAACACTATATTCATATTGTGAGCCAATTGGAACCTAAAATTGTAAATTAGCTGTAGTCATATTTATGACATGTTCTAGTCTCTTCTTGATCTAGAGCAGTTGGAAGCAGTAACCAGGAAATAGAAGTTCCTTTATGGTCCAGGGTGAATATGCCTTGCAATAATTTAGTCTGTTGATTTGTCCTATTGATGTATGGAGAACTTGTCCAGCTGGCTGCATTGAGTTTCCTTGGTTGTAATGCTTTTCCAAGTAGTGCTTCAGGGCCTGCTAGTATATTGTGTAAGCATTTTTTTCTTCCCTTCTTGGGTTAGTGATTGTTTTAAGGTGAAGGGTATCTAGTTGCTTTCGACTTGACAAACCCGAACTTCAGAAGCAGTAAATATTGCATGTTGTTGGTTTCCATATCCTTTACCTGAGTACAAAGGTCAACATATTAGATAATGAAGGGGTCTGTTTATTCATTCATCTGGTTTTGTTTTTTGACACTTTTTAACCAATGTTTTTGGTGGATAAATGTTCTAAAGCTTTTGACTTACATATGATGAATTGCACACATCCTATTCCCTATACACTTATAGCAGATAAACTTGCACCCTTTACTCGATTCCAAATACTTTATTTTTTCGGTAGGAAGTTCTATATATTTTTCTTATATCCGTATGATCAAAATAGCGAAGGAAATTTCCATTCGTAAGTGGGATTATTAGTTTCCCACTGACAAACCATTGCATTGATTACTCTATAACTGTACTACAGAAAAGTAGATATCTTGATATACTTATGTTCTGTAAATAAAGATGGAATCTGCAATAGGATTAAAGGATGTGGTCCATTGTATTTGACATAGAGGAACAAACACTTCATATGACAACACGGACCTTTAGAATTAACAGCTGTAACTTTCATCTTTCCTCTATTTCTTTTGTTACCCTCTGCAATAAATTCCTCACATTTTTGTTCCAGGAAAAGGATATAAGTTTGAGTGGAGAACATGTAAGGGAGGGATTGACTTGTGTTATCTCAGTTAAAGTTCCAAACCCTGAGTTTGAAGGGCAAACCAAGGTGCTGTCTATTTCTTTGCTATGTTCATTGTTGCATCCAGTATGCTTTGATCAACTGTATCTAAGTAACCTCCTTGCTATTTCATGTTAATGCTTATTTTCTTATCCTTCTGTTTGAAAGACAAGGTTGGGAAATCCAGAGGTGCGAAGAGTGGTTGATCAATCTGTTCAAGAGTATCTTACTGAGTACTTGGAGCTGCATCCTGATGTACTGGATTCAATCCTATCCAAATCTCTCAACGCTCTCAAGGTATTCTTGGCATAATAGTAGTTCACTTCTTGGTTTCTTTTATTTATATTTCAGCCAATTCTTACTTTTTTGGCACTACTGGTAAGCTATATTTCTAATTACATTCATAAAGCTATACCACTATACGTAGTTGCTCTATTCTAGGATTCCATATTTGCTATCACTGTTTAGAGAAGCCATTTTTATACTAAAATTCTTATGTACAAAGTTTTGCTATTTTAAGGCTCTATCTATCTTCACCTTTTGGAAGCTGTAAAACTTCATTTTTTTCTCTTTGATTTTTATTTTATTTTTTATTTTTCAATCTAGGCAGCTCAGGCAGCAAAGAGAGCACGAGAATTGGTTCGACAAAAAGGTGTCTTGAAATCATCTTCTCTTCCAGGGAAGTTAGCTGATTGCTCAGCTACAAATCCTGAAGAAGCTGGTATGTTCTTTCTCATGTGTATTAAATTCATGATTTGAGCTTCATGGAGCAAAATCAGATATGTGTTAGTGACTGTAAAGATATTGTTAAGGGTACTGTTAATGATCTCTCCTTAGTTGCTGCAGCTTTTCAAATATCGTCAGTCTGCACTTTATAATATGACTTCAACAAAAAAAAAAAAAACAAATCAGCTTGAAAAGATGAATCACTTAGGAAACGAGCAAATTATCAATTGTTGGGATTGGATGCTGTTGCAAATTTGAAAAAGTCAAGAGTGTAACCATTATTGTTCAACGTATTGAAGATTGAGTTTCTGACAGATATCTGAGGCTAGAAATAAGCTGCTAATAGATAGCTGGAAATGGCATAGAGGTCATGGAGTCGCATGTTATTCTTCTACAATCTCTTAAAGAAGATCTCTTAGTTCATATTTATATACAGACAACACTGAAACAGCTGGATGACCTGGTGATACAGAAATATCAAACCTTTAGTAGAGAACTATTCCTAATTTCTAAGGATTGGGTTGGGGGTTTGGGAGAGGAGGTTGTTTGTGGGGATGAGTTTTCCTGTTGGTTAAGCATCTATTTGTTTGCTCCTAATTGTTCGCTCCTTTGGTAGAGATGTTGCTTTTGAGTTTTGTTTTTCTGGTTGGGATGTAGCTGCACAGTTGTAGTTCTTTGTCTTCATTGGTTTCAATAATAAAAGTCATGTTATTTATGAAAAGAAAAAAAGTGCCACTTTACTGCCTCAGAAGAATGACATCATAACCTGTTATGTCATCATGTTTAGATGTACTGTTGAAAAAAAATCATATTTAGATGATTTATAACCAATGAATTTTTGTATAAAGAGGAAATCTAGGGGTGAAAGGTCCCAATGTGAGCTAGATAAGTAAGATTGATGCTGAAGGATAGTTTCTGGCAATAAACCATCAGAGAAATCCCTGAGTTCCACCGTCGGTCTAGCTGTGGCAAAAGAGGCAGTTGCATTATGGAGAGATGAGAAGGATAATTCTTAGTAGGCATACTAACTTAGGCAAGGGGTGGAGAGGAAGAAGGATAGTGATTGGATCAATTAGATATGGAAAATCGGTTGAATTGTCAAGCATGGATTTAAATTTTCCTGATATTTGGCCAAGATTTCCCTTATTGAGAAGGGCTGTATAGAAGTGGACTTAGAGAGCTTATCTTTCGAGGAATTCTGCCATCTCCTCGAGTGGGTTGATCGAGGCTTTTTTGTTTTGGAAGGTAAGTTAGTTCCTTTATTTCATCAAAATTAAACTATACAAATCATTAAAACATTGCCAAAAGCAAATACAAACTCCACACTTTGGAGATCAACCTACACAAAAAACCAAAGTGCAGAAACAACCCATAGCACAGAACTAAATTTAAGGATTCATCACTCTGAAGTGGGAAGATCCCTCTCTATTTCTGTTCAGAATAGCAGGAAGATCATTTGGAACATTGTAACCATCAAATCTGATACTACTATTCATCTGTTGTACATATGAAGTCAACCAATCTGTGCAGCATTTATCTCCCTGTAGACATGCTGAATGTTCCAAGGACTAAAACCTCTAGCCAAAAACTTTATCCGATCCACCAACCAATTCTACCTCCAGAGGACGTCCAATTCAGATGAAAGAAACCTGTGCACAACTCCAGAATCAGTGGAATAATCAGGTTTGATATCCCCTTCTCCAAAGCCAACTCAATTCCAACTTTTACAGCTTCAAGTTCATGAAATAGAACCGAGTCAGGCACTTTAGCCAAGGTAAATGCAGCAATACAGTTCACCAAGTAATTTCTAATAACACCCCCAGAACCACCACTGTTAGGTGATAAGGCCCCATCATAGTTGAGGAGGTAAAAGTTACTCTGGAAAGGGACCCATCTTAGAAACAGGTCTTCTTAGTAAAGGAAGAGCTGTTAATACTCCGATTAGCACAAAGAGACCTGTTCTCATCACAGTCCAGCACCTTAACATGTGAGGCAACCACTTTTAGGGAAACATCTCTAATGATCTGTTCAACAATAAACTTTTCAGCCTTGTATTCATTTCTGAATATGCGAGCATTTCTCTCTCCACACATGATAGATAGTGGCATTGAGAGCCAATTTTCTGATAGAAGCAGCAAAATTCTCCCCAGAAAACTTCTTACTGCACCAGTTCACTAGCTCAGTCCAGTCAAGAGAGGGATAACAGATGTTACACAGTCCCATTATCCACCTTCATATATTTCCAGTGTAAGCACACCTGAAAAACAGGTGCTCACGAGTCTCCCCCACAACTCTACACAAAATGCACTTACCTTTCTTTGTGATACCAAGCTTTTTCAGTCTATCCGGAGTCAAAAGTCTTCTGTTGACAGCAAGCCAATCCAAGAAAGAGTGTTTGTGAATTCTATCCTTAAGCCACAATAACTTATACCAATGGTCTTTGGGCCTGTTATGTCTCTATTCAAGATAGGTATCCTTTATGTTGAAGCACCCCTTCAAATCAGGCTTCCAGACGAGTCTGTCATGCTCTAATCTCTGGTAAATAGGAACTTCACACAGTCTGCTCCAGATGTTGATGAGGACAGGATTATCAGTTGTGGGTGGCGTCCAAATGCCATCTTGCAAGATAGTATTTATCTTGGCAAATCTGTTCAATCTTTCCTGATATAGTACTCTGTTAGAAACAAGCAGATGAAGGGGACCTAAGGGGTGCCAAGCATCCCACCATAAGGAAGTATTACTCCCATCCTTAATATGTACTCCAACAAACTGACTTGCAAAGTCTTAGACTTAAAACTTTTCTCCAAATACAAGAGCAACCTAGGGACATCTCAAAGACCAGAAATCTGTTCAAGAGCTTGTTAATACTCTTAATCATACGCCTAGGCAAAATAAATGCTGATATTCAATGAGAAGAGATGCTCATCAAAGCACTACCAATGAGCTGGATCCTACCTGCATAAGACAGCAGTTTTCCTTTCCAGCTGCAAATCCTCCTCCTCACCCTATCGATGACATCATATTATCATAACAGTCTTTGATTTTAAGCCTTTGGGAAATGAGGGGTACTCCAAGATACCTCACAGGGAGATGCCCCTCAGAAATCTGAAGAAACTGAGAAAATGAGGCCTTATCCCCATCACTTACACCAGAAAAATACACTCTACTTTTGCTACTATTGATGGACAGCCCAGCAGTTAAGGAGAACCAATGCATTGCCTCCCAAATACTGTTCAAAGTATACAGATCCGCATACGCAAAAACAAACAGGTCGTCAGCAAAACACACATGAGTTGTATTATCTGTCTGACAACCCAGATGGTGCATAAAACTCAGATCAGAACTGAATATTCCTAGCCAATAGTTCCATCACCATAGCAAATATATCGGGAGATAAGGGATCACCCTATCTAAGCCTATTATTCCCGCAGAAGAACCCCACAAGGCCACTATTCAAAGATATGGAATAAGAAGCAGATGAAATACAAGACATAATCCAATGCATAAACTTATGTGGGAATCTTCATGTGATAAGTATATTCTGTATGAAGCTCCAATTCACAGAATCATAAGCACTCTTGATATCAAGCTTGAGAGCACACCTTGTAGGACCCTTATTAAGGTGGTACTCATGTAGAAGTTCATGAACAAGGTTATTGTTATCAGTGATCCTCCTACCAGGCACAAAATCAGACTGATAATCTCCAATGAGGGAGCAAAGCAAAGGCTTGAGTTTGTTGGTCAAGATTTTAGATATGCATTTGTAGATGACATTGCAACGGGCAATAGGTCTAAAATCAGTAACAAACGAGGCATTGATACTTTTAGGTGCCAAAGTAAGAATGGTATGGTTGATTTGCTTCAACATCTGGCCATTCTTGAAGAAGTCAAGAATAGCTAAGCAGACATCAGGCCCAATGATCTCCCAAATAGCTTTAAAAAATAAAGCAGTGTATCCATCAGGTCCAGGAGCCTTATAATCAGGGAAAGAGAAAGTGCACTTCTTCACCTCCTCCACAGTGATGTCTTTAATAAGCTCAACACCCACATCATCACTAATACCTTCACCCAAGACATTCTCTCAATCAGGAGGTTTGGAGAAGGAAGATGCTTCCCCAATAGTAGATTTAAAGTGCTGAATCAGCAGGTCAGCAATCTTACTTCTATCTGAGTGGCAGTACCCACTAGCATCAGAAAGGCTCACAATCTTGTTAATGGCCCTGTGTTTCACATAGAGTTAATAAAAAAAACTTAGAATTACTATCACCTTTGTCAAGCCACAGAACTCTAGATTTCTGCCTGCAAATAGCTTCAGCTTGCCCATTCAGGTCTTTGGATGTATTACTAAGTTGTTTCTCTTCTCTCCCAGTGTAGAGCAGTTCAGGTCATTTAAGTGTTCAGGCTGAACCTCATTAAGTCTTCTCTTAGTGCACTCAATCCTCCTATATAGGTCAGAGAACTTGGCTCTACTCCAAGTCTTGAGAAGAAGCTTCAACTTTTTCAGCGTAGACACCAGAATAAACATAGGGGTGCCACAAATCTATTCTCCCCAGGCCTGCTGGACCAGTTCAGCAAAACCAGGTTTTTCAACCCAAAAGTTGTAGAATTTAAAGGGGACATTAATCTTGTCATAGTCCTGAAACATCTTCACCAAAGCATGAGAGTGATCAGAGATCCCAGGGCACAAATACTCGACCTCAGAAGCAGCAAACTTACAACACCAATCAAGATTGACAAGAGCCCTGTCCAACCGAGATTTGATACAAGCACTCCCTTCAGATTTGTTGGACCAATTATAACAGCACCCTTTGCTCTTCAAATCATCAACCTCAATCACATCAATCACTTCATTAAACTCCTTAGCCGCAAGCCAATTAATACTTCTACCTCCAAACTTTTCTCTAGGACTCCTCACAATGTTAAAATCACCAATAATAATCCAAGTCTTCATTGAGTACGCAGACTTGAGAGCACTCCAGAGTCTTCTTCCTTCCCCCTAGTCATTCGGACCATAGACAAAAGAAGCATAGAAGATCTTATTATTTCCTCTGCAACAAATATCAGTGTGAATAAGTTGTTCACAAGAAATGATCAGTTTCACATCAATCACATTTGGGTTCCAAAGCACCCAAATTCCGCCATGAATCGATTCATTATAATTGCAGATCCACTTCCACCCAGGTGCAAGATGATGAAGTATAGCTGATGATTTCACTTGCCTAACCTTGGCCTCCACTAAGCACACAAGCACAAGCTTGTGAATTTTAATGAGGTCTCTCACTACCCTTTGCTTGAGAGAGTCATTCAGCTCTCTCACATTCCAGCAGGCCCACTGGATCATACAGAAGATTCTTTGAGAGCTCCTTGTGGCACAAGCCACATTACTCACAGAACTTATCTCAAGCTCTTCATCTACCGTGTTCCCTTTCTTCTTAGAATATTTCTTCTTATAACCACTAGCCTCTGGAAACAGGTGACTAGTATAGCTCATACCAATCAGGTCAGGCACAACCGGGTTTTTGCACACTAAAGAAACCCCAAGGGCACTGTGATTCATCTGCAAATCAACTTTAGTGTCACCCAGACAACTAAACTACTTACAAGTAGTTAGATACTTCTCACGAGGGTCCCTCCTCTGCACAAAGCCTACACTATCACTCTTCCCAGAGGAAGGACACTGGACCTCATCAGTAGCTTTCTTAGAGGCCTCCACAGCAGCACCACTCACAAGATTACCATTATCCAAGGAAAGAATCTCATCTGCAGCACTACTATCATCAGCATTCAAATATTTCTTATTAGGGAAACAAATAACGGGGTTGGCAATCCTATTCCCCTCACAAACAGATGACAGAATGCTCTCAAATTTCATCTCAGCATTATCATCCCCAGTTGGAGGTTCCTAAAAAACTCTACCAGTAGGGACCCAGGCCTTAGAAGCCTTAGGATATTTCTTGGAACCGTGTCCAACCATTTTGCAGAAGCCAAAGCACTCCGGTCACCATGGGTATTCAACTGAGACTTCCACCATGTCCCCTTTAAACTCATCTTTAACCCACACCACACTTGGTAGTTCATCCTCTGCACTCACCTCAATACAAACCCTAGCAAAACTCAGTCGAACTCCCTTCGTTGTGTCTTTATCCATAAACAAAGGTGTGCCCACACAGCTCTCAATATAGCCCAAACCTTCTCTAGTGCACATATTTAATGGGACCTTGCTGAATTTTACCCACAGAGGTAGTTCTAATTCAATTAGGAGAGAGTCCATTCTCTCCTAATTCTATTTGGAGAGAGTTATCCACATCCACACTTCTAAGTATGGGCGTCCTATTAAGGTTACTGTGAAGATGAATGCACTAGTTGGTTGGAGGTAAGAAGGTTCCCAGGTGATGCTTACCTTTTCCTTTTCCCTGTTGTGGAAGAAAATATTGTGCTAAAACTTGTTGACACTTATTTGGCTTGCCCTTCCTATTCAGTGAGACATGAGACCCAACATCAGTGTAGGCTGCCTGATTTCATGACAGGGTCTGGATCTGGTTCTTTGGAGTACTGACCCATTGTTGCTTTAAGGAGACACTCGAGGCCGTTGGTGTGAATTATATTACAAAATCAGCAGGGAACTGGTGTGGGATTTTTTGAGTTATGTCTAGGGTGGGGGTTATTCAACCATCTAATGTGACTATAGTTGTTGATGAAGAATTTCTTATTAGCACTATCTGGGTGGAATATTAGGTATGGTTAGTTTTTAAAAGTCATTTTCGCTTGACATTTCTCAATTAGGCCTTTGGGGAAATTTCTTTGAAATTTTGAGAGATATTTTTGTTTTGGCCGAATATTTTGCAAATGGAGAGGAATCAGGAAAAAGTAGACATTTTTTGAAATTATTTAATGAAACTTCACGGTTCACTAAAAGATACATAAATACACACAAATAGCTCAAGATATAGTAAGAACAACGATGCGTAACAATGAACACCCATTTAAGAAACTAATTTACATGCTGTCAATATGAACAGGTTTATAAAATATGTAGTACTATCCAAACAACATCAAAATGAATTTAAATGTCATAAAAATAGCATAGAAATGTAATTTCCAAATCCATGGTCCAAATACAAGCTCACAAATGACAACTCGTACTATTGTATGTCAAGTTGGCTTCAAGTTACCATTCTAAGGGCGACCATGGTACAATTTAAACGGATTACCATTAAAATTACATTCATTTCACTGATGCATTGCAATGTTTTTTAAGTTTTTGAACTCTTATATTTCGTATAATACTTTTATTTATAACTTTAATAGACAATTTTATTAAGTTCTAAAGTATGAAAAGTGGAAAAATCATGTTTCGAGTTTGAATTTCATCCCCTTTAGATTCAATATTATCATTTTAAAAGCATCTGAATGTATCAAATAGACGCATCAACATGCATCTTGTATCTTAAAAAGACCATTATTGTTTTATAGAATCATCAAATGGACTTGTTAGATTTGGATTAGAGACCCAAATCTTGCAAAAGATTGACCAAAAGTAGTTACTATGGGTCTATTTGACTTTAAAAATAGCACCGATATTTTTAGGAAAATAAGTGAAATTTTTCAAAATAATCAAAACTTCAATTATATTAGCAAATTTCGGCGACATTAGGGAAATTTTGGTGAGATCAGGAAAAACAGCAAATACTTGTGGTGATATTATCTCCATAAGGGGAGAAAATGAAATTTTGCCGAAATTTAATACCATAGATATGTTGATTGAGGAGGAATCAAGCATTCTCTATTGAGATCAATTTCAAGATGGATGGGGATGGGAGAGAGATGGGGTGTTGTCTAACTTTTAGGAAAAGGATAGTAGTTGACGATAATGTGGTGGTGAACACATCCACTGTCTTCAGCGTGGAAGTTTTTGGTTGGGATCAAATAGGGTGTGGGCCTTAAGGTCTGATATGGTGTAGAGGAATTAGAATTTAAATATCCCACCCAAATATATCTTCCCACTTGCGTTTAGGTTGTAGATATAATGGTCAGGACAGGGGTTAGCCCCCATCAATATTGGTATGAGTGTTGGAGTTGGCGTCACTTGTAGGGTTATTTGGGATGTTATGTGGGGACTGGGGAGATGGATGGGTTTTTCTTTTGAGAAACCCTTTAAAGGAGTATGATTAGCTTGGCGCCTTGGCCCAAGGCTCAAACATTCATTTAAAAAACCCAAACTGGTGTGTGCTTTCAAGACAAAGGAAAATGTCTACAGTATTGATAGCTCATGCTTCTGTAAACTCCTGGAGTGGCAAGTGCTCCTTTAAGGCATCGCATGTTCCAGATTGTTTTTTGACTCTATTCTTATAGAAAGGACATTGTTGGTCCTTGCATTAGTGCTGCCAATCTTAAGCAACTACTAGCAATGTGAATTGGGCATGCAGTTATAAAGAAAATGATACTCAAAGTTCCTGGTATGCTGCTTTTTTAATTTTTTCTAAAAACAATTATGTTAAAAAAGTTAATATTTGAATTCTTAATTTTACATATAAAATATAGTACTATTAAAATTTCTTAAATTGATATTAATCCAAAATAACTTAATAATTATGTTATAACGGAGACAATGGCCCTTATATCTACTATATTATATTTGAAGATGACCTAACAGTTCTTCAAGTTAGATTGCTATTAATCATTATAACAGTTCTCTTCTCTAACTCCCTTCTATGAGAAATGACATCTTTAGAACAACACCAGTATCACAGCCTGATATGCCTGTGTATGTATCATCAACAATGCCTTGTCCCAACTACTTGGTATCTGCCACAAGAATCTTCTTTGCCATTTCCATCTTTGAAAACCATGACTTTACTCAGATTACATGCCCTCAAATGATTTTCTGATGGACTCTGTCTTGGTAATTTCTGGGCTTCTTGAAGCCCTTTTATGTCCTTGAATATGCACCATCACCCTTTTACATCTTCTCATAGGAGCCTCCCTAGGTATTCGTTTGATACACCCAAAATCATCTTACATTCCTTTTATTTATCTCATATTAGGCTTTCTTCTAGACCCTTAGTTACATTTGTTCCTTACCATATCTTCCTTAGTCTTTTTCACACATGCATCTGAAAATCCTTATCTCAGTCATTTTATGGATATGTTGCTTCTTTGTAGCCCAACGTGTTGCTCCATACATCATGGAAGACTTGAAAGTCATCATACAACATATAGTACGGAAAGTGAATTTTGGTCCTTCAGAAAAAGGAAACATTTTGGAATCATATCATTAAGCTAGAAAATTGCATAAAAATTATGGAACACAGAAACTCATGGAAGCTTAGAGAAATGCTCATTTAAGTTCAAAGTCAAGCTGAAGAACAGAAATAACATATGTTATACACCATATACCCACCCAGATGGTAGACAACAGTGTAGAAAACAAATCGGCATGCATAAACTATCAACGAAAAATTAATACAAACCTGTTTTAATAGACATATAAAATATTGAAATAGTAAATGTAGTTTGAAAATATCAATCCCATTCATATAGAATGTAACAATTCATGTATCTAGCACGCGGTTTTAACTGTCTACATGGGCCTATTTTATGAAAAATAGTCTAGTAAATTAATTTTTAATTGTCGATATACAATTGTAAATATTTGGATGGGTTTTACAAAGGTAATTTAGTTTAAACTTAAGATTTGAACCGTTGATCAATAATCTTCAATGCTGATCTTGCTTGTTTCCTGTATTCTCAGATCTTAACCTTCAATGCATGATTTTGAGTAAAATGAATTTATATAGTTTTTCCAGTAAATTTGAGATTTCTTTTATGGATTAATAATTTCAATTATACTTGTAAGCTGATGGATTATTTTAGGCTCTGTTTGGATAGCCAGAATATAAAGGAAAGATGATTTTCCTGCATACTATGCGTGTTTGGATTTCCAGAAAGTGTGGGTCCCACAGAAAATGTTTCAGTCAAACTCCTTTGACTGTAGAAAAAGGCCCTTTTGTTTTCCGATAAAAAGCCAAAGAATTTGTTTGAAAGGAGAATGAAAAGGTGAGGAGAAGAGCATATTCCCCATCCTGCCCTTCACCACCAAAGCTTCCTTCTTCCTTCACTTATACAATGAAAGGGTAAAATGGGCAGATGAAAAACTTTTCTCATTCATTCCTATTAACCAAACATCAAAATCAAAATTTTCTGTCCTAGTCATACATTTCCTAATACAACCAAGCAGCTTCAAAGAAAATTAAATTTCACTTTCCAACATATTACTTTCTTTCATATTACTTTCCCAACTAACTTTCTGGCATACTCTTGCATTCAAACGGAGCCTTAGTACTTAATTTAGGATTTAAACTGTTAGGCTTAATCATCAATTGTCAGATTTGAGAATTTAGGATTTGAATTGCTGGCCATTAAGTCTAATTTCTAATTTGTAGCTTGATCAATAATCTTTGCCTTTGATTTTTGATTTGGACTGTTGATCTTAACTGTAAACCATTAGATATCTAAATTTAGAATTTGAATTGTTGGTCAATAATTATCTAACCAAGATATGGTTTTTGACAGGTTGGGATCATGGAATAGGATTTATGTTGCCAACCCCAATTAGTTGCGAGATATTTTATTTTTCTTTGTTTGTTAATAATTGTTATCCCTCATCTCGTGAGCCATTTTGCTTAACAATTTACTCTTTGATCGAAGGATTTCTTTCGTTATTGGCTTGAAGATTTTTCTTTTCATCAACATCCTAGAAATTCAACGTAAGGCAGGGAAAGGAAAATGGGTCATCTTCCTCCTCCAACCCCTGCCATTCCACCACCACTTCCTCCCTTACTCTAACCCCTCTTATGCTGAATGTGTAGTTGCTAAAATTCCTGTTACATTGCGCAGCCTTCACATACTCGGTCTTCTTCTCACATTCACTGTCCATCATCCCTGCAACCTTCACTTTCTCTCTTTGATGCTCCACCTCTTTTGTTCTTTCCTCTCTTCACTTCGTGAACTTCATCACATACCCACAAACCAAAACAACCTGTTCAACCCTCTTTGATCCAGTTCGATGAATGGGTTGACATCTCCTTTTTGAGGAGGAAGACAGTCCATCAGTGGAAAGTTTTCAATACCAATGCCAAAAAATTCATCGTTGAGGAAATTCTATCCAAAAAGAGGTCTGGATGAAAACTAATGGGGAACAAAAAGGGTAAATCGAGCTTTGTGCTCCTTGACTTTGGCTACCTAAGATTGGTTACAAAGTGCGTGCAAGTAGCTGGAAGTAACATCGACAGCCTTAGGGTTTGGAAGAATGTTTTGGATAGAAAATCTTTTGTTTTTTAAGGTAAGTCGAATGTCAGAGATTTTTTATTTTTTTTATTATGATTGTTTTTTTAAAGTGTGTCATGATTTTTGTATATTTATTATGAAGGGAAACATGTCGTAGGGATGGCTTAACTTCTCCAATTTTATTTTTTGATGGCTTAATATTGAGGATCCCCATTCCTCAGCAGAATCATGCAGTAATATTGGAGTGCAGGCCAGAATCTTGATATTGGCTCGTGGTAGATTGCCGAACATTGAGATTCATACAGAGAGAAGTGTGCTTGACAAGAAGTGGAAGATGGCCGTGGTCTTTATTGTGAATAACGTAGCTATTGTATGGTTTTCAATATATAGGGAGATTGCAGCATCCTATAGCATGATGAACATACCAGACATATTCCATTTTTTGAAATCCTAGGCCATCATGTTCACTTCATCAGAAGAAATTTATTCGAGCTTGATTTCGATGAGATCGTTTCTACTTAGATCCAGGGAAGATATGATACTAAGGTTGTTAAAGGTCATGTTGAAGGCTCTTATATGAAAGGATCCTGACAAAACATGGGTACAAATATCAGGACTTCCCCCAACTTTTTTGTTTCAATTTATATTCACGGCGATTGGTAATGTGTGTGAGATTTATTGGTGATCGGTGAAGGCTCTTGGTTTTAAATTGTTTGAGTTGTTTTGTTGGTTAAGTTGAATCTGTCATGGCTGAGGGAAAAGCCCCACTACTTATGGATGATGATATGCCTAAATTCATTACCTCATGAAGATTGAATGATTTGAATTTCCTAGCTTGGGCACATGTGAAAATTTTTCTGAGTGGAAAATGAAAATTGATGTATTTGACTGAAGATCCTCCACCTAAGACACATGTCAATTATGAAGTCTGGATGTGTGAGGATTCTATTGTTATGGGATAGCTTTGGCATATTATGGAATCTCGTATTGCCGACAGTTGAATTTTGTTTCTTTTACGAAGATTTTGGAATATGTTGCAGAATCTTTCTCGAATCAAAGTAATGTTTCTCGTGTTTACGAGTTATATGAGAAGATTTTCACCACTAAGCAGTATGGGAGACCATTGCCTGAGTTTTACTGCACACTTACGAATTTATGGGATCAACTACTCCAACATCGGCCCTTTACTACTGATTTGGAGTAACAGAAACATCGTTTTGAAGAATTTATGATTGCTTTTTTGCTATCTGGTTTAGATTCTGATATATGTGGTTTTAAAAACTAGATCCTTGCTAGTGAGACCTTACCTACCACTGCCAATGCTTATTATCGATTGTGGCGTTCAACTTTGGGACAAAGCTCCAATGTAACTTGTTCCACTGTCACCACTTTAGAGGCTTTTGCTTTAAGTCTCTAGTAGTGGGAGTCGTGGCTCTGGATCTTATGGCAGTGCTTGTGCTGGTTGTGGAGGCCACGTTTTTCGTGGTGGTTCCCATGGTGTTGGACGTGGTGATAGGAAGTGCGATCATTGTGGTGGTACTAATTATGCTGAACCTTACTGTTGGGTGAAGTGTGGTAAGCTAGATTATGTGCATCAGGTTACATATGGTTCCTCCCAGCCTGTTTCGTTTTACTTCCTCTTGACATGTTTCCCTTAAGACGAAGAAGATGATTGGTTCGGGGCATGAGAACGGCTTATACTACTTGGATCCTGGTGGTTCTTCCTCTCAAGTTTCATCTGCTTTGAGTGCTATTGTTTCGTTCCTTCAATGACACCTTCATTTGGGTCATCCGTCTTTTGCAAAACTTAAACAAGTTTCTTTCCAGTTGGACAAGCATAAGCTTAGTGCTTTTTCGAGTAGTGGTCATAGTCGTCAGTCCGAGTCTTCTGCTATTGTCCATATCGACATATTAAGGCCTTCTCGCACTCCTACTTTGAATGGATTTCTTTATTTTGTTATATTTGTTGATGATTATTCTTGGATGACATGGTTGATTTTGGTAAAAGATTTGAGCTTCCTAATATTTTTTCTAGATTATATAATGAAATCTTTGTTCAGTTTAGTAAACGCATTAAAATTCTTTGATCTGACAATACATTAGAATATACATAGTCTGTTGTGATTTCCTTTTGTGATGTTCATGGTATTATTCATCAGATAAGTTGTTCTTACACCTCTTAACAAAATGGTGTTACTAAACGGAAGCATCGTCATTTATTGAACGTTGCTCGCACTATGTTTTTCAATATGTAGGTTCCTAAACATTTTTGGGGTGATTCTGTCTTCACTGCTTGCCATCTCATCAATTGTATGCCTTCTGTTGTTTTCATGGTTCAAAATATCGTGTCGATACGGTCGATACGTATCGTGTATCGACCGCTACGACACGATACTCAACATTACCATATGATACGTATCTTTTTACAGTGTATCGGTTGATATATTACCGATATGGTCGATACATTGCCGTAACAGTCTTGATACGTTGGATATTGATAAAAGAAAAGACAATGAAAACTAAAGGACCAAAAAAAGAAGGAAAAAAACACAAATAGAAACCTTAATTACTAACAAAAAAGAACAAAGAAAAAGAAATGGAAGAGAGAAATTGAAACCCTTAATTACTACCAAAAAAGAACAAAAAAAAAATTGGAAGAGAGAGAGAGAGAGAGAGAGAGAGAGAGAGAGAGTATTTGTTTGGCTGGGCTAATATTCTTTTTCTTATCTTTATCGTTCTTCTTCTCCTTTCATTTGTAATTTTCTTTGTCTGAAGATTGTTGAAATATGCATCTATATGTAATAAAATTTGTTCTTTTTTGTTCTAAGATATTCCTAATGGCTTTTGAATTCGTTTGTTGATCTTTGAAAGTCGGTTTCTATGTCTTAAATTATGATTACATCATGTTACTTATAAGTAATTGATCCGACTAGATATGAATGATTTTCTTTATGTTTTATTAGTGTATGTGATATATTATGACTTTACACTTATTGAAGGTTTTTTAAGTTTTCATGTGCCTGCGCCCGTAGTGGCTGGTTTTTCATGATAATATATTATGTGTGGGTGTATCATATAAAAAATATGTTAATTTATCATATCTTTTCCTCATCTTTGCATAAAAGCCGGTCTTGCTTTATGTATCATTCAATTTCCTTGCGTATCCTCCATATTTATGACTTTTACAGTGTATCCACGCGTATTCGATACGATACTCGATACATATCCATTTTCGAGCTGAATGATATGCTACCTCGATATGATATTTTGAACCATGGTTGTTTAAATCATCAATTTCTGTTTCTCATTTATATCTTGGCCTCTCGCCTTTTTCGCTCACTCCTCATGAGTTTGGTTGTATTGCCTTCGTTCATGTACTAGATCCTAGCCGAGATAAATTGTCTGCTCTAGCTCGCAAGTGTTTTTTTTTCTTGGATACTTTTGTACTCAGAAAGGTTATCGTTGTTACTGTCCTGATTCTCAGTGATACTTTGTAGGTGTTGATGTTACTTTTTTTTGAATCCACTACCTTCTTTTCTTCACAGGGTCAACGGTTGTCGGTAGATTTATATCTAGTCGTGAGACAGAGCCCTCCTTCCCTTCTCCAACTATTCCATTGACATTGGTTAATCCACTAAACCCTCTCTTACAGGTGTATCAATTTTCCAAAGATAAAAGTCGTGTTTCTTATGGTTCGGATGCCACATCTTCCTCATCAGAGGTTCATGCTGCCTCCTCTCCTTCAAGTAGTGATTTAAATGTCGTCGACATGTCAACGTTTTTTCATCCTGCAACATAGAAACCAAGGGAAGTCGCTGGATTTTCCTTATCCCTCACATGTCGCGACATATCGCGCGAAATGAGGGAAATTTTTTTAAAGGTCTGACTTAATGATGGCCACACATGAGATCGCACGAGACGAGTTCTTTTATGAGTCGGACAATGCGAACATAGCGGCCCTAAAAAACCTTCTCCGTTTTCTGAAAAAAGAAAGGTGGAAAACGATCTTTGGTAGACCTATCGTGGAACATTTTCTCACTGAATTAGTGAAAGAAGTGCTCAATGATCCTCTGCAAGACTCAATTGGGGGGGGGCTGGGGTACGATCTAAAACAATTCAACATTCCATTCCATAAAGTTGGAAGAAATAAAGGTCGAAGTTTAGACCGCTCACAGTCTATAGAAAAGATCATAAAAGAGGAGACAACCCATTTATGATTCCAGCCATGAAGACTAGTAGAAGGAAGGATCAAGAATGTCATAGATATCAGGAGCTGGATCAGTTTCCGATGAAATTGGACCTAAAAAAGCCATTCAGGTTCGAACGCCCTCACGTGTCTCACATGTCGTGACATTGCTCACTTTTCTGGCCTTTTAAGGCTGTTTCTGTTTAGAGTCTCACATTTCGTGGGACATCTCCCCAAGTATTCCTAAACCTCTGAAGTTCTTCTCATTTCTCAGATCTACACTTGTAGGCTTAATGTTTCACAAAATGTTTTGTGAAAAACATATCTACGCATCAATCTTCACCCCGTGGACACGAAGATTCCAGTTTGGAAGTGTATGAATCGAGGTAAAACTGAGATTTTTGATTTTAAGGCTTATATATGGATGAAAAATTGTTATTTTTTTATATGTTGATCTACGACACCTGATCTATTGATGGGTGTCAACAGTTTTTTTTTTCTCTGGGTAAAACTATTTGTTTTTTAGAATTTTCGTGTAAAACAATATTTTAAAAATATTTATTTTTCTAAAAATGCTATTAAACTATGAAAACATAAATAAAAAGTGAGTAAAAATTATAAAAAAAGGCAGTAGCGTATTATTTTTATAATTATATTTTGTAAACTGTAAAAATAAAAGAAAATATTAAATAAATATTGAAAAATTATAAAAATAGAAAAAATCAGAAAAAATACTAAAATTTCCAGAAAAATAGAATACTTAGAAAGATGAATGGAATCATCTAATTTACTTTAGATTTATAACTTATGAATTTTTTCATGCTTTTGTGTTACAGCTTGAGCTTCATTTGAGTATGCCGGCCTTGAGAAACGATGTTGGTTAGGCGCATGGGGTTATGTTTGAGGGCGATAAGAAGAAGTCAGTGTGCAATTATTGTGGGCACATTATGTGGATTGGTGGTGTTACAAGGCTGAAGTAACACTTTGTACATGGTTTTAGAAATGTGGTGGATTGTCCTAATGTTCCTCCTGAGGTGCAAATACATATGAGGGATCATCTAGACGCAGGTGGCGGCTTCAGAAAGGGTAAGAAAGCACAACAGGAGCAGGTTAGACAGAGGATAGCACAATCTCCCCGTCCACCAGCATCTGCAGTTGATGGTGATGACGATGATGACATTGCATACCCTGCAGATTGTGAGACTGAGATGGAGAGATTACAGTACCAGGCAGCTTGGCACTCCTCTATGCAGATAGATTATGATAGGAGGGAGGAGGAAAGGAGTAGGATGTCTGGGGGTCCATGGACTTTTGAGGTAGGGGCATCAGGATCAAGTGTAGGAGCTTCGGGTACTAGGGCACAACCACTGTCGATACAACGTGGCCAGAGTTAGAGCTACAAGATGTTGGATCCTCCCATTGACCCGTCAGTGTATAAATCATCAAATGCTAGACAAAAGCGGCTGGAAGATGTTTGGAGTGGTGGCTGTATTAGAGAGAATATGAGTAATTTCTTCTCTCGGTATTTCATATTCAACCACCTTCCGGCTAATGCTGCAACATCACCACATTTTAAGAATATGGTGGATGTCATTCAGGAGTCGGGGAGATGAGTTATGCCCCCTAGTCCACGTGAGATTTTGGGCAAGTATTTGGAGTAGGAGGAGGCTGAGACCCCATTAGGAGGAGTATGGGGTCCTGATCATGTGTGATGGGTGGACTGGACCCACTAGGCTCAATATCATAAATTTTATGGTGTATTGCAGAGGTAGAACAGTTTTTCTGAAGTCCGTTGATGCATCCGACAAGATCAATAATGCAACATACAGTGCTGGTTTATTAAAAGATGTGATTGAAGAGGTCGGATCGAATAATGTGGTACAAATTGTGACTAATAATGGGATTGTATTTGTTAAGGCCAGTAAGATTCTCCTGAGGAGGTATAACCTCTATTGGACCTCCTGCGCCGCACATTGCATAGATTTGATGTTGGAGCGGATTGCATAGTGGACTAGTGATCTTAGTGTGCTAGAGGATGCACTCACTTTGACAAACGTTGTGTATAACCATACTATTGTGTTAGCAAAGATGAGAGAGCCCTGCAATGGTGACCTAGTAAGACCGGGCATCACACGATTCGCCACGAACTACATTGCCCTTGAGAGTATACTTTGCCACAAAATTGGATTGAGAACTATTCACAGGATAGGATTGGGTTGGATCTCGGGAGAGCAACACTAAACTTAGGATGAAGAATGAGAATATTGTGTTGCCTAACACTTTTTGGGAGAAGGTGTGTGATTTGGTGGCGATGCTAAAGCCGATAGATAGGGTATTCTGGGTAGTGGAAACAGATTCATACCTTACCATGGGCTTTATTTTTGAGTTAATGAGGGTGATGAAAAAGCAGATAAAGGCTGCTAACCCCAGATCGTATAAGTGGGTCCACAATATCATTGACAATAGGAGCTATCCTCTTGGGCTTAGAGAATCTCCTAGCTCGGTGATATCTGGCTTTGAAGTGCTGCAGGAGGCTAATGGTGATAGTAGTAACAGCCCACAGTCGTTTAGTGCGCCTGATCTTTGCCAAGTCTCTGCTGTTTCTTCTCTTAGTAGTCGATTGGATGGATGTTGGTCTAATGAGGTGAGTGTTATTCAGTGCGAAGTTGACACTTCAAATTCTCGGGCGTTAACCGCACAGAAACCAGTTTCGTGTTCAGCTCCGGGCGTTGCTCGTGGTGTCCCGCATTGGCAGATTTCTTCTTCCAGTTCTGAGCCTATTTTTGGGGCATCTTCAAGTGAGATTGGAAGGGCAAAAGTGATTTCTCTGTATCAGTATCAGAATCCCATCCCTTATGCGCCGGAGCTGGGTTTCTTTTCTCCCCAAAAGGACCTCTGTGGTGTTCTTGCGATTGAGGAGCAGTCTAATTCTAGTGTTCCCCCTGAGCCAGTTGCTGATAATGCTCTAGTGATCTGTTCTTCCCTTCTCAATTTATCGTTATCCGCTCATGAACATAGTAAGTATGAGGTAGTTAATATTTCAGATTCTCCTGATTTAATTGAATGCCCTATCACCGTTCCCCCATCTCTTGGTGCCACTAACATGAGATTGCAGGAAGGTCCCTCGAGCCCTCTTCTCAGTGCTTATCCTTCAGGTTCCCAAGATCCTATTAGATGCTCTGATCCAAGTGTAATGATTGCCCAGGTATGCTCACATTCAAAGTTCCTGGAAATTTGCACGGAGTGTGCGAAGAAATATAGTGGTGAGGGCGATATATGGGAGGGCATTGGTCGTGTAGCTGAGGATTTTCAAATTCAGGCCTTAAATTCTAAGGGTGAATCAGCTCCTATTGTCGAGGCCGTGAACGCTTTTAGGGTTAGGTCTGCAGTGGTTAAGGTGGATGTTGGTGGTAACCCTTTGGAGGGTAGTAGTTTGCAGGAGTGTTACCAGTATCAGAGGAGAAAATCCAAAGGGCAAGGGGTGGTTAGGGGTAGTAGAGTTTCTCAATGAAGATCATTAGTTGGAATATCAGAGGGTTGGGTGGGAAGGAAAAAAGAAGAGCTGTTAAAGAGCTTTGTAGTAAGGTTAGGCCGGATATTCTTGTGCTTCAGGAAACCAAATTGGAAGTGATGTCTAAAAAGATTTTCAGACAAATTGGGGATATTAAGAACAAGGATTGGGATTTTGTCCCTTCAGTCGGTAGATCGGGCGGTATTTGT